>JARQOC010000006.1:325107676-325532676 GCA_033576535.1 Allobates femoralis
GCAGCAGACACTCTCCCTACACTCACTGTCTGGAAGACTGTGTGCCGAGCACAGCGCGCCGGGAGTTATAAAGGCTCGGTCACGCTGTGCAGGGCGGCCAATCACTGCTATGCCACAACTAACAGGGCTGTGGCATTGCAGTGGTCTGCCTGCCAATCCCTGCACGTGGGCTGGCTCTCAAAAGAGCGCCAACATGCAGAGATGACGACCACGAGCACAGCACGAGTATCGCGAGATTACTCGGTGCTCGGCGAGTCGCCCGAGTACAGTGATACTCGTGCGAGTACCGAGTAGTGGCGAGCATGCTCGCTCATCACTATCAGTGATGTATTGCACAAACTTCCCATCCACAATTACTTCCTTACCAACTCTCTTAACCTGCTGGCCCTCACAGAAACCTGGATCCAGGATTCAGACACTGCTTCCCCTGCTGCTATTTCTTACGGTGGCTTACACTTCTCTCACTCCCCTAGACCTGGGAACAGACGTGGCGGTGGAGTTGGCCTCCTTCTGTCCCCACAATGTACTTTCCAGGTCATTCCTCCAGCCCCATCACTCTCATTCCCTTCTTTTGAGGTCCATACCATTAGGCTATTCCATCCCTCCCCCTCAAAGTAGCGGTGGTATACCGCCCCCCAGGGTCACCCACCCAGTTCCTCGACCATTTCTCCACTTGGCTCCTGCACTTCATGTCCTCAGATTTACCAACCCTTATTCTGGGAGACTTTAACATTCCCATAAACAGCCCCATCTCCCCATCTGCATCCCAGCTCCTATCTCTAACTACCTCTCTTGGCAGGGGCGGACCCAGACTATAGTGGGCCCTGGTGCAAGAAATTTTTCGGGGCCCCCCCCTTTCGCAACTCAGTGCCAGAACAGTGCCGCGGGTGTGCAGCACAGCCAGCGGCGTAGCAACTGTTTGTGGCGCCCGGGGCGGTCGAAAAATTTGCTGCCCCTTTGGTTGTTGATAATCTGGAAGTATACATAGTATACACTGTCTGCCCCTATGTACAAGAATATAACTACTATACTAAAACACTAAGAGAAGGGGTGCAGTTGCCACCTCTGCACAACCCCAGTGCATGGCAACAAGCAGGACTCAAGGAGGGCCCGGGGCTGGAGCAATTTTCGCCGCCGTGCTGTGGAGTTCATAATGTAATATAAATGCAAAAAACCTTTATTCTTAATATTATGTCACAATACCGGGATCTGAGGATCTTCTATTTGGAGGTCAGGGGCTCTCTGATGCCATGTTGCTGTCTGTCTCGCTGTCGTCCTCTTTTGACACTGCAGTGTGGTGGACAAGAGAGCATTAACTGGTTAATAACAAGAAGTATGGTGTGTACTAACTGAGCCATAAACCCTCCCCATACCAGTAGGATTACTATATGGATTTTAGTATTGGGGTACGGACACACTGGCGTGAAACTCTGATGAGTTTAATGTGTGATTTTCTCACATTGCAATCAATCTCTGAGCGCACACTGGTGAGTGTCGGACGCTTTTTTCTCATCCAGATTCAGGATGAGAAAAAAGTTGCAACATGCTGCGACAGTCTGCGATTCACGTGCGAGACTCACCAATGCAAGTCTATGGGTCCGACAAAAATCACTGACCGCACACAAACCATCCGAGAGGCATCTGTTTTTTTCACGGATACATTATCATTCTATAGCTCAGAACACTGCAAAATGTTCCTGTAAATGATTCTACACTAATAGCTGCTGAGGAAAGAACAGATTGCACACGGATGTGATCTGAGAGAAATGTAGGGCACTCGCACAGCAGTTGCCAAACGGACCAAAAAACAGATGTCACTCATCCGACTCTCCTGGATGGGAAACAGACCGATTTTAAGGTGGCGGGAGACAGTGTACCACTGTACCACCATGTCCCCAGCTCCCTGCTGTGCACAGACAGTGTACGGTACACTGTCTGTGCACAGCACGGGGCTGAGGACATGGTGGTACACTGTCTGTGCACAGCACAGATCTGAGGACATCCCAGAAGAGGCACAATAACCACAGACAGGCGGCGGGAGAACATTGAGCCCGCCCAGGAGAACTACAACTCCCAGCACCCAACACACTACCCAGAAACCATACAATAACTCCCGAACAGGTAGGAGAACTACAATTCCCAGCATGCAACTCCCTGCCAACACAGGAAGGTGGAGGCTGCCGCATGGAGGCAGAGACACCTGGTACAGCCGCCATTATCACCACACACTGCCCCACTCCTCCTGCCCCCCTGTCCTCCTCTCCTCTGTCCCTCCTGCTGCCCCCCCTGTCCTCTTCTCCTGTCCCCCTGTTCCTGTCCTCTTCTCCTGTCCTTCTGCCCCCCTGTCCTCTTCTCCTGTCCCCCTGTTCCTGTCCTTCTGCCCCCCTGTCCTCTTCACCTCTGTATGCTGTATATAGTATATGGCCCATATGCAGACTAGTGTGTGTGTGTGTGTATATATATATATGTATATACATATATACACACACACACACACACACACACACATACACACCCCTTCTCCCACAGATATAATCCCTCTTATTCAGTCTCTCCCCCCCACGTGTACCGTCTCTCTCACTCCATTCATACCTTTTCCCCCTGTGCAGGCTCTCCCACCCTGTGCCTGTCACCCCATGCACTCTCTCCCCTCCTGTCTATGTCTCCCCTGTGTGCAGTCTCTCACCCTCTGTTCACTCTCCCCCCTGCACCCATTTCCCCCCTGTGCATTGTGTCTCCCCGATGTGTGATGAGCCCCTGACCTGACAGGGGGGGCCCCTGTGTGATGAGCCCCTGTGTGATGTGCCCCTGTGTGATGTGCCCCTGACCTGACAGGGGGGGGGCCCTGTGTGATGAGCCCCTGTGTGATGAGCCCCTGACCTGACAGGGGGGGCCCCTGTGTGATGAGCCCCTGTGTGATGAGCCCCTGTGTGATGAGCCCCTGACCTGACAGGGGGGGCCCCTGTGTGATGAGCCCCTGTGTGATGTGCCCCTGTGTGATGTGCCCCTGACCTGACAGGGGGGGGCCCTGTGTGATGAGCCCCTGTGTGATGAGCCCCTGACCTGACAGGGGGGGCCCCTGTGTGATGAGCCCCTGTGTGATGAGCCCCTGACCTGACAGGGGGGGCCCCTGTGTGATGAGCCCCTGTGTGATGTGCCCCTGTGTGATGTGCCCCTGACCTGACAGGGGGGGGGCCCTGTGTGATGAGCCCCTGTGTGATGAGCCCCTGACCTGACAGGGGGGGCCCCTGTGTGATAAGCCCCTGTGTGATGAGCCCCTGACCTGACAGGGGGGGCCCCTGTGTGATGAGCCCCTGTGTGATGTGCCCCTGTGTGATGTGCCCCTGACCTGACAGGGGGGGGCCCTGTGTGATGAGCCCCTGTGTGATGAGCCCCTGACCTGACAGGGGGGCCCCCTGTGTGATGAGCCCCTGTGTGATGAGCCCCTGTGTGATAGCCCCTGACCTGACAGGGGGGGCCCCTGTGTGATGAGCCCCTGTGTGATGTGCCCCTGTGAGTGATGGCCCCGTTGACTGAAGGGGGGGCCCTGTGTGATGAGCCTGTGTGATGAGCCCTGACCTGACAGGGGGGGTCCCCTGTGTGATGTGCCCCTTGCTATGGTCCTCTTAAAGCCGTTTTCCACCCTTTTTCTCTCCCTCCTAATCTGAGCCGAGCAGCAGCAGCAGCTGATTTCTGACTCTGTCTCCTGCATCATTGCTGTCAGAAGTAGAGATCTGCTGCTGACGCTCGGCTCAGATTAACAAGTAAAGGATGGGGGCAGTGCTCAGGAGCCCCTGCAAGAGGAGAACACATACAGAGCTACCAGGGGGGCCTACCTGCCAGACCAGGGCCCCCGGTGGCAAGTGCTGACGACTGGAGCACATGGAGAGTAAATGATCTTCCTGCTCCACTGTAGACCGCAATAGAAGAGGAATGGAGGAGGCGGAGCAGGGGCGCTTTTCTATGCGTTCCAACAGTGGTAAGCAGAAATGACGGGCCGGAAGCGGGGGCGGAGCGAGGGCTCACTGGGCTGGCGGCTAGCCGGCCACTGGTGTTAAAGTAGCCACCGTACCGCGCTGCTGGTACAATAGCAATACCGGGCGGGCCCCCGACGCCGGCCCCGGACAGAATAGTGCCGCGGGTGTGACACCCGACTGCACTCCCCCCCCCCCACCAAGAACTCAGTGCCGCGGGCGTGACAGGGGAACGTACTTGCCGCTGGAGCCCCAGGGGCCCCCTAGCTGGTCGGGGCCCTGGTGCAGCTGCACCAGCTGCACCACGGTAGTTCCGCCCCTGTCTCTTGGCCTATCACAGCTCTCAACCTCTAAGACGCACGAAAATGGTAACACCCTTGACCTTGTCTTTACCCGGCTCTGCTCATTCTCCCCCTTGGATAACTCAACTCTACTCTCTGACCACAACATTCTCTCCTTCTCACTCACTAACCCTTGGCCAACACAGCCCAATCCTACCTATCACACATCCAGAAATCTACAGGCCATTAACCCTCAAGCACTCACAGACTTCCTCATCTCATCTCTGTCCCCAATCTCTTCAATCTCCTGTCCAGATCAGGCAGTAAATCACTACAATGACTCTCTCAGAAGCTCCCTGGACCAAGTAGTGCCCCTCACCCGCAGAACCTCCAAACAGAGGACAAAACAGCCCTGGCTCACACCACAAACTCGATTCCTCCAGCGATGCTCCAGGAGTGCTGAACGTCTATGGAGGAAAACTCGCTCACCAGGAGACTTTATCCACTATAAATTCATGCTAAAAACCTACAACTCTGCCCTTCACCTTGCCAAACAGACCTACTTCACCAACCTGGTCTCCTCACTATCCAACAATCCATAAAAACTCTTTCACACCTTTCACTCTCTCCTCAGTCCTAAAGTGCAGGCCCCCATCACTGACCTCTGTGCTGATGACCTAGCTTCCTACTTCATGGAGAAAATAGACAACATCCGCCAGGAAATCAGCTCTCAGCCTCCAAGCGCTGCCACCCCCATTCTTCCCCACATCTCCTCCGGTTCACTCTCCACATTTGACCCAGTCACAGAAGAAGAAGTCTCCAGGCTCCTTTCTTCCTCTCGTCCCACCACATGCACTACTGACCCCATTCCCTCACATCTGCTCCAGTCCCTCTCTCCAGTCGTCACCACTCATCTAACCAAAATCTTCAATCTCTCCCTCTCTTCTGGCATTTTCCCCTCCTCCTTCAAACACTCGATCATTACTCCATTATTAAAGAAAACCACTCTCGACCCAACCTGCACAAATAACTACAGACCAGTCTCCAATCTCCCCTTCATCTCTAAACTCTTGGAGCGCCTGGTCTATTCCCGCCTCACCCGTTACCTCTCGCTCACTCTCTTCTAGACCATTACAGTCTGGTTTCCGCCCCCTTCACTCCACAGAAACTGCCCTCATCAAAGTGACCAATGACCTTCTGACAGCAAAACGTAATGGTGACTACTCTCTGCTTATTCTCCTTGATCTCTCTGCAGCTTTTGACACTGTCGACCATCAGCTCCTACTCTCTATGCTGCACTCCATTGGCATAAAGGACACTGCTCTCTCCTGGCTCTCCTCCTATCTTTCTGACCGCTCTTTCAGTGTATCTTTTGCTGGCTCCACCTCTTCCCCTCTTCCCCTCACTATTGGGGTCCCTCAGGGTTCAGTCCTTGGCCCTCTCCTCTTCTCTCTCTACACGGCCCCGATTGGACAGACCATCAGCAGATTTGGCTTTCAGTACCATCTTTATGCTGATGACACACAACTATACACTTCAGCCCCTGACCTTACCCCTGCGGTATTAAAGAACACCAATGACTGTCTAGCTGCAGTTTCCAATATCATGTCCACTCTCTATTTGAAACTAAACCTTTCCAAAACTGAACTTCTTCTGCTCCCCCCATCCACTAACCTCCCTAAATCGGACATCTCTCTCTCAGTATGCGGCACCACGATAACGCGTAGACAACAGGCTCGCTGTCTGGGTGTTATGTTTGACACCGATCTCTCCTTCTCCTCCCACACGCAATCTCTCGTCCGCTCCTGTCGCTTACACCTGAAGAATATCTCTAGAGTCCGCCCCTTTCTCACCCTGGAAACAACAAAAACCCTCACCGTGGCCCTAATCCATTCCCGCCTTGACTATTGCAACTCTCTATTAAGCGGCCTCCCCCTCACCAGACTTTCTCCTCTCCAGTCCATCCTTAATGCAGCAGCCAGGATCACCCATCTGGCCAATCGTTACTCAGATGCCTCTGCTCTGTGCCAGTCATTGCACTGGCTGCCTGAATACTACAGGATCAAATTCAAATTGCTTGTTCTCACCCACAAAGCTCTTCACAGAACAGAACCCCCCTACCTCTCCTCCCTCATCTCTGTCTATCACCCCACCCGCTCTCTACGTTCCTCAAATGACCTTCGACTAACATCTGCACTAATCCGAACCTCCCACTCCCGGCTCCAAGACTTTTCCAGAGCTGCACCAAACCTCTGGAATGCTTTACCCAAAGAAATCAGGACTATCCATAACTTGTATGGCTTCAGACAATCCCTAAAAACGCATCTTTTTAAGGTGGCCTATCATACTCCCTAATAGAAGTCCATCGTACTGTAGACAGTGAATGGCCTATCCTCTGGACATTACTCTTCTACAAACTCCACCAAACCATAAAGGTCTACACAGACTGTCTGATGACCATCCATGTAAGCTTAGCCCTATGCCCCATTTCCTCAAGATGCCTGGACCATCAGTGCAATACGCCCCGGCACCTTGTGCAACCCCTATCCCATTGTAGATTGTAAGCTCTTTTGAGCAGGGTCACCTTCATTTTTTGCTTTATTTATTGTATTTTTTTTCACATTGATTCTATGCCTATTGTTTTGTATCCAATTATTGTACTTTACTTGTTCTCTACTGTAATTACTTACTGTATTTTCTGTACTCTAACCCTACATTGTAAAGCGCTGCGGAATATGTTGGCGCTATATAAATAAAGCTTTATTATTATTATTATTATTTCACCCACTGTAGGTCATCAGTAACAAATCGATGGGGATGTGAAATCTGGCACCTCTGACGATCAGTTGTTTATAGTGTAGGTGGTGGCTGGATGTGATGATTTCTGAAGCTGCATAGCACAGCTCCATCAGCTGCATAATGACCTCCAGGTACTGCACATCTGTCCCTATTCTAATGAAAGGGAGTTGATCTACAGTACCCTGCTGTGGCCACTATGCCGTTGATCAAGTTCTGCTTTTCTGCTCTGTAACTAAGCACTAAGCACATATGGCTAACAGCAGGAACAGCTGATTGGTGAAGGTGCCAGGTGTCACAACTCCACTAACTAGGTATTGATGATCTATCCTAATAATAGGCCATCAATATTAAAGTTCCGGGCAACCCCTTTTACCCCTTCATAACTAATGATGCATAGGTACGTCATTGGTTGTGTCCCTGACTTTGTTGCGAGCCCACATGCTAAGCTCACATCATTCCCTGCACATGTCAACTGATCTGAACAGCCGACATGTGTAGCTAATAGGGACATAGATAGGTTGTCATTACAACAAGGGTCACCTTATTACCCCTGTTGATGTCATTACAAAGTTCCTGTGATTACTGTCATTCACACATCAGCATTTCTGCTGTTCAGAGAGATCCTGAAGCATCACCCTGAACAGCAGAAGTGATTGTATATGCAGGCTTCAAGTCCCCTGTGGGGACTAATAAAATCAGTAAAAAGTGTAAAAACAATTTTTTACAAAAATATTGAAAAAAAGAGAAAATTGAAATCACCCCCTTTTTTCCCATTGAAAAAAATATATGTAAAAAAATTAAAAACCACACATATTTGTGATCACCGCATTCAGAAATGCTCCATCTATCAAAATTTTAAATAAATTAATCTGATCAGTAAACTGCATAACAGAAACAAAAGTCAAAATGACAAAGTTATGTTTTTTTGGTCGTCGCAACATTGCAATAAAATGCAATAACAGGCTATAAAAACATTGCATCTACCAAAAAAAGATATACAGTAATTAGAAACTTCAGCTCAAGACAAAAAAATAAGCCATCACAGAGCCCAGATCCCAAAATATTAGAATGCTAAGGGTCTCCAAAAATGGCTAGAAAAGCACAATTCTTTTTTGACAAATTTCTGAGTTTTTTTACCACTTAGATGAAAGTAAAAATATACATGTTTGGTATCTATAAACTCATACCAACTATGAGAATCATACAGTTAGGTCAGAGAAAATAACCGGTGGCCCTGGAGGAAGTTGGGTGAAACATATGTCCGAGTGGAAGGACCGTTTGACTAGGAACCTGCTAGATGCATGTACTGTACAATCTACCATATAATTGTCTAAGGCGTCTGTCTGAAGCCGAAATCGCGCGCCAGAAAGAGGCCGCTCATTGGTGAGCGCAGACTATGCAAATAGGCGTGCGAATTCAAAGGGGGTCACCGCTGCACACTCGCACAACCGCACCGCCATACACCCGCACTGCCGTACACCTGCACCGCCGCACACCCACATATTCTAGCATATATGATGTGTTAGAATCGGGCCACCATCTAGTAATACATAAAAATGCTGCCTTACAATTGATTATGTATATGTTGGACATGGTATGAGAAATACCCAAGTCAGCACTTTTGCTAACTATCTAGCACATTTTTGCTGATTAAATTCATCTATATACTTAGGTTCCATTATATTATTAACTTTACCAGTATATAGTATTGAAGCTCATTTATTGTTGGTTGTACCCACATTGCTTTGGTACATATTAGCCTACATATTGCTGGTTTTGTAATCATTTTTTTAATATTCATTGGATCCTACTCCATCATTAACTTAGCTGCATTTTTGTATGATAATCTTTAAACACCTGTCCTGTGATATTGCATATCCATGTATCTACATATATGTAGCTGTGATCATTGTTTAACCATTTTTTTTATTTGATTATTTGTAATTGTTTCCAATGATGTGGCTATCTTTTTAGTAGATTTATTATTTTGTGCTTTTAGTATATGTTTATATTTTATGGTATTTACCAAGCCCTATTTAGTCCCCCATAGAAATTCCTTCATGTTTTTTAGTGTATAATAATTTTATATTGATCTCTAATAAGAGTATTTATATTTTAAAAGAAATTTAAGCATGAATGACTTATTACCTTAAAGGACCCTTTTTGGGTCTTGGTATTGAACAGTTTTGTTGACGTTTCATGCACATTATTTAAAAGGTAGGACTTATGTAATTGAAACCTGCCATATCTGTATAATAGTAAATATGCTCAAAATCATTTCCCCAACACATCTGTCAAAATAAAGATGATATGGCCAACTCTGTTAACACAGAGGCTATAGAAGGCAAACGGTGCAAAATTTGTAATTAAAATCAATAGCAAAAATAATTGCATGCATTCAAGTGAGAAAAGAAAAAAAATGTCCCCAAAAGGGAATACTCCTTTTGGATTGTGGGTGCTAAAGATGCGATAAAGGACCTAAAATCAATAATCTGGGCCTGAAAGGAATTTTGTGTTCTTTATAGAAAATATTTAGTTTATTTCACGAATGGTCGGATACTTTCAGTTCTGTCAAACTTGATATTTGTATTTGTAGTTTGTCAAAATTAATATCACCATTGGAGGGAGCTCTGTACTAGGTCTACACTACATATTCAGTCAGGATACTTTCAGTAGACGCCACTTGAATTTACTGTGTGTTAGGGCCACGTCACACACACAGATATCTGTGCAGATATTGTTGGCAAATCTCTGGTTGCAGTGAAATCATGGACACATTGTTCCATTTGTACACAGCCACAAAATGGAACAATGTGTCCATGATTTCACTGCAACCAGAGATCTGCCAACAATATCTGCAAAGATATCTGTGTGTGTGACGTGGCCCTTACAAACATTTTGCATACCAGTAATCTGTGGTACAACAATTATTACTTTCAACTTCTTCCTTCTTACCTTACATAAACCATTACATGCAGAATACAAACAACATCTGTCTGGATCCTATCTAGAAAAGGATTCCTGTTGATCAAACATTACAGGCTGATGCAATGTCAAATTTACCTTTTTCTTACCTTTTTTTACCTTTTCAATGTCAAATTTTCTTCTTTTACAATGTCAAGGTGAATAGAACAATGAGGTGTACCCAACACTATTATTTAAAATTTATATAAAACAATTAATATTTAGGTACCAAAAATTACTTAATGACCTATATATTTTTTACATTTTACATTGAGCCACATGATAGTACAACAATTTATAAGGAACCGGAGGTCCGGAAGAGGACTGATTATAAGGCCACTAAGACCAGCATGACGGTAAGCTCAGCAGCATCCACTGCTCTGGTGGGTCCCATGGGTGCCCTTCCCCTAGTGCCCCCGGCTGGGCTATGCAATTGATGGACAGGGAAAGTTGAATGATGTCAGATATGAGACTCCCAGCCCTGCTGCAGCCAGAACTCTTCCCCAAAGCCGAGGGAGCCGTGGTTGAGATGGTGTACTTCCGCTGGGTCCACAGGGGAAATGCTCTGATGGGGTTCCTGGGTGGTAGTGCTGAAGTACAAGGAGACCTGATGGAGGTAATGTCAGAGAGGGAGTACCTTTGATTCTAAAAGCAGTGGGAGGAGGAGCGGGAGCAGGAGGTTTGGGCCAGGCGAGAGAAAGGATATCTGTGCCGAACTTGAGAAAAAGAGCAAAATCCGCAAAGCCCCGGCCGTGGAACCCATGGCGCGTAGGAGGGGTTCTGTGTTAGCGTTTAACGTGCACAAGGGCTATGAATTTATCAGGGAGTCCCACTTGGTGAGCCACGCGTTCATCAACCGCCGAGACGTGGAAAGTCACCTAATGAAAGCACACCCTGGTCGTGACCTACATTCTGGGGAATGAGTGGAATGCGAGTGGCCCTACAGTCCCCGAGGGTGGTACGCTGTCCGGGTTAGGAAGATGGCGGACCCCCGGTCACAAGCTCAGCAACACCTGAACCAGCTTCGGCTCTGGCTGTGGAGACAACACCCCACACACCACCCCCGTCTGCGAGGTGTGACAGAGTAGAGACTGGAAAGCATGACCCCGGCTGGGCCGACAGGAGGACAGGTAGGTCGAGCCACAAGGGGGGCTAGTCAGCAGTCTCCCTGCTGACCAACATTTTGTAGAGGCATCCATTGGAGTGGGGTCGAAGAAGGTCAGATGCAGATCCTTCCAGGCCGAGGAGGCTGCCAATTTGCCAGTATGCTGCCCAGGAAGCAGCCAAAGGAGGAGTAAGATGAAAACTTTCTGCTATTATGTAAATAGTTATGTAGAAAGGTTAAATCATGTATCTTTATACCTGGCTAGGTATTGATTTATATTGTTGACAATGTTTTAAGTTAGCCAGCTAGGCAGTTAAAGTTAAATCTATATGTGAATTTTTGCAAATGGACAAATTGATCATAGGACAGTGATGTGATCTGAACTATAATGTAAATAGTTAGCACTTCTAATACATGCTTTTTTTTGTTTTTTAAACCAGTACAGTGGAGTGCATCTTGAACAAAATGCACTCTACAACTTGATCACCAAACAACTATCTGACATGGTCGAAACACTTGGTCCAACGAAAAACCTGCATTAACCTGCAGTCACGCCCAGGGACAACGTTCTGGGGTTGAGGCTGTTCCTCCAGCTTGCAGTAAGTTTTGCAAAACAAGAGACACCCTGGCAAGGGACATAATTAAATCTTGCCTGAAAAGTTTAATAACTTTTGCACTTTTATACTTTCATATCTGTTTTATATGAAACGTTTAAACCGAAGCCTTCCAAAAAGGGAAGAAGTTATGGTTATTCTTACTGTTTAATGCGCACAAGAAAATTGTTTTTGTATGTTCTCGTAACAACTTTATACCTGTTTCAGCCAACGGGCGTGCTGTGTTTTGCCAAGGCGGAATGTGGCGCACCTGCGCTGGTCGCCACAGTAACATTACACCTACTCCACAGATGTGGTGTTACCTCTGAACCAGGATACATTCACTTGTACCCAACACCATCCAACTCCAGGCCTGCGAATCTGGGCGGACCCAATTTAGGGAGGGCCCTATCTGGAGGCTGAAGGGGGGAGTAGGTAGAGGAGGTGGGTACAAAAAGTTAGTAGGTTGAGGAGTAGAGAGTAGAGTCGGGAGAGGGAAGCAAGAGGATTAGAACCTGGAGGATAGAGCTGTTGAGAGGCTCCTTCCAGGTCGGGAGGGAGAGTGAGAAGGAAGAAAGTGTCCTAGGGGGAACACCTGTGGGCGAAACACCTGTGGCCCCACGCATCCACCATTAGCTGTAGGAGCGTGCTGGGACCAGGCCAAACAGGGGACCGGCCCCAATCTAGCCGAAGGACTGCAAGCCTTAACTAGTGAACTGGAGGTGGCTGGGCCTGCAAGGACAGCTACCAATACCGTACTCATTCGCTGAAAAGGTGGCCATAAAGGACCAGGGAACGCGGTGATCGTCACCCAATAGGGTTCGCGGTCAGGGGCTCGGGACACTGAGTACGAAAACGTGGGGCAGGAAAAGAGTGTAACCAGTGTGGGGAGACAGCCAGGAAGGATCATGAAGGGTGTCTTGGTAAAGTGGCCCTGTATCATCTGAGTGCTGGCCAAGCTGAGCCGTGGAGGAGTACAGCACCCAGCTTGATGGACTTCATTGATCAGCAAGTAAAGGTAAAGAACTACAACCCTGGTCTCCTCCAGTTATTCCCCGCTCCCTCTTGCACTGCTGCACAGACACCATCACCATCTCCATAGACTTGTCTACTAACCCTGGGGCCACGCTCTACCTTTGGGGAGCAATAACATCCAGGCTGCCATTTCACTGGCCCCAGAGGTCTCACAGCAGTGCTGGTCTCCCTGACCAGAATATCCACAGGTGTCATCACTAACCATTCCTTTGTAAATAAATCCCCCTTTATCTGCACACCCAGGGCCACGGAATCGGGTTACCGCCACCTTGAACTCACAATCAAACTGACCCACCCGGTTACCGAGTAACCCCCGGCCCTGGAGGGCATCACACATTTCCACTTGATGGCATTAGTAGACACCCATACACAGTCATTCACATGCAGGTCTGGACCTGAACATTTATTACCAAGCACATGTCTTCTGGAATGTGAAAATCCCCTTGAAGGACCGACAATCAAGGTGTTACTCCAAAACCTGCAACTCCTACCCTCATAATGAGGAAATTTTGTAGGGGCAACCCCCCCCCCATCACCTCTCCTCATAGGACAAGAAAGAAGCTGGGCAGAGGGAGAAATCTTGCATCCTCTCTCTTGTTTCACCTTATTCACATTAACTGGAAGTACAGCGGAAATGTATACACCCAGGTCGATCCAGCTCTTCTGTGCATTCGAGAGTGTCAGGCCATCACTGCAGGAAAGACTGCCCACAGTGGAAGCTCCCCAGGAGCTTTCACTGATCTCATTTATGCATATTGATGAGTGAGAGCTTCCACTGTGGGTGGTCTCTCCTGCAGTGAAGGCCAGACATTCTCGATTGCACAGAGGGGGAGACGCAGTATATCAGGGAAGATGTAACACCGCACAGCAGGGAGCGGGTAACAGGGTGGGGGGGATGAGAATCCACTCTGTAGAGAGGAGGGGGGCTGAGAAGTCAATTTGTGGGGTTAAGGGGGGTGGGCTGGAGACCTTAGTAAACATTTGAACAACCTGCCCCTGGAACCAGCATCATGGGACACTCTGTTTCAGGGAGGGGATGTGGAAGTGTCTGGATCTGTTTGATGCTCTGTGTGAGGATGCACTGGGGCTCTCACACGTAGCGTCACCAAATAGGAAATAGAAAAAATAAAAGCAATTGCAGTTATATGGTGTAGAGAGGGAATGATAGGGAAGGAAGTATATTAGATAGGAAGTTAAGAGGGAAGTTGCTGGGCTTAGACTGACTCTTTAAACAATCTTTAAGCAACTGGTGAGGAACAAAAGATAACAGTAATTGTATCAATCAGGTTTATAAAAATAGCACACTTTGTTCACCAGATGCAACATCTGAATAAAACCAGTCACCACATGTCTATTGAAGTAAATACATGTATCCCTATCAAATGACAATTTAGGAACATATGTTATAGGCCTTGTTCCTCTGTTATTCCTCTTGAATTTTTATAAAAAAAAAAACCTTATGCTGTCAGCACTTACTGCACAATAGCAGACTATGTAGGGACAAGCACACTTAGTGATGCACCCCCAGGGCCGTGGGGTACTCGGAACGGGCTTTGATGCTTTCTGGGAGTCACAGGGGTTGAGACTCGGCTCCGTGACCCTGGGTATCAATTTAAAAGTTCAGTAATGGTGGTCGTGACGCCACCTGTGGTGTTCGCCTATTGGGGCTGACGCTGTGGTGCGAGACCTCTGGGGATGATGGGCTTGCAGCTAAGGTGTATCTTTTCCCACAGGTTGAGCAGTTCCACAGTGCAACCGGTAAAGTCTATGGCAGTCATAAGCCTTTGGGGTGCAGGACTGAGGGTGCGGAATAATGGACAGACATACAGTTGTAGTCTTCTTTACCTTTACTGGTGGTAGCAGGTCCAGACCAGGGTACGGTCCAAAGGAGATGTTAGGAATCAGAGTGGCCTGAAAGCAAGTTGGGGATCTCCTCACCCGGTGAGTTCTGAGGGCCTCCATGCTGTGCGTCTCTGAGCTGGTCCTGGCTGCCTGTAGCTAACCTGTGAACCTCTCTCTCTGCTGTTAAGTCCTTCACCTGTATGGCAGGCAGCTTGAGCTCTTCCCAGGCTCTACTCCTCTGGCACTGGCCCTGAGCTCTCTGATGCTGCTCTGTATTAAGGTGCTGCGGACGGGAGACTTGGAATCTCCCGTCCTCCGGAATTGGATGCTGGGCGTGTAGTACCCTCTCAGCCTCAGACTCCGATGTCCGCTTCCGGCGCTTTGCTCTGGGGTGAACAGATGACGGCCTTCACTCCCCAGGCCCGCTTCTCTCCTTTCTCAGACCCTCTCCGATGAGCCTTACACTGCTCCAGTCCACAGGACGTCTTCAAAGTCCTCCTAGGAACTGAACTGGCTAACCCCGCCACCAGGCCAGAATTTATAGGGGAGCTCCTGTGAACCCAGGTTAGAGCTCCCCCTTTTGGTCTGGAGTCAAGAAAGTATTGCATGCTTTGGTCTTTGGCGGTGACAATTGAGACAGTTCTCGTTTGTGCTCTCTAAAGCGCTCTTCCACGTAGCAAGGCGGCGTTGCTTTGGGTTGGTTAGCAATGACGCGAATTACGTGTCATCGCTAGGCTCGCGCATGTGCATTCGCACATCTTGCGTTCCAGGCCTCTCACTGGTCACGGAATGCAAGTGGGCACATATTAAGCGTCACCGCTGGTTCGCGCATGCGCGATTGTAGCGCCCAGGCTTTGGGGTAGTCGGATGTCAGGTGGCAAGGGTTAACTGCTGTGTCACGGGGAATGGTGGCTGCGCCTGACCCTGTGTCATGGGGTATCTTTTAAAAAGGGGGTGATATTTACAGGGGACTACAGAGTTTACAGAGTTTAATGTCGTGACGCTACCTTTAGTTTCTAGTGATTTGCACCAGCGCCGCCACAGTCCACCGGAGGTAGATGGTATCGCAGCTAGGATGGTGTAGTCCTCCACAGGTAGGACTGGACCTCCGGGGCAGCAAAGTGTAAAGGGGCAGTTTGGAGGGGAGCTAGGTTGGTATAGGGAGTGCTGGAACAGTCTATGCGTGGGGCCGATGAAGGGGAGGAATGATGCACGCACACAGAAGAAGTCTCTTTTACCTTTTAAGGTACCTTTACACGCCGCCACGGCAGGCTGGATACATCCCGCTACTTCACGTGCACGAGCACGCTCAAACGGCTACAAACGGTCAACGCACCCTCTTTACACGCCGCCATAAGGTGCGCTACGCTACGCTACATCTGTAGCTAGATACATCGCCGGGTGTATCTGTAGCTTAGCGTACCACATTTACACAGCGCTACAACAAGCTAATATGGGCGGACCTGGTACAGCAGAGACAGCACATAGGCGTGCCACAATCTTGGATTACGAGCCGTCCGTACGATGATAGGACGGCGCAATATCATCCTGATTGGCCAGGCATCGCAGGAGGCTGAGAAATACAGCACGCTCGAGCGATTGTGTAGTGTGACTCATCAGCTCCTTAAATATGCTGCCCTAGGCAGCGACTACCAATCGTCATGCAGGAGCTTCCTCCAATGATCGCTGATGGGGCGCGGTATCCCAGAGCCTGGGTCACGCCTTAGCTACATTGCAGCAACAGCCCCGGGTGTCCAGAGTTCCCTTCCGTTGCCTCTTTACACGCCGATACAGCTCGCTACCATCAGCGTTGTAGCCATCAGTTTTCGAGCAGACCTAGGAGGCAGATGTATCTGTTGCCGGCTGTAGCGTCACGTCTTCAGACGCCGCTACGACGGGCTACATTGGCGCTACAAGCTACATTTGTAGCCTGTAGCGGGATGTATCCAGCCTGCCGTGGCGGCGTGTAAAGGTACCTTTACTGATGTTTCGCAGGTAAATACGCCCAGGGCACTGACGGGTGACACAGTTGCACAGTGGATCCCCACAGCAAGTGGATATAAGGCCTCCTCTGTTCCTGTGTGTGATTGAAGCACAGCCTGCTTGCAACCAGACTTGCCTCCTCTCTCTTCCTGACTGTAGTGTCTGTCTCTCCTCCTGTGCGGTCTCCGGGTTACCTTCTCTGAACACAGTGATACTATGCTGCTGTGTCTGGCTTCCTCTTCTGACCCACAGAGGATACCGGGTAGCTGAAGCCTCCATGGTGCAACGGGGTTTTCTGTAGTCCTATAATATCCCACAGGTGCGGATTCCCAATATCCAGTGATTCTCCTTGGGTGAACTTCCTCAAGCTCCTTGCTCCCTCTTGGCTCACTGCTCCTCGCCTTCAGTCCCACTTAGGCTGGCCGGACATAGAAGGGCCCCTCCGGGTCACTGGCTCGGGCCTAAACGCGACACCGACTACCAGGACGTCTTTACAGCTCTCCTAGCATCTGCACACTCTGACTAACTCCTCCCCCAGCAGCAGTATTTATAGGGGAACTTGCCTAAGGTCAGCAAGTGGAGCTCCCCCTACTGTGTCGGGGTAGAAGGTGTTGTATGTAGTAGGTACCTGCTGTGGAAACCCAGCTGTGCATTAGAGAGTTCTGTGGCTACCTGCGTGAGCAGGGCGCCACATGATCACATACTGGTGTTCCAAGCCATCGATTGACTGTGGAACGCAAGCGATCACACTATGATGTATCATTCTGATGTCACACGTGCGACCCACCCAGATAAACGCGTGGGGGAGGCGAAAATCACCTGCCTCCACTGACTAACTAATGAAAAGGGGGATATAAGGGAGCTCTTGCATGACCACTGCACATCCACTTGGACCTGACAGCCACGTAGGAAGGGTTAAGTACTGAATTATGCTTGTTGATACTTTGGGGTCCTCCTTTAGACTCACAATATGGGCTCACAATGAGACTTTTTTACCTTTATTTAATTAGTGGAATTTCATTTATTAGGTACCCCTAAAAATACATAAAAACTGGGATAGCTTCCACTATTCCTCTTATCTGATATTCACACATAATACAATATTTATGCTTTCTCTTTAATGCTCTCTCTCCTTCTCTAACTTTTTAACTCTACACTTTCCCTCCCGGCTATGCTTGGGTCCTCCCTCTGGGTCCACCCACCGTCCCGGGGTCCTAAGTGTTGTGTGTGTGAAATTCAACTGCCCTGTCTCAGTACCTGGAGACCAGAGGCACAACTCTCCCTCTAATGGAGGAGTGCAGTACCTCTGGTGGCAGCGTACCCTGTGGGGCACCACATTCCCCCTTGGTAAAGGTTAGTTCGTCCTCGAGCAACCCAGTACACAGACACTCAAAAAATTGTGTTTTTTTTTAAATAACAACAATAATAATTATATTACTCAGCATTTTTCTTCCCTTTCGGGAGGCACTTATACTTGAACGTTGCAAAAACACAGTACAGTCCTTTGAGGTAAAATCAAAAATATAATGTCCGTAAAACAAAGTCATGGAAAAGTGCTCATAAACCAAAACGCAATGTCCACAGTCTTGTGAACTGTATCCCCTACTGGGGCTCAAAAACAGTTCTTTGTCAAAAGTCCTCCACCCAACTATACGGTGATCATTGCGAGTTAACTATTTACTGTATATACTCGAGTATAAGCCGAGTTTTTCAGCACAATTTTTGTGCTGAAAAGTGCCCCCCTCGGCTTATACTCGAGTCACGGTGTATTTGCTTGGGGGGGGCTGTGACCGGGGGCTGGAGGAAGCAGGAGGGGGCCGTAGTGGCCGCGGGCAGTCACGTGGGGCCGCCTCATTAGTGTAATAAATATGCACAGCATCCCTCCGTCCATCAGCGGCGGGGGAGCGGTGCATATTGCACTACACTGGCCCCCATTAGTGATCTAAAGCCCCCCCTCCTTAGTATGTGTCCTCCAGGCTGCGGCACATATTAAAATAACAAACATTTTATACATGACCTTTCCGGCAATGCTCCTTCGGTCCCGGCTTCTTCCTGCTTGTGCCGGTGTCATGTGACCGGGCGCAGCAGATGACGTCATCTGCTGCGTCGGCCACAGCAATAGAAGCCGGCACAAGCAGGAAGAAGCCGGGACCGGAGGAGCGGCGCCGGAAAAGTGATGTATGAAATGTTTGTTATTTTAATATGTGCCGCAGCCTGGGGGACACATACTAAGGAGGGGGGGGTGTATACCACTGCTGCAGGGGGCTTGTAAACCGCTGCAGAGGGGCCTGTATACCACTGCAGAGGGGGCCTGTATACCACTGCAGAGGGGACCTGTATACCACTGCAGAGGGGGCCTGTATACCACTGCAGAGGGGGCCTGTATAGCACTGCAGAGGGGGCCTGTATAGCACTGCAGAGGGGCCTGTATACCACTGCAGAGGGGGCCTGTATACCACTGCAGAGGGGGCCTGTATACCACTGCAGAGGGGGCCTGTATACCACTGCAGAGGGGGCCTGTATACCACTGCTGAGGGGGCCTGTATACCACTGCTGAGGGGGCCTGTATACCGCTGCTGGGGCCCTCTATACCACTGCTGGGGCCCTGTATACCTCTGCTGGGGGCCTGTATACTAAGGAGGGGGCCTGTATACCACGATTGGGGCCCTGTATACCACTGCTGGGGCCCTGTATATCACTACTGGGGGCCTGTATACCACACCACTGCTGAGGGCCTGTATACCACTGCTGGGGGGCGCTATATACCGGGATGGGGGTCTATATAACAGGATGGGGGTCTGCTCCATTTCTTACCCTAGGCTTATACTCGAGCCAATAAATTTCCCTAGTTTTGGAGGGTAAAATTATGGGCCTCGGCTTATACTCAGGTTGGCTTATACTCGAGTATATACGGTACACACTTTACAATTTACATTTTATAATTCCCGGTAACTATCTAACTAGTTAATTTCTTGGTTGGGAACCAACAGGATCTCTGTTGTAATTGGATGCTACATCTAAGCTTATTAAAAACAACGGACCAAAATATGTATAAATGCATCCCATATACAGAATCAAAACACAAGTTTGTATGCAGTTAAAAATTCAGAGCTTAATGTAAAAGTGCAATGCAAAAAACAGGATTTGACAATGTAATTAGATAAGGAGGACAAGTCGGGCAACAAGGGAGGAGAGAGACACACAGTGCCAATAATACAACTCACAGTGTATGCAGTAGAAATGTAAAACTCAGTATTTACAATGTACAATAAAGCAATACTAGAATCAGACCTATAAATGCATGGCTGAGCAGTGGTCAATACAATATAAGCTGTTTACACAATCAGTATTTCATAATACCAGAGCCCCAATAAGCCACTAGATCCCACCAGGATCGCTATGTGCCTTCAGCATTTCCTGAGTAATGTATCACATCACAAAATCATACCCATAGTGACTGTGGCAGACTGAGTGTAAGGGAAGCCCCGACACGTGTTTTCCTGCTTTCTTCAGGGGGCTGTGGTGCACATGTGCAGAGATCAGAGCTATTTAAGGGTACCTGTGTACTGTCCGGGCCAATCATGGCGCATGAACATCTACACCTCATCGCCAGTGGTGACCCAGGGCTGCATCCCGGAAGGAGGAAAACCATCTATTGACGTCATAGTTCTGGGTGCCACCCCATTGTGGCCATGTCACGGTCACATGACCGCGGCTTTGACGCATGCGCACTGGAACAATAGACCTAGAGAGGAAGTGGGCGGTCATGTATTAACTTGCGGTGAAGAAAATTAACCCTCACCGCATAATTAGGTGGAGTTGAGCTCACAACCCATCTAATAAGCCCTCACATCACCTAATACCACAGACAGATGAAGCAAGTAATATACTCAAATATAGGGAACACAGGTTAACAACAATAAATAAACATAACACAGTTTACATAATCATTAAGTGTTGTAAAGTCCATCTGTTTCAATGATAATAGAGCTTGCTTCCACAGCGAATCCATAGATAGCCGAGACTAGTTAATGTGAACTAAAGTGAAATAAAAAAGCACACAAATTAAAAGGACATCTGAATATCAAGAGCAGTGTAAATTTCCAGAGCAGCCCATATGGTAAAATAAAGCAGACACATATTGAGGAGATCACTCCAGGCTCCAAAACACTCCAAGGGGACATCAAGCTAATGGAATCCCTGTTGGCACATCATGGTTAATAGTGTATGTAAAAAATTGGTTAGCATTGATATTTCATTCGTGCCAAGGAGCCCAATATGACAATTTAAATGACCTCCTATTGAGTCACTGATTTACAAGTAATGTATCTGATACAGAAGAAAGGTTAATATCTAATATATAAAAGCCGAAGGCGACTTCCGTCACTTTGGCCAGCACTTCCGTCACTTTGTCATCGGCTAAGTATGGTAAAATTAGTTCTGGGTTTTTTTTTTTTCAAACATTTAAAATGTTTTCAGGCATGGGGTACCCAAATAAAAATATGTACCATTCCAGGAAAGGCAGCAAATAAGGGTTTGGGTTTTTTGGTATGGTAAAATTAGTTCTGGGTTTTTTTTTTTCAAACATTTAAAATTTTGTCATCGGCTAAGTGACGTCAGCGCAGCGCTACACCTGTCCAGGGTGGACCAACATGGCGGCCCTAAGCGGAGTGGGACTCAGCCAGCCCCGCCACGCTTACGGCCGCCAGTACAGTGACATACACGGTACAGTGTATTTCAAATATGACGGCATTGCGCGTGGCGCTATTCTGATTGGTCGCCGCGTTCAGCGCGCTAACCAATCAGAATAGCGGCGCGCTGTATGGCACCATACTTCAAATACACTGTAGTCAGTGTATTTCAAATATGGCGGCATAGTGCGCGCTGCTATTCTGATTGGTCGCCGCGTTCAGCGCGCCGACCAATCAGAATAGCGGCGCGCAATGGCGCCATATTTGAAATACACTGACTACAGTGTATTTGAAGTATCGCGCCATAGAGCGCGCCGCTATTCTGATTGGTCGCCGCATTCAGCGTGGCCTAACGCCGGTCGTCTCCTGCCCGTGATGTGTTTAATATAAAGTTTAAAATACACTAAACACTAAGTATTACACATATGCCGCCATGCCCCGCCCCGCTCCTCTGATTGGTCACTCGTGGCTGGCGCCGACCAATCAGAGGAGCGTCGCGAAACACGATATGCCGGCGCCATTTTAAACCACGAAATTTGAAATTTTACCTCAGAGCTATTTCCTACTGCGCAGAGCCTGTCACAGTGACGTCGGACTTCAAGCTCCCCGCTATTTTAGACATAAAAAAGATAAGACTCTTTACAAAAACTATATTTATTAGTTTTGGAAGTGTTCCTGTCACATTTTGGCACACATATTTCACACTCCCAAATTAACCTATTCGGTGCCACCAACTGTTTTAACATCTATTTGGTGCTATATATACTGACTATTATTTACTGCCTATTGCACTTAGAAACTGCCTTAAATTAACCTCTTCTTTGTCTATAACACACACTGGGTATATTAACCTGTTATTTGGCACTGAAGTACACTGTCCATTACTCTTTGAACTTCTATTTGGTGCGATATAGAGACTGCGTTAAATTAACCTATTCTTTGCCAATACCACTGACTGAGTATATTAACCTATTATTTGCAATAAAAGGACACTGTCCATTGTTCAACACCTATTTACCATATATACTATATACCTGACACTGCCTGTTATTAACCTGCTGTTTGCCACCACTCTTAAAATTCTTTATCTTCATCAACATGAGGTCCAAGTATGCTAATCACACCGAGAAAAAAGCTGCCAATTCTGCATCTCATCGCAAACTGCGTGCTAACGAGACTCCAGAAGAGAAACACCATCGCCTGGACAACGTTAAAGCTGCTTTTAACAAACGCATCACTAATGAGTCTCCAGAGGAAAAAACAATTCGATTAGCAAATGCAGCTGCTGCACGCCGTGAACGTCACAAAAATAACACTTCCATGTGCACATTCATTGATTCTGCCTACAATACACCTTCGATGTCCCCATCAATCAGATGTGCGCACACTGAACCTCCTCTACCAGTTTCCAATTCTGCACGTAAGCGCAAGCAGTGTGCTGACGAGACTCCATACGACAAACAGCGACGCCTAGACACCGTTAAGGCTGCTTTTAATAAACGCATCACACATGAGTATCCTAAGTAAAAAAAAATGCGATCAACAAATGCTGCTGCACGCCGTAAACAGTGTAAAAATACAGCTTCCACCTCCACATTCATGAACCCTGCGCATGATACACATTCCACCTCCTCATTCAGTGAATATGCGCACAGTGACAATCCTCTACCAGTTCGACGCTTTATATATGTTGGTTTACACAAACACTCTAATGCTCCGTTACCAACACCTGTACCTCTACATCCTACAGGTTTCACTAATGATAACAGTACCATAGTAGAACACAGCTGTGGTGCTATGAACTATTCATGTGAACATTGTCAAGCATTACATTTTACTGCAGAAATACCATCTGATAAACATTTTACTCTGTGTTGTCACAAGGGTAAAGTCCATGTACCCATACCCCAATATCCTGAGGTCTTCAAACGTTTGCTGAAAGGAGAAAGTGAATTCAGTAAAAATCTCATGGACAACATCCGAAGCATAAACAGTTCATTTGCTTTTGCCTCCATGGGTGCTAATATTTCCCCACCCCTGGATATGGCCCATACTGCTTCCGTATACATGAACAAATATATCATCGAACTGGAACACTACATCCGTCTGATGATCAAGTTCCAGCGTATGCCCAACTTTACATTTTGGATACCGCTACTGCTAATCAACAACGTTTGCAATGTCAAGAGAATCAAAAATGTAATCCGATTTTGATGAGTATGATTGCTCTTCAATTAGACAATGTCAATCCATTTGTAGCTGCCTACAAAATGTTACGTGATGTGGAACACGAGGAACATCTTAAAGCTGTAGAAAATGGCACTATCATGCCAAATATAACCATGGCCCTTAAACAAGATAGGAATCAAGACCCTCGACTCTATAATAAGCCCACTGTCAATGAAGAGGCCGTCGTATTTGAAAATGACAATAGAGAGCCACCATTCAATCGAGGCATATTAATTCATTTAAAACCTGACCCAAAAAACCGTTTGGCCCCAAAAACACAACAAGTCAGCATTCTCCACAGCAATTTGGATGCTTTAC
Organism: Allobates femoralis; assembly: GCA_033576535.1. Taxonomy (NCBI): domain Eukaryota; kingdom Metazoa; phylum Chordata; class Amphibia; order Anura; family Aromobatidae; genus Allobates; species Allobates femoralis. The sequence continues at coordinate 325,131,491 of JARQOC010000006.1, forward strand.
TGTATCCTTTATTTTTCCCTTACGAAGACCAAGGCTGGCATGATGGACTCAAACAACAAGGCCAAAGTCCACGCAGGATTACACAACTGCAATATTACTGCTATGTGCTGTCTGTCCGTAATAACTTTAACGCCTTAACGACAGCCTTACGTCTCTAGATGTCAGGCTGTCGTTACCTGGTGTTTGAAGTGAGCTCTGGCGTGGAGCTCACTTCAAACCTCCGACATCTCAGCTGATCTCACTAGCTGAGATGTCGGACTAACAGCAACAATCGGTCCCGCCATCCGATCGGTGCTGTTAACCCCTTTGATCTAAACTATAGCAAATTGTGGGGTATTTGTTTGTCTTTTGGTCCAAAACACGTAAGCTTGTGAGCCACTACACGGCTCCCCACATGTCACCAGTCCTATCCACTAAATTCTTATCTCAAGTGAGCAAAGGACCCAAATAGAAAATACCTTTTCTTACCACAGCAAATTCAGGTCAGACGACCATTACACTCAGTGCTGTGTGCAGCTTTGCCCAGGTTATAACTGAAGGCATTATGAATGCAAGACACCAGCCCCAATCACTAGCAACCTCCTTTCACACAGAGGGAGTGACCACTGGTTGTCCTGCAAACACAATGGGTTCCATATAGGGCGCAGTTCACACAGGTTTGCACAGTGTATGCCCAGCCTCTTACATTAGCCCCCATCTCAGTAGGCGGGCTGTTATGGCATTCAACAATGCTACCTGCGTCGGAACAAACACACCCATATGGCCCAGCTACACACAGCAACAAAAGATGCAAGAAAAAACCACAATGACAGGTGCTGAAATTGTGGAAAATCCCTCTGTGTGAAAGGAGGTTGCTAGTGATTTGGGCTGGTGTCTTGCATTCATAATGTCTTCAGTTATAACCTGGGCAAAGCTGCACACAGCACTGAGTGTAATGGTCGTCTGACCTGAATTTGCTGTGGTAAGAAAATGTATTTTTTATTTGTGTCCTTTGCTCACTTGAGATAAGAATTTAGTGGATAGGACTTTCAGCACCTGTCATTGTGTTTTTTTCTTGCACTCTTTTGTTGCTGTGTGTAGCTGGGCCATATGGGTGCGTTTTTCCCAGCGCAGGTAGCGGTGTTGAATGCCATAACAGCCCGCCTACTGAGATGGGGGCTAATGTAAGAGGCTGGGCATATACTGTGCAAACCTGTGTGAACTGCGCCCTATATGGAACCCATTGTGTTTGCAGGACAACCAGTGGTCACTCCCTCTGTGTGAAAGGAGGTTGCTAGTGATTGGGGCTGGTGTCTTGCATTCATAATGCCTTCAGTTATAACCTGGGCAAAGCTGCACACAGCACTGAGTGTAATGGTCGTCTGACCTGAATAACCCCTTTGATCCCGCCCTCAATCTCTGAGAGCGGGATCAGAACGACCAACATGCTCATAATTATTTATACCGCCAAATTCCTGAGTACTATGTTTGGAAAGAAGGGTCTTGGGAACTTAGAAAGCGAGGGGGTGGTTCTGTTATTGGAAGAATGTATACTGTCAGTGTGAAAGATGAAGAACGCTACTATTTACGGTTGTTGTTACTGCATGTCAAAGGGGCAACCAGTTTTGAGAACATTAAAACTGTTAACGGAGTCACACATCTAAAGTTCAAAGAGGCGGCATTAGCACTTGGATTACTATTCGATGATAGTCTCTGGAGAAATACCTTACTTGATGCCTGTATTCTCAACATGCCTGCACAGCTTCGTGACATGTTTGCCTATATCTGTATTTTTGGTCCTCCAGCTAATCCTCTTGAGTTGTGGAATGAATTTAAGGAACACTTTCTACAAGACTACTGCCATGCATACCACTCCAACACTCAGGAGTGTGTGAATTGTGAAGGATATGCTATGACAGATGTGCAAGATATTCTGAAAGGTCATGCCAAAACTTATGGTGGGTTTACACACACCAATCATTGTATCCAATCTCTGAACCAATCTCTGGTTGCAGTGAAATCATGGACAGATTGCTCCATGTTGTACACAGCCACAAAATGGAACTATGTGTCCATGATTTTACTGCAACCAGAGATTGGTTCAGAGATTGGATACAATGATTGGTGTGTGTAAACCCACCATTATAGTGATTTTAATTTACCACACCCAGTAAAGAAACCACAACTGCTCCCACACTATGACAAGCATTATGAGTTAACAACAGCTGCAAAGATGAAAGCTACTCTAAATGAGGAACAACTTTTGGCCTATAATGCTATAATTCAAGCTTTAGAAGACACTACTTTAACACCAAAGTGCTTTTTCATCGACGGTCCGGGTGGCAGTGGAAAAACATACCTATATGATCTACTCCTACATCAACTAAGGGGACAAGGAGACATTGTGTCACCTGCTGCCAGTACACGAATTGCAGCTAACTTGCTACAAGGAAGATGAACAATCCATTCTCTTTATGGCATTCCAATACCGGTCAATGTAACATCTGTTTCCAGAATTAAAAATAATACAGATGCAGCCAAACATTTGAAGACTACAAAACTTTTTATTATTGATGAGTCTACAATGCTATCTAAATATGCATTGCATGTGATCGATCTACTTTTACGGGATGTCATGACAACAGATGTCTCTAAGAAAAATAAAACACCATTTGGAGGTAAAGTTATTGTTCTTGGAGGAGACTTTAGACAATGTCTTCCTGTCATCGCCCATGGAACAAGAACAGATATTGTAGAGAGCTGCATTAAATATTCACAACACTGGCAAGATTTTACTCAATTGCCACTCATCAACAACATGCGCTCCATTGATCCTGATTACAGCAGTTGGTTGCTTCAACTGGGAAATGGTGAACTCTCAAATAATTTTAACCTTGGAGATGATGTCATCGAAATTCCTCCAGACATGATCTACACTGGCTCTTTAATAAGTGATATCTTTGGAGACAACATTTGCATTGATGTTAATAACAACGAAAGCATCAATATTGCTGCATCACATGCCATTCTTTGCCCAAAAAATGACGACGTTGATCATGTGAACTCTAAGGTCATGGATAGCCTGAGTGGTGACTACACAGAATATACCAGTGATGATTCAATTGATGCTGATGATTCTGATGACCCTGACCAATACCCACTGGAATTTTTAAATTCACTTACACCACCTGGAATGCCTTCACATCGGCTGAAACTTAAAATTGGCACAATTGTCATGCTCTTACGCAATCTCAACAGCAAAAAAGGTCTCTGCAACGGTACTCGGTCGATTGTCACTGCTTTACTTCCCAACATGATTCAGGCGAAAGTAATTACTGGGTCCGCAACAGGAAATGTTGTCTTCATTCCACAAATTAATTTGTGTCCATCAGAGACTGGATTGCCTTTTAAATTAAGACGCCGACAGTTTCCTGTCAAGCCAGCATTTGCCATGATCATCAACAAATCTCAAGGGCAAACACTTAATAAACTTGGTATTTTTCTACCAGAACCAGTATTTGGCCATGGTCAATTATATGTAGAATTTTCAAGAGTGAGGCAACGCTCCAATGTTAGAGTGAAAGTGGTAGATACACCTGTTCAAGGAAAATGAATCCCTGAAAGTACAAAAGTATTTACACGAAATATTGTTTATAAAAATATTTTATTTTAAAATTAGTTTAGTTATATAGATAGTCAGTTTAAAAAAAAACAAATAAAAAATTAGTTTAGCCATACATATACTGTCTAGAAAAAGAAAAAACAAAAAAACACAAAAAAATTAGTTTAGCTATAGATATATAGATTTCAAGTACTTATATAGAAAATAGGTATATAACATACATAGTCGTTATATACTATTAATTTATTAATTTACATAGTTTATAGTATAGATATAGCAACCAACTTGAACACACATTCTGTAGACAATGGTAGATGTGTATCATCCAAATTTCTTTATTTGGTGATATCAACCCATATCTTAAGCTCCAGCAGTAGAGCTGCTGAGAAATTAGCTTCTCTTTTTATACAGGGAGGGGTTTTTGTGAACAGCTAAGAGACGGGCGGGATGGCTGTTCACACACATCTCCATCTCAAGGTGTGTTCTGTACACATAGATAGGTAAATAGATAGACAGAAAAATAGAGATTTAGCTTTCACATCAGCATTTTTCTGCTATTTGTTGAAGTTTTGGTGGAAAAAACACAATTTCTGCACTTGCTGCCTAAGGGCTGACCTACGGCACACTTGCCGTAAGTTGCATGCAATGTATATGGAATTTGTGGTTCACTTGCGGCAGGTGCAGCACACATGGTTACGCCAGTTTTGGCCGCAAAAAACCGCAGCTACCTGCGGTTTTTTAGCGACTGCATTTGGTGCAGCTGCGGAAGCCATGTTTGCCGCGTTTACAGCAAGTTAACCGCAAGTTCCATATACATTGCATGGGACTTGCTGCAAGTGTGCCGCAGGTAGGACCTTAGCTGGCAAGTGTAGACATTGTACTTTTTTCATCCCCATCTTCTGCAAATAGCAGAAAAAAGCTGATGTCAAAAGTGTCAAAGCGTTAAGAAATAGTAATAAGGTAGAGTTACATTCCCCCCCCTCTTTAACATCGGCCGTCCCGGCCGATACTCTCCTGAGGCCCTCTGCACAGGGACACACGATTGCAACCTCTGATGTGCTTTACAACCTGCTGCCTGGGAGCCAATGTCTTACAGCCGACTCCAGTGACAGAATACTCAAATTCATCCGCTAAGTACCAATCAGGGGGAATACCAGCATTAGCCCGCTCAGTCCTACGTGGAGCTACGGCTAATTCACCAGACGCTGGTGAATTAGCAGAGGGTACAATATCGTCGTCGTCATCTCTGGAGATTGGTGGTTCATGCTCTGCAAGGGTGGCACCTGCACCTTGAACGGATGGGGGGTTGAACCTCCCCCAGTCTGTTGGATTGGATGGGGCCCGCCACCATTCTTCATCGTCAGAGCCCTCCTCGAGAGTAACAGGAATGTGCACGGGCACAGTCCCCGAGTCGCTTTGTCCGGTCCTGTCTTCTGAATAGCAGGGCCTCATCATGTTACGATGCAGGATGAGGGTGCTGCCTCCCCGCTCGCCTCTCACTTCGTACACTGGCCTGTGGGGAGAGATTCTTCTGGTCACAATGTACGGCTTTTGCATCCCGTAAATCCTTTGCAGCTCTCTCATGACACTGCCCTGGAAGCAGACCCATTGATCAGAGTGTATTCTTTTAGGGCAGCCGTACACCTGGATAAAGTCATCACTGATGGCTCGAGCAGCTGATTCAGCCGTCTGATCTCTGGTGGGCGTCACCACCACAAATTTTGAGAAGTGGTCTGTCATCACAAGGCAGAACTGATAGCCCCGGTGGGAATGGCCAATCTTCAGGTAATCTATCATAAGTACTTCCAACGGCTCTTTGGTGACAATGGTCTGTACTGCTGCTTGCTGTGGGAGAGCTTTATTTAACTCGCAGAAACGACACAGTTTACAGGCCTTCTCTACTGCCCGAAACATCTGAGGACAGTACACTATTCTTTGCAACCACTGGTAAGTCTTGTCCGGCCCAAAATGGGCTCCTCTCTCATGCGCTTCTCGGGCCAATGGTACTGCCATCTTCTGGGGTATCACCACTTGCCACCGTACTTCCAGCTCCGTAGCTAGGTGCACCTTCCGATACAGCATCCCTCCTTACACCGATAGCTTGTCCCACTGGCTGAGACTCTGTAGGGCCGCATGTGACAGCATGGCCCGTATTTCCTTTCTAGGCTTGCGCTGACAGATCACTCACTCTTTCACTTGAAGAAGTTCTGGATCAGATGACTGGATCTTCACCCACTCCTCTCTGGTTTGGCCAAGCAGGCGTGATGTTGCGCCCGACGTAATCTCCAGCATACTAGCCTCCACCACTTGGGCGGTGTATTTACTGAAGTCTGGATTTTTGTCTTCCTCTAACTGTTCATCTCTTTCCCCCACTGGGGGCTTCTGTGGTAACACAAGAGAGGGCATCCGCACTCTGACTTTCGTGCTTGGAATGGTACTGCACATGATAATTGTATCTGGAGAGTCGTGCCAACCACCTCTGTTCCATTGCTCCCAGTTTGGTGGTGGAGATGTGAGCCAGTGGATTATTATCCGTATAGACTTCAATCTGAGCTCCCGTGAGATATTCAGAGAACCTTTCGGTTATTGCCCATACTAGTGCCAGTAACTCCAGACGAAAAGAACTGTAATTCTCAGGGTTGCGTTTGGCTTCTTGCAACGTCCGACTTCCATATGCAATCACCTGTTCAGTACCGTCCTGTACCTGGGCCAGTACTGCACCCAGACCGTAGAGGCTCGTGTCTGTATACAACCGAAAGGGGAGGTTGTAGTCTGCATAGGCAAGCACAGGGGCGCTGACCAAGGCCTCTTTCCTTCTGCTTGTCTTGGTGCCCAGCGAATTTTCTGTGCCTTTGGTCCTTTTGCAATTCCTCGAAGCAATTCATGCAAAGGTTCTGCCTCCTTCGTAAAGTCCTTGATAAAGCGACGGTAGTATCCAGCCAGTCCCAGGAAAGCTCAAACTTCCCTCACTGTGCTGGGTGTGGGCCATTGTAGCACTGCTCTCACTTTCCCATCGGACGGCTGCACGCTGGCCTCCGTCACCTTGTGTCCGAGATATTCAATCTCTTTTTGAAAGATCCGGCATTTTTTTGGTTTCAGTTTAAGCCCATGGCCCCGTAACCGTTGAAACACTTGGCCCAGTTGTTCGAGATGTTTTTCGAAGGTTGCAGAGTACACTACGATGTCATCCAGGTAAATCAACGTGGCTTCGAAGTTCATGTCTCCAAGGCAACTCTCCATGAGGCACTGAAAAGTTCCTGGGGCATTATTTAGCCCAAACGGCATTGCGATTGAACTCGAAGAGTCCCATGGGCACAATGAATGCGGTCTTGGCCTTGCCTTTCTCTGCCACAGGGAACTGCCAATGTCTGCTCGCTAGATCAACGGAGAAGTAGCGTGCCTTTCCCAGAGCAGACAGGGACTCCTCTATCCGGGGCAGGGGGTAGGAATCACGAACCGTGCATCCATTAAGCTTGCGGTAGTCAACACAGAAGCGGGTAGACCCATCCTTTTTCTTGACCAGCACGATTGGGGCATCCCATGGACTCTGACTTTCTCTTATCACCCCACTCTTCAGCATCTGTACCAAGAGCTCTTTCACCTCTTGGTAATATTTTGGTGGTATTTGTCTGTACCTTTCTCTGATCGGTGGGGCATCTCCCGTGGGTATTTCGTGCTGAATCTTGTCAGTACAGCCGAAATCTTCTGCGTGACGGGAACACGTGGCTTGATTCTCCCAGATGAAGTCTTCTATGGCCTGAGCTTGCTCTGAAGCGAAGGGGGTCAGGTCCACTTCCATCTGTCTTAGGATGACCCGACTGTTCCACTGGTCAGTGGGCTCCTCTTCTCTCTCCATAGAAACAGCCAAAGTCCAGGTCTCCCCGCCATGGGCTTCAATTCAATCAATTCTGCGCTCGCCACCTCTTCAGGCGCCAGGTAGACATGGGCCATAACAACTCCCGAGGTCAAGGTGTAGGCCTGTTCACCGGTGTTCACGAAACGGAAAGGGACTCTTCCATTTCTTACTGTTGCTAAAGTGCGAGCCACCAATGGTTCGTCTCCGTTCTGTTCACCACGGTAAGGTTACACCAACACCTCCATCCCCTCGAGCATACGATGGGCCCCGACTGGCAAGGTGACGACTGTCTCCTGATTTGGAGGTAAAGTAATTGTCTGTCTTGGGACTCGAACCCTCTTCACTGGGTAGCGGCTCCCACCATTCCTCCACAGCCCCCTGGCACGGATAAGGTGTTGGAAGACCTTTTGAGCAGGCCTGTTAGCAGCAGTCGTTTTCCAGTAATCACAGCCTTCCTTGTTGAAGAGTAACTGGTCTAATTCCTTCAGGATGTTCATGCCCACGATAGCCGGCACTTCTCTGTCATACCGACCCTCCGTTAACACGATCCCTTTTTGGCCTAAGTTCTGACCACAGGCACGTATGTTCATCCACACGACCCCTACAACTGGAATGAGAAGATTATTCGCAGCCCTCAGTTTGATATGTGTCCTTTTGTCAATGGATACAGTTTGTCCAAAGTGTTGATAGAAGAACTGTTCTGGCATGGTGGTCACATGAGACCCAGTATCCATCAGGCATCTTACTGCTTTCCCTTCAAATTCGGCCGTGATCATTGCTGTGCTGGCTGCTATATCTTCAGGGCGGTTGTTTTCTCTAAGCTCAGTTGGTCCCCCCCCATGTGCCCGACCATGGAGGGAGGCACTAGTTTAACGGCGATCTTTTCTTGAGACACTCTCCTCTCCGGGCAGTGTCGTGATATATGGTCCTGATTTCCACAGTTCCAGCATTGGTAGTCTCTAGCGGGTCTCGATCGTCTCTGCCCGATCTGTCCCCTCTCTCCTCGATAGGTATGCAAGCGGGTATCCGGCCGCGGTGCTGCCGTTCTTACTTCTGATGCCGGGGCTTGCATATTCTTCAGCAACTCTTGTAGAGCGGTAACAGTCTCTTGTAACTGATCCACTTTAGCTTCAAGCTGGCTTGGTTCTCGGTTCCTCTCTCTCGGGACTACCCTATGAGCACAAACTTCTCCCCCCGCGTTCTGCAGGTCATAATTTTCAGCTTGTGTGTGGGAGACTGCTTCTTCCAGTACTTCCGGAAAAGTTCATTTTTTTTCCACCCTGAGCCGTTCACGGAGAGCACTTCTGATCTTGGGGTTATGTAATCCTCTGAGGAATTGATCTCGCAGGGTACTGTCAGCGTAACCAGGGGTTTGTTCTAGCTCCGGCTCTGCTGTAAGCATTTGTCTCATTATTCTCTGCAGTGCATTCGCATACTGTGGTAAGCCTTCTTCTTCACCCTGCAGCCGGTGGAACAGTTGTGCCTGCAAATCACCTGCTTCTGGCTTCCCGCCATACACCCTCTCCAGAATCTTCACCACCTGTTCTAACGTCTTTCTTTCACTCTCAGGGCGCAATAAAACAGTCTCTTGAGCATGGCCCTCAAGGGAAATCAACAGTATCTCCCCTTGGTTTTCTGCAGTTAATCCTGCTACTTTCAACATGCCTCTCACTCTCTGCGCTCAGTCATGGAGAGGTACATTGTTGCCAGTAAATTTTGGTATATGGGTCAGCATAGCACCCAGGGACAGTTGCCTTGCTGGTATTCCCCCATCAGGTTGTATTGGAACATTTCCATCAACAACATCCCCCTGTCCTTCCAATGTTCAGTACCAGCCTGTGTATCCTGCCAACTACGCCAAGTGTAATAGCCCACAGGTGACGGGATACGCAAGGACTGCACGGAACCACAGAGTGTTAAACAAATGCACTTTTAATACAACTGGGGGAAAAGTGCGGGAAAGGAGTGGAAGGAGCGAGAAGGTGTGCAATAGTAAATACAATATATATATATATAACTATTGTGACTAGTGTGCCGGGAATGCAAGGTCTTTGAATGTTTTTAAATAACGAAATGCAAAGTCCTTATGGAGCCAAATGCAGAGTCCTTGTTTTATTTCTATTACTTGTATATCGAAATGCAGAGTCTTTTTCTATCTGTCCCTAACTAAAACAGTGCGCGCACTTTACTGCGGGTTTTACTGCTCGGTACCTCGTTGCCGTTGGGGCCTGTAATTCGCTAGCAGGAGCCTCTTGAGTTCAGTCCTTGTCCTGGATCTGTGCCTTGATCGTGCTGTCTGGCTCCTCACTCACATCCAGTCTCTTTAGGTCTGTGTCTTGGAAAGACGCCGAGCACCAACCTCAGGTACTTAGACCGAATCCAGCGGGGCGGGCTGCGGCCTCTTTCTTGCAGCACACCCGAACACACTCCTCTCACCAACACATGAGTCCGTTCTCTTTTCTCTCCTTCTGGAGACCCCACACATCATCTCCTGGACTGTACCATGTCCCTCTCAGCAGCAGGGGTTTCGTGTCTGCTATCCTTTCTTTTGGCAGCAGGTGGCAGTATAACACAAGGAAGAGTCCACAAAACAGTCCTTTAACCATATGTATAAATATTAACAGGTCTTACACCAACACTGAAGAGAAGGAGAAAGTCAGCCCAGAAAATGGTAGGGGGTGTCATCTCTAGTGTCTAAACAGGTAGCTGATGGACTGTCATCAGTAAACCTCATTGAAGTGTATGGCTGAAATTAAGTATTGGACAAGGTTGAAGACTTCAAAGACTCTGCGGTTGGAGAGATGGAGAGTGAGAAACCTTCTGAAGGTAACACTGCTAAGACCCAAGAGAGGGTTGAAAGTGATGCTGCTGATGCCCAAGAGAAAGGTGAAGTGGGTGGGGTTGAGGATGAAACAACTAAATCCCTGGGAAAGGCAGAAGATGGCATTGCAGAAACCATCAGGGGTGCTTCATGGTCCCAAGATAGGGTAAAAAGTGCGAAAGTGGAAGAAACCACTGAAGAAGTGAGGTCTGAAGCAAAGACCTCCTTGAGCTCAACCGAGTCAGAGGGTGGAAGAGCTGAGATGAGAAGGCTCAATGAGATGGTACAAACCTCTCTGGAGCAAGAAAAACTCCAGAGACAGGCTGCTGAGAGCTAAATAGATGAGCTGGAGAGAGAGAGAGATGTGTCTGAGCTCAGAGGTCACCTGGCAGGAAGCCAGTTGATGAACAAGGCAGCCTTGGAGAAGGTGGATCGACAAGTGTCCCTCCTGGTCAAACAGGATGAAGAGGGTGAGTTAGTTGATTCGGAAAACTGAACCTGATGATCATCTGGAGACGACTGTTAAGAAAGAAACTTCTTTGTATAAGTTCCTAGTAACGGTATGTGCCCACAGGAAGGTTTTGCTGCGTTTGAGATCAGGTTTTGCCTTGGTTTTATGTAAATCTATGCTAATCTAATCGTGAGTTTTTGGTTTCCAGCAAAACCTATGTGATCAGGGAAAAGATTTCACACACACACTTTTTTTTTCTCTCTACAGAAAATGGAAATACCACAGGTGTTTCCACTTTAGCAAAAGTTTAGCAAAGAACTGACATGCTCATTCTTTCTAAAACACAGCAAAACCTGAGGTGTTTCCACTTTCTTCACCAAACAAAAAACAATGTGTTGGGACAGCTAATCCTAGAATCCATAGGTTTTGCTGGAAAGCAAAAATGCAGCAAATCCTGTGGTGTTTGGTTTTTGTTCTCTAGAGGCAGTGTAATGTGTGTGAAAGCTTTTCCCTGATCACATAGGTTTTGCTGGAAACCAAAAACTCAGGATTAGATTAGCATAGATTTACATAAAACCAAGGCAAACATCACAAAGCATTCACTGATCTCAGGGAGACCAGTCCAAGAAAACACTGCGGGCAGCTGGCTAAAGTGCTCAACACAGTGAATTCCTAGGCGCATTGCCTCCTGGGAATTATGAATATGCAAATAGTCTGTGGAGCCTCGGTTAGGAGTCTCAAACACAGGACTAGCCAGATATCCTTCCAGGGAAGGACCCAGCCAAGGGGTGGCTCCAAGTGGAGACCAACATAACCACCATGTTAAGTGGCCCTTTTAGTCAATATCCAGCTCTTTTACAAGCTTAGAGATATGACAAGGGAATACCAAGGCCAGGTATCCATCCACAGACAGCTGTTTCGGGGTGTTGCCCCTCATCAGTGTGGAGTAGGATTCTGGCTAGGTGGAGCAACCCCTTGGCTGGGTCCTTCCCTGGAAGGATATCTGGCTAGTCCTGTGTTTGAGACTCCTAACCGAGGCTCCACAGACTATTTGTATATTCATAAAACCAAGGCAAAACCTGATCTCAAAGGCAGCAAAACCTTCCTGTGGGCACACAACCTAAATGTGCCCAAAGACTTGAGAAAAAAAATGTGCCAGAAAGTCTGTGCATAAAGAGTTTAAGAAGGCCATGGGAGTCTGTAAGGTGTACCGGTTCTGTCCACAACCAACGTCACAGTGAAGCGGGTGGCTATCCTAAGTAACATACACTTAAGGTGTGATCACATGAAGCATTCATCTGGTTGAAGAGCAAAGAAGCTAATAGACAGCTGGAGCTTATGAAAAAATCCCAAAGCCTGCGGGAAGAAGTCATCCGGGTGCCTTGTGCTCTAGTGAGGAAGCTCATTTGGACAAATCGCTAAGCCATGCAAGAAATGGTGAAGAAGTCTGCTGTGGTGAAAGTAAGGCTATGTATACACTGGGCTTTTGTGATCCGTTTTTTTGTGCTGTGTTTTTGCGCAAAAAACGTATCAATTTTTGTCAAGCCTGCAAAGTCTATGAGACTTCTGAAATGCTGCTCCGGTTGCTGCGCTTTTTTACCTGATCAGGTTTTGCTGCAAAAACCTGATCAGGAAAAGAAGCAGCAGGTCACTTAATTGATCCGGATTTGCAACAAATATGCAGCAATACTTACCCTCCCCGGTGATCCCAAGCAAGCTCCGGTGATTTTTTTCCTCCCAGGCTGTGCGAGGTTACTACAGGACCTGTGCACCATGTGACTCAGGCTGTCAGATGGTGCTCAGGATCTGGAAGTACCGAACCTGGAAGTAGGAAATCATCTGTCACCGGGGAATCACCTGGGAGAGTGAGAAGGTGTGTGTGTGCGTGTCAATCTGTCTGTGTGTCTGTATGTCTGCATAGAAATAGCTAAAAATGAGGAAACCAAAGTGAAATAGGGTCTTATTCTTTTTAAACAGCATGCATAAATGGCAAATATCACTGCTCACCGGAATCCGTTGTGGAACCCTCAACTAGTATATATGAGGAGCCCATTGGGACGAGGTACTCGGTACCTAACCGGGGTACTGCTGGGGATATCACGGTGGTCTTGGTCCGGACCATGTCCCGGGTTAAGCAATAAATGGGGGAATATTTACAGGGGAGTTTGTCATGACGCCACCCACGGGTTGTGGTCAGGGTGACCACCGCTGCTGCAGAGCCTCCGGGGATGATGTTTGGCAGCTGGACATGGAACAGCTCTCCGCAGGTAGAGCCTGGTTCCCCAGGGCAGTGGTAGTTAAAGTCTATGATGGATGCTATAGATGTAGCAGGATAGGGATGATAGTGGAGACGGTGGCTGCTTGTGGGGGAATTTAGGGCTCGAGTACAAGGATCACACACTCACGGTTTTTGAAGTTTTCCAAGTCTTTACTGCAGATATTCTTTATCCCCTACGTTACCTGACCTACATTCCACCCACTTCCCTCTAAACCCTACCACCCCTTGCCCGCCTAGAGTCCCGGGCTCCGGGTTGGGTGTCGTGTATTGTGGGTGTGTGTGCTGAAGGTGTTTGGTGCACAAACTGTCTCCTTTCTGCCTGGCTGCAGTTCCCTCTTGTGGCCACCCTGGTCGCAGGGGTGCCACAGTATTACATGATCTGGGTCTTAAGGGGTACACGTGTGGGAGGTCTGCACATGTGGCATCTCATGCAAAGTGGCATTGAATGCTAAGTGGCTTGCAGTTACTTCATGGCAGTTGACTAATAGTCATCCTCTCTTCTCTTCATACAGGTAAAGATTTGGCTTTCAGTACCATCTTTATGCTGATGACACACAACTATACACTTCTTCCACTTCTGACCAAGAGGCATTTTAGCCTCGAAACATGTAAACCAGTGCCCGGGATAGCTTGCACTTAATCGGACTATACTATAGCCTTGATTTTCCATGCTTTTTATGCTGTATGGTACCGGACTTCAAAGTTTTTTTCTGGATGTATTGGAAATTCTCTGGACCACAAAAGGAACATGTGAGCTGGATTATAAACGTTTAAACTATACACTTCTTCCCCTGACCTTACTCCCGCTCTAATAAAGAACACCAATAACTGTCTAACTGCAGTTTCCAACATCATGTTTGCTCTCTATCTGAAACTCAACCTTTCCAAAACTGAACTTCTTCTGCTCTCGCCCTCCACTAACCTCCCTAAATATGACATCTCTTTCTCAGTGTGTGGCACCACAATAACACCTAGTCAGCAGGCTCGCTGTCTGGGTGTTATGTTTGACTTTGATCTTTCCTTCACCCCATATATACAATCTCTCGCCTGCTCTTGCCACTTGCACCTGAAGAACATGTCTAGAATTCGCCCCTTTCTCACCTTGGAAACCACAAAAACCCTCACTGTGGCCCTCAGTTACTCCTGCTTTGATTATTCTAATTCTCTTTTGATTGGCCTCCCCCGTACTAGACTCTCCCCTCTCCAGTCCATCCTTAATGCAGCAGCCAGGATAACCTATCTAGCTAACCGTTACTTGGACGCTTCTGCTCTATGCCAGTCATTGCACTGGCTGCCCATACAGTATAGGATCCAATTCAAACTGCTTGTTCTCACCCACAAAGCCCTTCACAGTGCATCACCTCCCTACATCTCCTCCCTCATCTCTGTCTATCAACCCACCTCTTCTCTTCGCTGTGGAAGTGACTTTAGACTAACTTCTGCATTAATGCAAACCTCCCACCCCCAGCTCCAAAACTTCTCCCGAGCTGCACCAATTCTCTTGAATGCTCTACCCCAAGAAATTAGGTGTATCCACAACTTACATAGTTTCAGGCGATCCCTAAAAACACATCTTTTTAGGGCGGCCTATCATGATCCCTAGTCAGTCATCTAGACGTAGTCTATCCGATCCACCAGTCTCAATTGGAGCACAAATAATGGCTGGTGGTCACTTATACTGCTCCTAAGGCTGGAGGCACACGGTGCGAGGGACTCGCACGAGTGCCATGCGAGGGATACTCGCATTGCACTGGGACCAATGTTGCCCTATCAGGCAGGGCACACTGGTGCGAGTCCCCCGCACCTAACTCGCACTGCGAGTCAGAAGCGAGTGCAATCGCAGCATGCTGCGACTTCACGCGATTCTGACGCGCGTGAGTGCAATGCAAGTGTATGGGGGCGAGAAAATCTCGCCCCCATACAGCACACAGTGCGAGCGTGCAGACCAAAACGCTTTAAACTCGCCGGCTGTCAAAGCCGGCAAGTTTAAAATGACCGCTTTGCCGGTACAGTAAGCTATCATCTTGTACCGCTGTGACAGCAGCGGTACAAGATGTTTAGCTAATACAATGATGATTGTAGTTAAATAATGTATTCTGGGGTTATTTTACTGATTAACCCCATCAGCATCCTCTGCACCGCATGTGTGCGCAGAGGATGCTGAGGCTCTAAACCCAGTGCTGAAGGGGTTAATATGCAGCTGGTGTAGTGACACCATGTATGTGGAGAGTGTCCTCACTCTCTGCAGACATGGTGTCATTACACCATGTGTGTGAAGGGGTTAATTTTTATGTATAATGGGTTAAAAGAACTGTCGGGTTAATAACTTCAGAGAAAAAGCCGGCTCTGTTACTGTCTATGGGGAGCTGTCCCCTCTCATGGTGCTGAAGCCACAGCTCCCTATAGACAGTAACAGAGAAGCCGGCTTTTTCTCTGAAGTTATAAACCTGACAGTTCTTTTAACCCATTATACATAAAAATTAACCCCTTCACACACATGGTGTAATGACACCATGTCTGCAGAGAGTGAGGACACTCTCCATATACATGGTGTCATTACACCAGCTGCATATTAACCCCTTCAGCACTAGGTTTAGAGCCTCAGCCTCCTCTGCGCAAACATGCGGTGCAGAGGATGCTGATGGGGTTAATCAGTAAAATAACCCCAGAATACATTATTTTAGGGATGGGCGAGTCTACTCGCTAGGACTCGTTACTCTGCGAGTAGTAAGGGACTCGCAGGACTCGGTACGCTGCGAGTTTCCCAGGGATTACTCGCACAGTAACGGGTGCAATGCAAATCAATGGCAATCCTAGTTTTGTCAGAGACTCTGACAAAACTAGGATTGCCATTGACTTGCATTGGACTCGTTACTGTGCAAGTAATCGCAGGGAAACTCGCACAGTAATGAGTCCGGCTGTCTGCTCTGTGCCGGGCTCGGGTCCTGCGGGCTGCCGCAGCTCCAGGGTCCTAGAGCCCGCCTGCTCTCCCTGTATACAGACATGAATGTCTGTGCACAGAGATGATGTAGCAGAGCTGAGATTGTTCTCAGTCTGCTCACTCCCTGTGCATAGACATCTATATCTATGCACAGGGATGTAGCAGAGAGGACATCGCGTTTTGGACTACGTCGGACGGAAGAGGATTTTTTTAAATAAAGATGGACTCCCTAATGGCTTTTTTTTTTTATTTCTAATAAAAAATTTTCTCTGTGTTGTGTTTTTTTAAAACAATTTAATAGAAATTCATGGCAGTCATGTCTAATATTGTCGTGACCGCCATAAATTTCGGGCTTAGGGCCAGCTGATAATACAAAGCTGGCCCTATCCTCTTTATTACCCAGTGAGCCACCGCCACCAGGGCCACTGGAAGAGCGGGGTTCAGCGCCAGAGGATGGCGCTTCAATGAACGCGCCATGTTCTGGGACGGCTGCGGGCTGCCATTCGCAGTGGGGGGTGCCCAGAAAGCTTGGGCCTCCCTGCGCTGCGGATTCCAGCCCCCCGCTGCTTAGCTGTACCTGGCTAGACATAGAAATTGTGCAGAGCCCCACGCATTTTTTTTTATTATTTCATGAAATTCATGAAATAATAAAAAAAAAGGGTTCCCCTATATTCTTCTGTCCGGCCAGGTACAAATAGGCACCTGGGGGTTGGGGGCAGCCCGTCGCTGCCTGCTGGATCCGGCTGGTTCCAGAAATACGGCGAAGCCCACGTCATTTTTTTTCTGAAAAATCAATAAAACAATCCTAAAAAAGGGACTGCATCTTTATTAACCCCTCGCCCATGGTCCAGGGGTTAATAAAGATGCAGTCCCTTTTATTTATATTGTTTTATGGATTTGTCAGAAAAAAATTTGACGTGGGCTTCGCCGTATTTCTGGAACCAGCCGGATCCAGCAGGCATGCGTTGTTCAAGGCAGCTCCTCACTTAAGCACAAAAACGCATCCCAAAAATGCATGGCACATTAAGCATGCGTTTTTGCTATTGGGGCATGTGTTTTTTTACATGGGGGCCTATGGGTGCGTTTTTGCATGCGTTTTTAGAAAACGAAGGTCTCCAAAAATGCAAGTAAAATCTCTATGTGTGACCCTAGCCTTACTTTGGCTGATGACTTTGGCTGAAGATAGAAAAACAAATAAATAACAAGAATAACAGCTTGGGGTCACCTCTATTTTTGATAACTAGCCAAGATAAAGCAGACAGCTGATGGCCATAATTTCAACAAATTTGACGTATACTTATTTTCACATAACTTCATAGCATTTCTGATTATGATTGTAACAGTTATAAATACAATGATGATTATCTTGATGATGAAATTTTCCACACATAAAAATTACTCAGATGGAGAAGTAATAGGAGTGAAGCTAAACCAGAAAACAGCTTGTTCTCATGCTAGAAGATTTTATCAGAATGTTTTGATAATATTACAGGTCAGGGATTATAAATCATCGCCAGAATAATACACCCAAAAGCTTTCAAGAAGGTTTATGAGGAGACTGATCTTTGATCTATTCCTAAAAACAGAAAAATTACGTGGGACAACATCTTGAAAACTTAAATTTGTTTTCGGCAAGAGCTTTCATAAAGTCATCAACAACAATGTGCCCTATTTAATAAGATAAAGCACTAATAGCTTTAAGGCTCATACACATGACATGGTCACAGCACCATATGAATTCTAAGGTGATCGAAACCATAATAGGGAAACCATAAATTTCTTTTGGTTGTAGTATGAAAAATTAAAAGCATAAGTATAACTTTCAGAATGACCTGCTCATTGACCTGTCTTGTGCATGAGGACTTAATCACATAATCCTTTGCGAGCAGAAAAGCCAAACATGACTCTTAGCAATTATCGTAAAGTACAAACACATTTATTTTTAATGCAAAAAATCAATAGAAAAGTGTAATCACTGCATGTGAGCATTACTACATGTGAGGAATTTATAGGTCCATATCCTTAAATCATATCTTTAGGGGCAGGGGAGTTGCATCCGCCAATCTGAACAAATTTATTTAGCATAGTACACGCATAGACAAACACACATAATGTAGGCACACACCAGCGTATAAATCTTGATTGTCTTCATTTTAAATTATGAATAATTATACTTAAAATCTTGTTTTTTTTTGTTTTTTTGATAAAAGAAAGGAGTAAAATATAATTGTTTGATAATTGATATGCAGTATTTGATGCAGGATTCAGTGACTCACGAAACATGTACTGTAGTCTTGTAACTCATGACCCTTTGCCCCTAGTATTTTCCATTTCTGGCCCCTCTTGTGTATTTGGTGTCTCCCTCATCACTACATATCACTCCTTGTGTGGCTGTTTATGCTGGCAAAATGGTGCAGGGCTGCAAGCTTTGTGTTGCTATACCCATGATGTGCAGAAGACTCTTAAAGCATTGGCGTACCTAGGGTGGGGCTGGCGGGGCATCTACTCCAGGTGCAGACGGCAGGGGGGCACCATCAGGCCTCATACTGCAGCGCCTGAGGTGTCACCCACTGACCGCATATTCCGCCCCCCTATAGTGGGATCTGCCAATTCATTGAGCCGCTGTCAGCAGACAATATCTCGGAAAAAGTGCAGTGCACCGTCTCCCTGCAATCCACTGTACAGGCATCTATCAGAAGCATGTACAGTGGTATCGACGCCCTCAGCTGCCCTGATTCCCCGTACTTCAAAGTTAGGGGGACATCAGCGGTGTGATCAGGTCAGCTGATCACACTGGTGATGTCACTCAACAGTGCCAGCAGAGGCAGCAGGATGGTGTAAAGTGCTCCATACAAGAGCTGAAGACATCAAAGATTAATCTAAGGGAAAAGGGACAGAGGTGGGGGACTGGAGGGTGTATGAGGAACAAACAGTGAGGGAGAGGGTGGGGGCAGTATATGTGAACCAAACAGGAGGGAGAGGGCATGGGGAATATGTGAACCAAATAGAGGGAAAGGGTAAGGGTGGGGGGAGTATATGTGAACCAAACAGGAAGGGAGAGAGTGGGGGAGAATATGTGAGCCAAATGGGGGGAAGATGGTTGGGGGAGTATGTGTAAACCAAAACAGGGAGCAGAAGGTGAGGGCGGTATATGTGAACAAAACAGGAAGGAAATGTTGGGGGAGAATATATGAACCAAACAGCTGGAGAATATGTGAACCAAACAAGGGGGAAATTGTGAGCCAAACAGTGGGGGAGGTTGGGGGGAGGGGGAATATATGTGAACCAAGACGGTAAATTTGAGGATCCAGTATAAAGATTGAGGGGAGATCAGTGAGAGCACAGTTTGAGTAGTGAGGGGGATGGCTGCAGCACAGTATATGGAGTGAGAGGGAGATGGCTGCAGCACATAATTTAGAATTAAGGGGAAACAGTGTGGACACAGTATGAGGAGTGAAGGGGATGGCTGCTGGCAGAAGGTGTGGAGTGAAAAGGAAATTGCTGTGGACACAGTACATGGAGTGTGGGGTAGAGTGAGGTAGTGAGGAAACCGTAGGGGGTGAGAAAAATGTAAGGGGGCACAGAATACGGAGTGAGTAGTGTGGGGGTGTATGGAGAGTGGGCAGTGTGTGTGAACAGTGTGAGGCCACAGTCACAAGGGGACATCATGCAGAGGAAGAGGACTTTCATGAGTGAGAAAAAGTATATACACTGGGCACTTTAGGGGGACACAGTGTAAAAGGATAGTGTGAAGAGATTGCCTGGTGTAGAAAGGAGAGGGCAGTGTGAGGACATGTACCAGAAGAGGGACAGCATGTAAATCAGATTTTGTGAGTGAAGAGAAGCAATTTATTACGGGGCTCAGTGTATGGCAGATATTTATACTCATGAGAATTTTCATCATTCTGCTAATTTAAGGGTAACGTGTCAGGATCTGCTGAAGAAGATGAAAAAGACTGAGAAGATTGAAGTCTGCAGAGATGAGCTCTGGATGTGAAAAGTCATCATGACGTGTAGACAAGATGAAGAAAAGAAAAACACAACCCCTATCAGAGACAAGATCATCTATAAGGTACCTGGATGTAAGGCTAGGGTCACACATGCAGCAGGATTTTTAAATCCTGATCTGATTTTGAGCTGTCAAAAAGCTCAAAACTGGATCAGGAAACGCTCCCCATAAGAGCCCATTATGGTAACCGGATTGCTCTTCATGCAATCCAGTTACCAGCTCCGGATCTGCAGCCTGCACTAAAAATCAGGAGCAATTCTGTCCACCGCAATGCGGTAACCGAATTACTCCGGATGTGTAATCCTGAGCAATGCGGTTACCGTATACTTTGTTCATCCCTACTGCCGCAGGGATGAACAAAGTGTTAAATGTGTATTAACACATTAAATATTAATAGTAGCTGTGGGCAACATGTCTCTAGGGGGTGCTCACCCCCCCAGAGACGTGCTGTCCACTCCTGTGGGCATGTGAGGGGTTAATGCCGGCAGTTATATTATTGCCGGCTTTTGCCGGTTTTGTACAAATTTATGAATGAAGCCGCGGCTCCTGACAGTAGAGTAGATACTGTACGTAATGTACGTATAGTATCAGCCGCTGTCCAGGGTCCTGTAAGCAGTTACAGTAGGTCTATGGACAGCACACCGCCACAGACCTACTGTAACAGGACCCAGGACAGCAGCTGATACTATACGTACATTACGTACAGTATCTCCTGTGCTGTCAGGGGAGCCGTGGCATCATTCATAAATGTGTACAAAGCCGACAAAAGCCGGCAATAGCATAAGTGCAGCATTAACCCCTCACATGCCCACAGAAGTGGACACCAGGTCTCTAGGGGGGCCCACAGCTAGTATTAATATTTAATCTACTATATATATTGTCTAACGTGTCAGTCGGTCACAGAAATCGCGCACCAGACAGAGGTCACTCATTGGTGCCCATCGGAGACTATGCAAATTGGTGCGAGAATTCAAAGTTCGAATTTCGCGCCAATTTGCAGTCAGCGACAGTGGCGCATCAGCGCTGCTGTCGCTGAAGCCCGGGGACAGCACCGCTGTTTGCCAGGATATACAGGGAACCTGCCGCACCCACCTCTCCTCTCCCCCCACGCCCCCACCTCGCCTCCCCCCTCGCCTCCTGCTGTTCTTACCCGTCTGTACACAGTGTGATGTCACATCAGCCTGCCCTGTGTACAGATGGGTGAGAACAGTAGGAGGTGAGGGGGATACTGCCCCCCGCCTCCCACCCCACCCATACTGCCCCCCCTCGCCTCCCGCTGTTCTCACCCGTCTCCGGCTGTACACACTGGTCATGTGACAGGGCAGCCTGATGTGACATCACACAGCCCACCCTGTCACATGACAACTACAGAAGACGTTTGAGAACAGAGGAGGGCGAGGGGGATCCTGCCCCCCGCATCCATCGTGCCCCCCCGCGTCCATCCTGCCCCACTACTCCCCCCCGGCACCATGCTGCCCCCCTGGCTCCATCCTGCCCCCCCCCCCCGCATCCATCCTGCCCCTTCAACTCCATCCTGCACCCCCCCGCATCCATCCTGCCCACCCCGGCTCCATCCTGCCCCCCCCCCCCCCCCCGCCGGCTCCATCCTGTTTCCCCCAGCTTCATCCTGCCCTCCTCGGCTCCATCCTGCCTCCCCTCCCGACTCCACCCTGCCCCCCCCCCCCCCCGACTCCATCCTGACCCCCCCGGCTCCATTCTGCCCCGCTCGCTCCATCCTGCCCCACTCGCTCAATCCTGTCCTGCCCGCTCCAACCTGCCCCGCTCACTCCATCCTGCCCCGCCGACTCCTTCCTGCCTCGCTCACTCCATCCTGCCCCCCCCCGGCTCCATCCTGCCCTCCCCCTGGCTCCAACCTGCCTCGCTTGCTCCATCCTGCCCCCCCCCTGGCTCCATCCTGCCCACTCTCTCCATCCTGCCCCACTCGCTCCATCCTGCCCCGCTCTCTCCATCCTGCCCCGCTCGCTCCAACCTGCCCCGCTCACTCCATCCTGCCCCGCTCTCTCCATCCTGCCCCGCTCTCTCCATCCTGCCCCGCTCGCTCCAACCTGCCCTGCTCACTCCATCCTGCCCCGCCGACTCCATCCTGCCCCGCTTGCTCCATTCTGCCCCCCCGGCTCCATCCTGCCCCGCTCGCTCCATTCTGCCCCCCTGGCGTCATCCTGCCCCGCCGGCTCCATCCTGCCCCGCTTGCTCCATCCTGCCCCCCGGCTTCAACCTGCCCCGCTCGCTCCATCCTGCCCCGCTCGCTCCATCCTGCCCCGCCGGCTCCATCCTGCCCTGCTGGCTCCTTCCTGCACCCCCGTAACCATCCAGCTCCCCCCTCACCACCATCCTGCCCCGCTTGCCACCATCCTGCCCCGCTCGCTCCATCCTGCCCCCCCGCCAACATCCTGCCCCGCTCGCCATTATCCTGCCCTGCTCGTTCCATCCTGCCCCCCCCGCCACCATCCTGCTCCGCTCGCTCCATCCTGCCCCCCTGGCTCCATCCTGCCCCCCTGGCCCCATCCTGCCCCGCTCGCTCCATCCTGCCCCGCGGCCCCATCCTGCCCCGCGGCCCCATCCTGCCCCGCTCGCTCCATCCTGCCCCTCCGTCACCATCCTACCTCCCCCCGCCACCATCCTGCCCCCCCGCCACCATACTGCTCCCCTGGCTCCATCCTGCTCCTCCGGATCCATCCTGCCCCGCTCACTCCATCCTGCCCCCGCCACCATCCTGCCCCGTTCGCCACCATTCTGCCCCGTTCGCCACCATCCTGCCCCGTTCGCCACCATCCTGCCCCGCTCGCTCCATCCTGCCCACCCACCAAAATCCTGCCCCGCTCGCTCCATCCTGCCCCCCGCCACCATCCTGCCCTGCTCGCTCCATCCTGCCCCCCGCCATTATCCTGCCCCGCTTGCTCCATCTTGCCCCGCTCGCTCCATTCTGCTCCACTCGCCACCATCGTGCCCCTCCCCCCATCATGCCCCCCCACCACCATCCTGCCCCTGCGGCTCCATCCTGCTCCTCCGGCTCCATCCTTCTTTTCCGGCTCCATCCTGCCTCGCTCGCTCTGTCCTGCCCCGCTCGCTCTATCCTGCCCCCGCCACCATCCTGCCCCGCTCGCTCCATCCTGCCCCAATCGCTCCACCCTGCCCCCCCGGCTCCATCTTGTTCCCCCCCACCGGCTCCATCCTGCCCTGCTAGCTCCATCCTGCCCCGCTCGCTCCATCCTGCCCCGCTCCCTCCATCATGCCCTGCTCGCACCATCCTGCCCCGACGGCTCCATCCTGCCCCGCCGGCTCCATCCTGACCCGTCGGCTCCATCCTGCCCCCCCGCCACCATCCTGCCCCACTTGCTCCATCCTGCCCCGCTCACCACCATCCTGCCCCCCCATCCTGCCCCCCCCACCGCCACCATCCTGCTCCTCCGGCTCCATCCTGCTCCTCCGGCTCCATCCTGCCCCGCTCGCTCCATCCTGCCCCCCCCCGCCACCATCCTGCCCTGGCTCCATCCTGCCCCCCCTTCCTGTCACCATCTGCCCCACTGCTCATCCTGCCCCCCGGCAGTTAGAGGTCATGTGACCGATCAGCTGATCGGTTTCCCAGACAACGACGGGTCCTAAAGGCCTGTAGGACCTAGAAGACGGAGGTAGAGCGAGCCGGCGGACAGGTGAGTATCCTCACTGAGGATTTTTTTACTTTTACTGTGGAGGAGTGGAGGGCCGCGAGAAGCGGAGTATCGCCATGTACCATAGTGCTGCTATACATGTACTGTAATGTACCGCCATATACTATAGTGCTGCTATATATGTGCTGCTATACCGCCATATACTATAGTGCACCTGTACATATACTGTACTATACTGCCATATACTATAGTGCTGCTATACATGTGCTATACTGTACCGCCATATAATATAGTGTTACTTTACATGTACTGTAATGTACCGCCATATACCATAGTGCTGCTATACATGTGCTGTAATGTATCGCCATATACCATAGTGCTGCTATACATGTGCTGTAATGTACCGCCATATACTATAGCGCTGCTATACATGTAATGTAATGTACCACCATATACCATAGCGCTGCTATACATGTACTGTAATGTACCGCCATATACCATAGCGCTGCTATACATGTACTGTAATGTACCGCCATATACTATAGTGCTGCTATACATTTACTATAATGTACCGCCATATACTATAGTGCTGCTATACATGTGCTGTAATGTACCACCATATACCGTAGCGCTGCTATATATATATATGTGGTTCACTCATGTTTACTTAACAAGTTCTGTCATACATATTCTAGAATACCCGATGTGTTAGAATCGGGCCACCATCTAGTGTGTTAATAAACATTTAACACTTTGCTTATCCCTGCAGGGATGAGCAAAGTATATGGTAACCACATTGCTCCAGATTACACATCCGGAGCAATCCGGTTACCGCATTGCGGTTCACAGAACACATTTTGGAAACAAAATGTGTGAGAAGGCAATTGCGTTCATCGCATCCGGATCTGGATGCGATGAACGCAATTGCCTGGCCAAATGTGACCCCAACTTAAATGATTATTTGTGATACTGACTAATTCTCATCAATGCTGTGGTGCCTGTATGGTTTGATGATGACTGGAAATAACAACTCTAATGGTACCTTTACACGCCGCCACAACAGGATGGATACCAACGGCAACTTCACGTGCACGAGCACGGGCGAACGGTTACCAACGGGAACCGCACCCTCTTCACACGCCGCCACAAGGTGCGCTACGCTACGCTACATTTACAGCTAGCTACATCGCCGGGTGTCTCAAGTAGACATCTGTAGCTCAGCGTACCTCATTTACACAACGCTACAACAAGCTAATATGGGCGGACCTGGTGCAGCAGAGACAGCACATAGGCGTGCCACAATTGTGGATTAGAAGACGTCCGTACGCTGATAGGACAAAGCCAGAACATCATGATTGGGCAGGCATCGCAGGAGGCTGGTTAATACAGCACGCTCGAGCAATTGTGTAGTGTGACTGGTCAGCTCCTTAAATATGCCTCCCTATGCAGCGACTACCAATCGTAACGCAGCATCTTCCACCAATGATCGCTGAAGGGGCGCGGTATCACGGAGCCTGGGTGACGCCTTAGCCACATTGCAGCTACATCGCCGGATGTCCCGAGTTCCCTTCTGTAGCTTCTTTACACGCCGATACAGCTCGCTACAATCGGCGATGTAGCCATATGTTTATGGGCAGTGCACGGATACAGAGGTATCTGTAGCCGGCTGTGTCGTCCCGTCTTCAGACGCCGCTACTACGGGCGATATTGGCGCGACAAGCTACATTTGTAGCCTGTAGCGGGATGTATCCATCCTGTTGTGGCGGCGTGTAAAGGTACCATCAGGGCCACGTCACAGACACAGATAATTGTGCAGATATTGTTCACAGATCTCTGGTTGCAGTGAAATCATGGACACATTGTTCCATTTGTACACAGCCACAAAATGGATCTACAGTATGTGTCCATGATTTCACAGCAACCAGAGATCTGTGAACAATATCTGCACAATTATCTGTGTGTGTGACGTGACCCTAAGTATCTTCTTACCATTGTTAAGGATGTAATAGGAGCTGTAGGTTCATGCAATACAAATGGGTCTGATATGACATTACAATTGTTTTACCATGTACTGATGGTGGCTCTGATGAAGAATTTCTGTACTGTTGAGGATTGTGATGCTGTGTTTCTATAGTGATGGGGGTTATATGGATGTATTCCAGTACTGATGGGTGTTCTAGTTATGCATTTTGGCACATCTGGTGGTTCTGATTATGAATTTTGTTACTGATGAGGGCTGTGATTCCTGTACTGATGTGTGTTATAGCTATTGTGTTTCTGTACCTCTGGTGTGTCTGGTGATGTATTTCTGTACTGGTGAGGGTTTTTAAATAGTATTTCTGTATTGATAGGGGTTATACGGATGCATTTTTGTATCTCTGGTGGGTCTGGTGATGTTTTTTTGTTCTGTTATTGGCTCTGACCCTGTACACATGTAAAAAAGTATAACCTGTAAGACTACATTAGACATGGCTATGTTAATAAAGTGTTGTGCCATCTGACAATTTAAGGATTCTATGTTTTTATTTGTTAGGAGTTTTAAAGGGGTTGTCGCAAGTTTGTGATGAGTCTGCAGACGCTCTATGTGTCACTCTGTGATTGCAGACTTCCGAATTCTCACAGTGTGTGCACTGCCCGTTGTCAGGATTCTCTGGTGTCGACGGTGAGACTGGGAGGTCACGTAACCCCAAGTATGCAATTTAAAAACATGCAGTCATGTGCTGACTAGACATTCGAGGCCTTGATCAATGAAAATGAGTTGAGTAAGGCCAGGCACATCTAGTCAGAATGTGGCCAGAATGATATAAATCTTATACCTGTGCTCACATGCCATTAGCATGGGAAAATACTGAAAGTGTGTAGACCACAAGCTGTGATGGCCACTTTACACACACCAACTTCTGTGTCCAACTTCTGACCAACTTGCTGGTTGCAGTGAAATCATGGACACATTGCTCCATTTTGTGACTGTGTACAATGGAACAACGTGTCCATGATTTCACTGCAACCAGCAAGTTGGTCAGAAGTTGGACAGATAAGTTGGTGTGTGTAAAGTGGCCCTGAGAATTCAGAGGCCTGCAGTCACCTAGAGGTACTACAGACTTTCATCTCAAACCTGGACAAGCCCTTTAATTATAACATTAAGCCCTATAATTCAATACTAGCAGCATGTAATATACTTTGTTTTTCACTGAACATTGAGAGAATTAGGTAGGACAACTCGTCGGCACACGACTGTAAGTATGCAAATTGTATAAGAATGATTGGTCACATGATGACTACTCAGACCGCTTGGAGGGCTGCCAAACTGACTTCTTGCCCAGGGTGCCTGAAAACCTAGATAAACCTCTGCTTACAGTGCCTTGAAAAAGTTTTCATACCCAGTGAACTTTTCTAAATATTTTAACGTTACACTCACAAACTTAAATTGGGATTTTCTGTGATATACCAATACAAAGTAGTAAATTGGTGAAATGTAAAGGAAATCTCATACATGGTTTTCTAAATATTTGAATATATAAATTAAAATTGTGATGTACCCACTATAGTCTGATACTCCTGTGTGACCAAATGTATTCCACAAATCACCTAATTAGTAATTTGAGTCAACCTGTGTGCAAGTTATTCTCACTAAAACTACAAGTGTTTTGTGAAGGACAGAGGTTTATTTAAAAAATTGGGGACCAAACAGCATAATGAAAACCAAGGTACATACCAGACATATTGTCACGCTTCCGGAGGAAGGCACCCTAGAGTGGACCCACTGGGCCATGGTACCGAACTCTCCTGGGTGAGCTGGTCCTAGTTGATCAAACCCCTATTCAGGGATTGTCAGGGGCAAGCCCAGGGGGTCTAAATATCACAGCTGCCAGTCCCAGAGGGGTGGCTTGTAGGATTAACCTTACGGAGGTATGGCAGGAGGACCAGAGGTACCAGAGCCCAAGGTATGGGCAGGATGGAGGACTGGAAGAATTACCAACGAGTAAGAGAGCACAAGGAGGGCCTGACTAACAGCCAGATATGCACAAGGCAACTAACACAATAATCAGGCACCTCCCAGCAGTGAAGGCGGCCTGATATACCATAGGATGGACAGCTATTGTTCGAGGGGAGTGTAAGGCTGAGCCGTGACGGCCCCTAAATTCACAGGGGAGGAGTGCGGCCGCGCCCAATGCACCGCTCACTACTCCGTCCATTGTAGTGTGCTGGTGTGCAAACCCGGTGACCGGCAGACAGGAAGGGGACCCGGTGACGGCTCCGAGCAACCACACGCCTGGATGCCGGATGCCCGACTGGCGAAGCAGGAGAGAATGCAACTTCAGGGAGAGTGAGCGGGGGAGCAGTGCTAGGGGACCTAACACATATTAGGGATAGCATTATGGAGAAGAGTAAATCAGGGTTAGGTTATAAAAAATACCCAGAGCTCTAAAGATCTCATCAAGGACTATTAAATCCAGCATACAAAAATTGAAGGAAACCTGCAAACCTACCAAGGAAAAAACTGTAAACCTACCAAGACATTGTCTGATGTAACTGACATCCCAAGCAAGGAGAGCAATAATTAGAGAAGTAGCCTAGTGGCATATAGTGACTGTGGAGGAGCAGAGGTTGGTGTCAAGATGGATGGAGCTAACTACAGTGAACTCCTGAAGGAAAACCTGTTTGTCCTTCCAGGAGGACAACAACTCTAAACATACTGTCAAAGCTACAATGGAGTGATTTAGATCAAAACATATTTAAGTGTGTGAATGGCCAAGTCAAAGTCCAGTTCTAAATCCCACAGAATTTGTGGCAAGACTTGACATTACTATTCATAGACACTCTCCATCCACACTCACTGAGCTAGAGCTCTTTTGCAAAGAATGAGGAAACATTTCAGCCTTTAGATGTTCAGAGGTTGTATAGAAATACCCCAAATAGATTTGCAGCAGTAATTGCAGTAAAAGGTCCTACAAGGGATTGACTCAGGCAGCCTGAGTACAAATGCACAACTCAATTTTATGATTTATAATTATAAAATAATTAGACAATCATCAATCATTTCCTTTACACTTTTCTAATATTTGCTACTTAGTGTTGGTATATCACATAAAATCCCAATTAAATATAATTAAGTTTTGGGATGTAATATGAAAAAATGTTTAAAGAGTGTGAATAGTTGAGAGAGGAAGAAAGTGTGCAATGGAAACTGTAAGTGAGTTGCTTCTGCCAGTACTTGTAAATGAGCCAGTTGCCTCCTGTCAAATTAAAATTCAAAAAAGCGTTATTGGTAGAACTAAATACACATTAGTTTTGCCAAAGAACGTGTACAATAGGGAATAGGGATAGGAAATGTGGGGATGATGGGTAGGAATTATAGGAATGATGGATGGGGGCACATCCAGGGTGGAGGCTATTGAAGTCAATGGCATATGATAGTTCTCTTGTATTATTATATTTTGTGTGTATACAAAGTTGGCTTTCACTCACTGAATGCGACTGACCCCTGGAATCACAATAGTGATAATCTGGCAAAGTTTATACATAATGTGTCAAAGAAATTGCAGGTTAAAAGAACAAAAAAGTGTAAATACCTAAACACCTAAATAATTCTTAAGGCCCCGTCACACTTGGCGACGGGGCTGGAGATGTTGGTGGGGACTGGCGGGTGCGCGCACGTTTTTGGCGCCCCGCCAGCGTCGCCATCCCCCATTTACATGGGGTGCATCTCCAGCCCCACGCCGGCAAGCTGACAGGCGACATCGCCGCCGGGGTGTCTGAAAACCCCAGCAGTGATGCAGGACAATGGGAGCCTATCGCTCCCATCGCCTGACAGGTCGCCGGCGCCCGGTTACATGGGGCGATGTGCACACATCGCCCCAGATCGGTCACCTGGTTTCAGAGCACTGCTCTGAAACCAGACAACCTCCCGGTGGCGCTGACATCGCCCCTTTACATGAGGCGACATAGGGGCGATGTCGCCGCCGATAGGTCACGCCCCTACGTTGCCTATGTAATTGGCGGCAATGTCACCC
Organism: Allobates femoralis; assembly: GCA_033576535.1. Classification (NCBI taxonomy): domain Eukaryota; kingdom Metazoa; phylum Chordata; class Amphibia; order Anura; family Aromobatidae; genus Allobates; species Allobates femoralis. The sequence goes on from JARQOC010000006.1 coordinate 325,161,091, forward strand.
CGTGTGACGGGGCCTTTAGGGTGCATGCACATGGTCAGGAATTGCAGTGTTTTGAACACTGCGTGTTGCTGCTGCATCCAAAGTGCTACAAAGTACAGAACAAGCATAGTGGTTGGGATTTCAAGAAATCCTGTGTTCAATTTGCTTCTCCCAACCACAGCGTGTTTTACTGGACTTCCACATCTCCACAGCATGTTAATTTCATGCTGCGGAGTTGGAAGCGGTCACAATCGGTTGAATGCAGGGAGAAGCCACCATCCACCCACCATAGATTGTGAGTACAGGACGGCTGCAGTCTCCATGCGTGCATCTGCGGGTTCCCACGGTCCGGAGGCACTGTGTCCTACACGCAGTGCCTCCAGATCAAGGACCTTATAGTCCTTGCAGTCCTTAATGGCCACTTTACACGCGGCAACAGTAAGGTAGAAAACAGCAGGTGTCGGAGACAATTGTACCTTTTACCTTCAAAACACCTTGAAGTGGCTGGTGTAATTGCAAGGTGTTTTGAAGGTAAAAGGTACAATTGTCTCCGACACCTGCCGTTTTCTATCTTCCTGTTGCCGCGTGTAAAGTGGCCATAAGGGTTATTGGCTATCATACTGACTGCCAAAAAAGAACATTCTTGTAAAATAAGCCATGTATATGAAACTATTTGAATATTCAAGATGTAAAATTGTCTATGTTGTTGGAAAATCAGTGGCTTTGATGTTTATAAAATCCTCTTAATAGGTCTAGTTTGATATGCAAATACAACTCCTCCAGATCGTCTTTCTTTCTTGAGTAATCTGCCTTTAATGACTCAAAAAATAAAGTACACCTATGTCCTGCAGTTGAGCAGGATATAAGGTTATCCTGCATAATCAAAAAGATTGTGTTTGTACTAAATGAACAAAGAATGAAGACAGCATGTATTGTTTAAGCAAAGAAATTCTGTTTCTGTTTGTCTGAAACCTCTCCCGTCTCCTTGGGCTTTGATAGAGCATTTTAATGCAGTGCCCCAGCAGGAGGAATATTAACCAAGCAATGCCTCAGTCTAACAGGTCATAAATATTTCCTTTTAACTCAGGGATGAAGAACAAAAACCCGCTTTCCTGTAATATTATTAAAAAGTCTTTCCGTGGATTTATTAAATGTACCCATGAACATGTAAAATGAAAGAGAAATTACCTACTACCAATAAAAGCCCAAACACTACATGAACCCTACAGTCTTCTCCTGTTATGTCACATCCTGCAATAGTTGATAATATTACTGTTGACTAGGGATGGGCGAGTCTACTCGCTAGGACTCGTTACTCGGCGAGTAGTAAGGGACTCGCAGGACTCGGTACTCTGCGAGTTTCCCAGCGATTACTCGCACAGTAACTAGTCCAATGCAAGTCAATGGCAATCCTAGTTTTGTCAGAGTTTACTTTTTCTCACTCGCTAGACTCGCTATATCACATCGCTATGTAGCTTGAATCTCCCCAAATAGTTTAAACAATCGCACCGCTTCACGGATACCCGCTGTCAGCAGCGAGTCTGAGCGAGTCTTAGCGAGTCTACGAATCCGAGTCCTGAATACTGTATTCGGGACTCGTGAATACAGAATCTGTTATGTTCCGACAAAGTTTCCGAGACAGCCTAGCGTGTTAGGTCAGAAAACTTGTGAAGATGGACAAGCATGTTAGCCAATCATATTCAGTAATGCCACAGCCATGTTGGTTGTGACAGGACTATGATTGACTTCTGTCCATCGTGATGCCTATGTCATGTATGAGAGGCGAGGCTGTATATAAGCCTTGCCACCGCCATTTCCTCCACATTCCTGTGACGATCTGAGCTAGTGCAGGGTGAGGTAGATGCTGGAGCAGATCATAGGGAGTGTCAGTCAGTGTAGGGAAACTTCAAGATTCCTTATATTTAACCCAAACAGCTCTTCTGAGAGCTACCAGGAGGACAGAGGAGTACTGTGTAGAGGACTGTAGGCAGGCAGGCAGGCAGGGAGGAGCAGCCTTACAGTGCACACAGGACCGACCTCATAGCTTAGCTTACTCACTCAGCTGTCCTAATAGCTGAAGTCAGAGGCTTAGCTGAGGTACTATTTCTTATTTTTTTTGCACCTGATAGATTTTGGGTCATAACCCCTTCAGCTTTATTTTCTCTGTGGCAGACCAGTGCGTTGCTGCTCTCCTACCTGCAAATAGCACGTACGCCATCTGCTTGTACGCCTACTTGTGCGCACTTAATAAATTTTGCAGGGACTAGTGTGCTGCTTCACCGCCAAATAAGACAAACACATGCGAGTTTGGCCTCGGACACAGCAGCAAAAAACTGTTGCGAGTGGGGTTTCCAAAACAGCAATGCGAGCGCTTTCCGAGACACATCTGCGATTTGTAAATCGCACATTACTCGCTATTACTCGCTTCCCCATTCATTAACATTGGACTCGCTAGACTTGCAACGAGTAGCGAGTCCCGGGCTCGGACTCGCTAGAGTCAAGCGATTCCGAGTAATTTAGGACTCGCCCATCACTACTGTTGACTCTTCTGCTGTGGAAATACCTCTTGGTTACCTAAGGGTAGATTTACACATAACAATGTCCCAGCGACCCCACCAACAATGGGGATCGCTGGGACATCGTTATCTGATCGCTGGTGTCACACTGGCAGACTCACCAGCGACCCCTGCAACGACCTCAACATCGTGGAAAAGAATATAGAATATTCATTTCCACGATGTGGAGGTCCCGCTACGCTGGGGTAAGCAGGAGAACGCTGGTAACCACAATAAACACCGGGTTACTAAGTGCAGCGCTCTGCTTAGTTACCCGCTGTTTACCCTGGTTACCAAGCAAAGCGCACTGGTAACCACGGTAAACACCAGATAACTAAGCAGAGCGCTACACCCGGTGTTTACCGTGGTTACCAGCACGCTGTGATTGGTAACCAGGGTAAACAGCGGATAACTAAGCAGAGCGCTGCACTTAGTAACCCGGTGTTTACTGTGATTACCAGCGTTCTCCTGCAACTCAAGCTAATCTGGTTATGTGGACCACCAGAAAGTCAACTATCAGTCTACTTGCTGAAAGCAATACTCATGGCAGTGCGAATGACTGCAATATTCTTTCCCCAAAACAGAAGAATCTAAATCCACACCAATCTAAAAAGACGGCCTTCACTTCAGAAAGGAAAGACACCAGTAGGACTAAACCAGAGAAATCTAACAGGCAGGCCCGGACTGGTAGGCGGGACTACCGGGACTTCTCCCTATGGGCCGGTGGTGGGGGTGTGGCCGGGGGCCGTGCTCCTGCTCCTCCGGCTGTAGGTCGGCTGTAAGTCATTGTGCGGTGGCCATCATGCACAGATGCAGGCCCGGAGTCCCCAGCCCTGTCCCCAGCCTGCCTGCCTGCACTCTCTGCACCCTCTCCTCCCCTCTATTAGACAAACTAATCTGTCTTTTCAGAGGAAGAGGGGAAGGGGTGTGTGCGGGGGTCGGGGGCGCACCTCCATCCATGTAGACACAGGGAGCTGAATGACCCCGGAAATACCAGCGAGCACCTGCGTTTCCGGGGTCAGAGGAGCTGCAATCAGCTCCCTGTGTCAGAAAGGAGCAGAGAGTCGGTGCAGTGCAGTGACGTCCTCATTCTCAGCAAACTGCAGGTGCAGGACGTCACCACAGAGTGAGGAGGAGGATGACATGGGGGCCAGGAGGAGGACGAGCCTGGAGCCAGCAGGAGGACACAGGAGGAGATCGAGCCTGGAGGCAGGAGGATGACATGGGGGCCAGGAGGAGGACGAGCCTGGAGCCAGCAGGAGGACACAGGAGGAGATCGAGCCTGGAGGCAGGAGGATGACATGGGGGCCAGGAGGAGGACGAGCCTGGAGCCAGCAGGAGGACACAGGAGGAGATCGAGCCTGGAGGCAGGAGGATGACACAGGAGGAGCTGTAAGTATACACAGCTCATGGACCTGAAGATGGGGGTGGGGGGCAGGGAGGCTAATTTTCCCCCCATTGAGGAATAGCAGGCTCTCCTGCCCTGCACAGCCTGCAGTAATCACTCCCCCATGCACATCTGATTGCCTTCTACCTATATGTGATTCATTCATTATTAATGCACATAACTGCAGCCAGACCTCAGTGTAAATAGGATCCCTGCAGATACATGTCCAGAGGGCAGTATATACACCCTGGACTCTATTAACTCTCTGTGACCATTGTTCAACTTCTTACACCTAGGTGAAATCTTTCATGGCTGCAGGAATAATTCTGCTTCATAGACCAGTCTAAGGCTGCCTTCACATTAGCGTTTGTGAACGCTGCGTATCGAACGCAGCCAAACGCTTGCGCACTTGTTTAACATGGGAACGCATGTGCCTGCGTTTGGCTGCGTTCGGTCGCGTTTGCGTTCAGATACGCACAATTTGTGCGCCCTCCGAACGCAGCTTGTTGCATTTTATGTGCGGTCGCGGGCGCTTGTTTTATCTGCAAGCGCCCGCAAGCGGACAAACAATGCATGGATCTCAATGGATCCGCAGTGTCCTCCGCAAGACAGCACAGGAGAACGCTGCGGATCTCATTGAAATCTCTCCCGGTGGCCACCGCTAATCAGCGGCGGCCACCGGAAGATCATGCAGAGCCACAGCTGATCTCCCGCCGGTGTCAGCGGGGAGAAACAGCTGATCTGACAGCTGTTTAAATCTCCCGCACTGACACCGAATAGGTGATGCGGGCCCGGGAGATTTGAAGCAGCGATCAGCTGCGACTGCACAAAAAATGCAAAAGGCTGCGTTCGGAGGGCGCAAACGCAACCGAACGCAGCCAAACGCAGGCACATGCGTTCCCATGTTAAACATAGGAACGCAGTGCTCAAGCGTTTGGCTGCGTTCAGTACGCTGCGCTTGCAAACGCAAGTGTGAAGGCAGCCTAAGCATGGGGAATATGAGTATAACTACAGACCATGATTTACATACCCGAACCTAGGAGGAATAGCTCATGTATCACATAAAGTCACATTTTACTCTGTACCCAGGAGCTTCAATCTGTCTGTGTGCCTGAGCACAAAAGTTATTATAAGTATATAGTGTATAGGATAATACATCTAGTTTGGAAAATATGTAATGTAATATGGAGTAAATTTAATAACATACACTATATTGTATATAAACAGTATAAGGGATAGTAGTGTACAACATCTATTAATATCAAATGTGCAAAGTGTAACAAAAGATCAATAATAATAAAAATTACGAAATGTCTATTATATAGCATAGGATACATTATATAATACAATCTATGTAATGCCTAGTAAACAGCATATAACATAGTAAATAATATATGGTAGTATACAAGGAAAAGTACAGTACTGTACAACACGTGGTATAGTAATATGGAAAGTGTATATACTGTATAGAGTAGAGCAGGGGTCTCAAACACGCAGCCCCCGGGCTTCAAAGTGTGGCCCGCGGCACCGTGGACAATGTAAGGACGCCGGGATCCACTGTGCAGGTGGCCACCACGGTGCAGTGTGCTGGGGACTGCGACTTTATTATCACTTCCTGCGGCCGCTACGACAAGCTCCGAGACTCCTTCCCTCAGCTACATCAATGGAAGCTGGCGAGCCAATCGGATCACAGACTCGCAAGTGACGTCATCCAATCAGAAACCTCAAGTGACGTCATACACCAACGTCACTTGCGTGTCTATGATCTGATTGGCCCGCCTGCTTCCATTGATGTAGCTGAGGGAAAGAGGCTCGGAGTTTGTCATAGCGGCCGCAGGAAGTGAAAATAAAGCCGCAGTCGCCGGCACTATGCACCATGGCGGCCCCTTACACAGCGTGCCGCGGTGGCCCTTTACACAGCGCACCGTGGCGCCCCCCTGCACAGTGGATCCCAGCATCGTTAAGGTGTGTGTGTGTGAGGGAGAGTGTGCCTGTGTGTATGAGAGTGTGAGTGTGAGTGTGTGTGTGTGTGTGTGTGTGTAGAAAGTGTGTGTGTATGAGAAAGTGTGTGTGTATAAGAGTGTGTATGAGAGAGTGTGTGTGTGTATATGAGAGTGTATGAGAGAGTGTGTGAGTATGTATGAGAAAGTGTGTGTGTATATGAGTGTATGTATGAATGTATGCATGTGTGTATGTGTGTATGAGAGTCTGTAAAAGTGTGTGTATATGAGTATGAGAAAGTGTGTGTGTGTATGTGAGTGTGTATGAGAAAGTGTGTGTATAAGAGTGTGTGTATATGAGTGTGTATGAGAGTGTGTGTGTGTGTATGAGAGTGTGTGTGTATGTGAGTATGTATGAGAAAGTGTGTGTGTATATGAGTATGAGAAAGTGTGTGTGTGTATGTGAGTGTGTATGAGAAAGTGTGTGTATAAGAGTGTGTGTATATGAGTGTGTATGAGTGTGTGTGTGTGTGTGTGTGTATGAGAGTGTGTGTGTATGTGAGTGTGTATGAGAAAGTGTGTGTATAAGAGTGTGTGTATATGAGTGTGTATGAGAGTGTGTGTGTATGAGAGTGTGTGTGTGTATGAGAGTGTGTGTATGTGAGTATGTATGAGAAAGTGTGTGTGTATATGAGTGTATGTATGAAAGTATGCATGAGTGTGTGTGTGTGTGTGTGTGTATCAGAGTCTGTGTAAAAGTGTGTGTATGTGAGTATGAGAAAGTGTGTGTGTGTGAATGAGTGAGTGTGTGTATGTTAGTGAGTATGAGAAAGTGTGTGTGTATGAGTGAGTGTGTGTATGGGAGTGTGTATGAGTGTGTGTGTATGAGAGAGTGTGTGTGTATGAGAGAGTGTGGGTGTAGAAGAGTGGGTGGGTGTAGAAGAGTGGGTGGGTGTAGAAGAGTGAGTGTATATGAGTGTGCGTGTGTGAGAGTATGTATGTGAGAGTGTGTATGTGTGTATGAGTGTGTTTGTGTCAGTGTGTATGTGCGTGTATGAGAGTGTGTGTATGAGCGTGTGTGTGTGAGTGTGTATGAGAGACTGTGTGTGTGTGTGTGTGCGCAAGAAGAAGCGCGACCAGGTTGGGACATCACTACAAAGTGGCATCAGGATGGGGACATTACTACAAGAGGACCAGATGAGGACATTTCTACAAGAAGAGGACCAGGATGGGGACATTACTACAAGAAGAGGACCAGGATGGGGACATTACTACAAGAAGGGGACCAGGATGGGGACATTACTACAAGATGACGGTCAGATTGGGGACATTACTACATGAGGAGGACCAGGATGGGGACATTCCTACAAGATGAGTACCAAGATGGTGACATTACTGCAAGAATAACCATAGTGGGGGACTATAATATAGGATGGGGACCAGTATGAGGACATTATTACAAGAAGGGGACCAGGATGGGGACATTACTACAAGGGAAGACCAGGATGAGAACATTACACAAGATGAGGACCAGAACGGGGACATTACTACAAGAAGGGAACCACGTTAGGGACATTACTAAAAGGAGATCAGGATTTGATCATTACTACATTAAGCGAAAAATTCTGGAATTACTAAAAATGTCACTTAGTAATGCGGCCCTCCGATATCAATTTTTTTCTATGTGCGGCCCACCAACCCAGCCGAGTTTGAGAACCCTGGATTAGAGTATATCATGTATCGCATCCACTGTAACGTATTGTAGTGCAGAAGACAAGGTAAAGTACATAGTCATATAGAAAGTGTATACTGTGCTATGTATAATGTATGGTATATAGAGAATACATGCTGATATATATTTTATGCTATGTAGTATATAATGAAATCTATCTAGTGTAGGTTGTGTGTACAGTGTACACTATGTCCTGTATAACATGCAGTGTATGGTGTATACTTTGTAGTTTATAGTGTATGCTCTGTGGTGTGTAGTATATAATATACCATATCATGCATAGTATGTATTATACCACTATCTGCATTGTTATATATATATAACAATGCAGATAGTGTGTGTGTGTATATATATATATATATATGTATACACTGCACAGTGCCACTTCTCCTGTCCTGTATACTGGGTGTCATTCTCAGTATCTGTATTATTCTGTATATATACACTGCACAGTGCCACTTCTCCTGTCCTGTATACTGGGTGTAATCCTCAGTATCTGTATTATTCTGTATATACACTGCACAGTACCACTTCTCCTGTCCTGTATACTGGGTGTAATCCTCAGTATCAGTATTATTCTGTATATATACACTGCACAGTACCACTTCTCCTGTCCTGTATACTGGGTGTAATCCTCAGTATCTGTATTATTCTGTATATATACACTGCACAGCACCACTTCTCCTGTGCTGTATACTGGGTGTAATCCTCAGTATCTGTATTATTCTGTATATACACTGCACAGTACCACTTCTCCTGTCTTGTATACTGGGTGTAATCCTCAGTATCTGTATTATTCTGTATATATACACTGCACAGTACCACTTCTCCTGTCCTGTATACTGGGTGTAATCCTCAGTATCTGTATTATTCTGTATATACACACACTGCACAGTACCACTTCTCCTGTCCTGTATACTGTTTGTAATCCTCTGTATCTGTATTATTCTGTATATACACACTGCACAGTACCACTTCTCCTGTCCTGTTGTCAGAGAGGTGGTATTGGACTTTGTGATTTTTAGCATTTAAATTGATTATCCCCAATATGGTGTCATCACTTCTCTTCTGTATCGGTGATGACTTTCCCTTCGCTGCGGATTTGACCGCTGGGACCCCACAATCCTGAGAAACGTGGCTTTGAACAGTAACATGTAAATGGAGCTGTGGTTGATTATTCCCTCTGTTGCACCATTCATGTTGCTCTTCAGATAACTCCTTTAAGAAAGTGATGAGGCCATGACAACGTAAAAGCAAATTTCACTGATCTGGGCTGATGGGTGATATAGTATGTGGGCTGGTGGGATCTTTTTTCCAGGGCTGCTTTTTGGTCCCAGTCTGGCCCTGCTAACAGGTATGACCGCACAACACACATGTACTTTGACAATACACCATCAGCTGGTTACAGCACCAGTAAAGCCACAATAGATTTTACCAAGTTCATTGCTTGACATAAGCTGGTCATCAAGGAACTTGTAAAGTTCAAAAATCGCCTCGAAAACTACAGAGCTTGGCGATCATCATTCCAAAATTCATTCAGAGACATATAGCTATCATGTACTGAAGAATTGGATCTCCTGGTATAATTGCTTGGAAATGAGTCCACAGAGCATGGTAAGACAGAGATATTAATGTTATCTGAATGGTGGTCTGACAGGAATCTGGAACAGACTTGATGAATGTTATGCCCCAGTAGAGGTCATAGAAAGTGGCATGATTAAGAGAATAGAAGGCCTGTTCCACATCTAAGGGTGGTCTGCATTTTGCTTAATTTGTGATTTTACCGCTAAAAATGCATAAAAAATGCTAGCGTTTTTGGCCCCATTGATTTCAATGGATACACAATTAAAAACACATGCAAAAAACGCTTGTGCGTCGAGGAAGACGCTTTGGGCAGCGTTGGCAAAAAAGCATGCGTTTTGCGTTTTTGCATGCGCTTTTACATGCGTTTCCATTTAAATCAATGGGGCAAAAAACGCTAGCGTTTTTATGCGTTTTTAGCGGTAAAAACGCAAATTAAGCAAAACGCAGACTTTTCTTAGACGTGAAAACACCCGAAGACTTTCCTAAGAGGGCAAACAAAGACTATCCAAAGCTTAGGTAGTTAGCTGACTTGTTAGTGGAGTTATTGCCCCGCCCAGGGGTCTTTGGGAACTCAGTACCCGGGCGTTAGCGCTGGGGTGATGTCTCGGTGGCCGGTGCCCGGGCCCGTAACCTTAGGGGTCACTGGGTAAATAAGTGGAAAAATAATAAAAAGGATAAAGTAAAGTCTCGTGACACCACCTGCAGTTTCTGGTGATCTCACCATCGCCGCTATCCGTCTGCCGGGGATGGTGGTATTGCAGCCAGTTGATAACGCTCCCTGCAGGCGCAGCGGGATCCCCGGGGAAGTACAAAGTCTCTCTGAGGCTCCCCAAGTGTTCCTTCTGCTATGTTCACTGTCCTCTGTGTCTTCCTTGCGCCTCTTTTCTATCCATGCGCTGCCCTGTACAAACCCACTTCCTACCAGGCCTGTCGGGTGTGATGAGGTTACCCTTCCCTTCTCTAAGGGGCTCAACCTGGTTTGAGGGTACCTGGTGGCAGGGTTGCCACTAGGAATTTCGGGTCCCTTACTAGCAAAATTTTGGGGCCCCCTTGAGACTCCACACCATCTCCATCCAGGCTCCGCCTCCACCCAGGCTCCACCTCTACTACTTGAACCTTCCATAGTGTCACCGCCCACTATTGGCAAAATTCCATTTTTGCACCACATCCTCACCAATAACACATTAACCGCTTTCTATACATTGTTCTTTATCAGAGCAGAGGAGAGATGTGAACAATAAATGTTACATGAGGCAGAATAATACTGGTGGTGTTATTCATCACCTTGTACAGGGGTAGGGAAGCTTTTTCCTGCTGGGGGGGGACATTTGGAAATTTCTACCATCATTCAGGTGCCGCACATCACCATGAAAATTACCCGGCTACATTTAATTAATTAACTCATCTAATTTGATGGCTGCAGCTGCTTCTCTGTGTCCTGCAATGTTCGGTGATATCTGATCTTCCAGGTTTGCATTGGTCTGGAGCGCAGTCGACTCTGTGACAATAAGTTTTGTAAATCAAATACATCACACAGGAGACTGCTATATATACAATATACAGGACAAAAAGCATATACAGCAATGCAGAGGGCTAGGGGTCACATTCCCTTGCAGCCCCCATCATCCCCTTGCAGTGCACAATACTGTATCCCCCATCATAATCCCCTTGCAGCCTCCATCCTCCTCCTCTTCCAGTCCCTCTTCTAGCCCCCAGCCTCCTCTTCCAGCCCCCAGTCTCCTCTTCTAACCCCCAGCATCCTCTTCCAGCCCTCAGCTTCCTCTTCTAGCCCACAGCCTCCTCTTCCCGCCCTCAGCCTCCTCTTCTAGCCCCCAGCCTCCTTTTCCAGCCCTCAGCATCCTCTTCTAGCCCCCAGCATCCTCTTCTAGCCCCCAGCCTCCTCTTCTAGCCCCCAGCCTCCTCTTCTAGCCCCTAGCCTCCTCTTCTAGCCCCCAGCCTCCTCTTCCAGCCCACAGTCTCCTCTTCCAGCCCTCAGCCTTCTCTTCCAGCCCTCAGCCTCCTCTTCCAGCCCAAAGCCTCCTCTTCCAGCCCACAGCCTCCTCTTCCAGCCACAGCCTCCTCTTCTAGCCCACAGCCTCCTCTTCCAGCCCTCAGCCTTGACGTCTAGCCCACAGCCTCCTCTTCCAGCCCTCAGCCTCCTCTTCTAGCCCACAGCCTCCTCTTCCAGCCCACAGCCTCCTCTTCCAGCCACAGCCTCCTCTTCTAGCCCACAGCCTCCTCTTCCAGCCCCCAGCCTCCTCTTCCAGCCCCCAGTATCCTCTTCCAGCCACAGCCTCCTCTTCCCGCCCTCAGCCTCCTCTTCCAGCCACAGCCTCCTCTTCTAGCCCCCAGCCTCCTCTTCCAGTCACAGCCTCCTCTTCTAGCCCACAGCCTCCTCTTCCAGCCCCCATCCTCCTCTTCCAGCCCCCATCATCTCTATGGAGGAGTGACATATGAAGCTGTCAGTCTGTCCTGCCTCTCCTGTGAGCAGGTCGTGCTCCAGCTCCCACTACACAAAGTTACCTTATGTCTGATCCGCTGCTCACATGTAACTCTATGGACCTACAGCCTGATCCTGCTAAATAGATATCTGAAGCTGGGACTATGGAGCTGGAGTCAGGGAAATGTGCCACTCTGAGCAGAGAGGGAGCGGGCAATGCAAAGCCCCCCAAACACCTATGAAGGCAGCCTCATACCCACATCCAGATAAGGCAGAGATACCACTCTGACTGACACCATCTGTGACAGACACTAGTGAGAGTGGGTGGGCGAGCTCCCGGGCCCCCTCTGTGCACATGCTTCAGCACACTGCACAGAGTCAGTCAGAGAGAGACTCACTGCTGGCTGGGGGAAGGCGGGCTTGGGGGGGCGGACCCTACTCCATGATGCAAATAGCCACACCCCCTACAGTCATGGCCATTCCGCCTCTCCATCATGAAAATGGCCACGCCCCCTGCAGGGAGGCCTGGGGCCCCTTACTCCGGACAGACCCATCACCCCCTGATGGCAGGCATGCCTGGTGGAGCTGTACGTTGTGGACGAGGTCTGCTTGGCAGATCTGCGACCCACCGGTATTGTCGGCTCAGGACTGGACTTGCCTGCACTGCGACTCGGAGCCGGTACCCTGTTGTGTACTGGGATACCCCCAGACCATTTACTTTGACAGTCTGGCACTGGGTCTCCCCCTTCTGTCTAGGTCGCCACTCCTTTTCGGGCGCCCTCCCTGCGGTGTCCCTCTAGGACTTGCTTCTTGCTTCGTTCCTCATACTAGACTAGATCCGTCTGTGTGTTTTCCCGCTCCTTCTGCCCCTAACACTCCTCCTACCAGGATCGGTTACCCTGATAACGAGTTAGCTGATTGGTCCTCTAATTTAGGTGTAGGGATGCTGGGATGAGAGCCTCAGTTCAACATTATCCCCTCCAATGACTGGGATAGTGCACACTCTGTTTTGGGTGCAGTACCCCTACTGTGGCTCACTGACCAGTGGGGCGCCACATTATGTGTAGTACAGTCAAGGGCAGATCTAATGGGATTTATATTACGTGATGTTGCAAGAGGTGTGAACCCCATAGTTCAAAAGGTTCCGTACATCCTGAAAAAAAAGTGAGTCACACATGGTTCTACATATAAACAGACTTACAAGTTGGGCCATTAATATGGATACACCTAAATAAAGTGGGAATGGCTCGTGATATCAACTTCCTGTTTGTGGCACATTAGTATATGGGAGGGGGAAAACTTTTTCAGATGGGTGGAGTCTATGGCGGCCATTTTGAAGTTGGTAATTTTGGATCCAACTTTATTTTTTTCAATGGGAAGAGGGTCATGTGACACATCAAACCTATTGAGAATTTCATAAGAAAAACAAATGGTGTGCTTGGATTTAATGTAACTTTATTCTTTCATGAATTATTTAAAAGTTTATCACCATTTATAAAATGTGTTCAAAGTGCTGCCCATTATGTTGGATTGTCAATGCAACCCTCTTCTCCCACTTTTGACACACTGATAGCAACACCGCAGAAGAAATGCTAGCACAGGCTTCCAGTATTCCTTTGTTTCAGATGCTGCACATCTCATATCTTCACAGCATAGACAATTGCCTTCAGATGACCCCAAAGATAAAAGTCTAAGGGGTCAGATCGGGAGACCTTGGTGGCCATTCAACTGGCCCACGACAACCAATCCACTTTCCAAGAAACTGTTCATGTAGGAATGCTCGGACCCGACACCCATAATGTGGTGGTGCACTATCTTGTTCGAAAAACTCAAGGAACGTGCCATCTTCAGTGCATAAAGAGGGCAACACATCATCATGTAGCAATTTCAGATATCCAGTGGCATTGCGGTTTCCATTGATGAAGAATGGCCCCAATATCTTTGTACCCCATATACCACACTATAACATCAATTTTTGTGTTTCAACAGTCTTGGAGGGTTCTATCCACTGTTGGTTAGTGTGAGACCAATAGTGGTGGTTTTGTTTGTTAACTTCACCATTCACAAAAACATTTGCCTCATCACTGAACATAATGTTCTGTGTAAACTGAGGGTCCTGTTCCAATTCTTGTTTTGACTATTCTGCAAATTCAGTGCGCCGATCTGGGTCATCCTTGTTGAGATGCTGCACCAGCTGGATTTTGTAAGGGTGCCATTTGTGAGTAGCTAATATCCGCCGAAGCATTGTTCGACTAATGCCACTCTCCAGTGACATGCGGCAAGTGCTACGCTATGACCTTGCTGAATGAAGCTAAGACAGCCACTGATGTTTCTTCATTAGTGACAGTTTTCTTGCGTCCACATTTTGGTAAATCCAACACTGAACCTGTTTCATGAAATTTGACAAGCAGTTTGCTAACTGTAGCATGGGAGATGCGTGGTCTCGCCAGGTGTCTTGTATTGAAATTTGGTGCAATGACCCAAGTACTGCGTTCAACAGACATCACACAATTTCTATCCGCTCCTAACGTGTTAACCTATGTGACATGTCAATTGCTGTAAACGAAGAGAAACTTGAAAATAACTCATGAAAGAATTAGGGATGGGCGAATCTACTCGCTAGGACTCGTTACTCGGCGAGTAGTAAGGGACTCGCAGGACTCGGTACTCTGCGAGTTTCCCAGTGATTACTCGCACGAGTCCAATGCAAATCAATGGCAATCCTAGTTTTGTCAGAAACGCTGACAAAACTAGGATTGCCTTTGACTTGCATTAGACTCGGCTACTGTGCCAGTGATAGCAGGGAAACTCGCAAAGTAACTACTGTTACTTTGCGAGCCGAGTCCAGCTGTCTTCTCTGTGCAGGCTGCCGCAGCTCCAGGGTCCTAGAGCCCGCCTGCTCACAGAGATGATGTAGCAGAGCTGCGATTGTTCTCAGTCTGCTCATTCCCTGTGCATAGACATCTATATCTATGCACAGGGGATGTAGCAGAGAGGACATCGCGTTTTGGACTACGTCGGACGGAAGAGGATTTTTTTAATTAAAGATGGAGTCCCTAATGGCTTTTTTTTTTTATTTCTAATAAAAAAATTTTCTCTGTGTTGTGTTTTTTTAACCCTTTATTGGAGATTCTTAGTGGCTGGGTTAAACGTGGCCTGACATTAAGAATCTCGGGCTTAATACCAGCTTGTATAACAAAGCTGGTATTAACCCCTTTATTACCCAGCGTGCCACCGCCACCAGGGCCGCTGGAAGAGCGGGGTTCAGCGCCAGAGGATGGCGCTTCAATGAACGCGCCATCTTCTGGGGCGGCTGCGGGCTGCAATTTGCAGCGGGGGGTGCCCAGAAAGCTTGGGCCTCCCTGCGCTGCAGATTCCAGCCCCCAGCTGCTTCGCTGTACCTGGCTAGACATAGAAATTGCGCGGAGCCCCACGCATTTTTTTTTTATTATTTCATGAAATTCATGAAATAATTAAAAAAAAAGGGCTCCCCTATATTCTTGTGTCCGGTAAGGTACAAATAGGCACCTGGGGGTTGGGGGCAGCCCGTCGCTGCCTGCTGGATCCGGCTGGTTCCAGAAATACAGCTTTGTATTATCAGCTGGCCCTAAGCCCGAAATTTATGGCGGTCACGCCAATATTAGACATGACCGCCATGAATTTCTATTAAATTGTTTTAAAAAAAACACAACACAGAGAAAAATTTTTATTAGAAATAAAAAAAAAGCCATTAGGGACTCCATCTTTATTTAAAAAAATCCTCTTCCGTCCGACGCAGTCCAAAACGCGATGTCCTCTCTGCTACATCCCCTGTGCATAGATATAGATGTCTATGCACAGGGAATGAGCAGACTGAGAACAATCTCAGCTCTGCTACATCAGGCAGCAGGCGGGGCTCTAGGACCCTGGAGCTGCGGCAGACTGCACACTGAGCAGACAGGACTCTTATCTGTGCGAGTTTCCCAGCGATTACAGTAACGAGTCCAATGAAAATCAATGGCAGAGACTCTGACAAACTAGGATTGCTTCAGGCTGAAGCTTCCGAGACACATCTGTGATTTATAAATCGCACACTACTCGCTATTACTCGCTTCCCCATTCATTAACATTGGACTCGCTAGACTCGCAACGAGTAGCGAGTCCCGGGCTCAGACTCGCTAGAGTCAAGCGATTCCGAGTAATTTAGGATTCGCCCATCACTAGAAAAAATACATTTATGTTAAAACCAAGCACACCATTTTTTTTATGAAATTCTCAAGAAGTTTGATGTGTCACATGACCCTCTTCCCATTGAAAAAAATAAAGTTGGTTGCAAAATGGCCAACTTCAAAATGGCCACTATGGTCACCACCCATCTGGAAAACTTTTCCCCCTCCCATATACTAACGTGCCAAAAACAGGAAGTTCTATAGGGGGTGAGACAATGCGCAAATAGGGTCTTATCTCCTTACAGATATCGGCAAGGACCTTATTGAAAACTGCTCACCTGGAAAAGTTGTGTTACACACAACTAGTATGCGCGCCTCAATACAGCTGCTGCAGGACCCAAACATCCACAATCGACGTGGCGAACGATAGACATTTCATCCCAATACAACTAAAAACAGGAATTACCAACCATTCCCATTTTATTTAGGTGTATCCATATAAATGGCCTACCCTGTACAATGTACCATTTCCTCCATTTAATGTGTTTGTAGATTTTGTCTCTCAGTAAGTGAGAATTAGAAATGATCCTAGCTTTGATTTCACGCTGCCATATGCCAATACCTCTGTTAGTAAACTTCGTAGAGTAATGGTAGAGATCCACAAGACTTTTCCTTCACAGTTGCAGTAAAAAAAGGGTCCAGCTCCCGTCAAGCAGAAGACAAATCCAAGGATGTGAATAAAAAGTGTCCCTTACACAAGAAATCAGACTCAAAATTTAATTGCATGGCTTTCAAGAAAAAGTCTTCAGAAGAACTCAACGCCTTTCTTAAGGAGAACCACATGTACTACAAATGCTGCTCTTCAACCTCACACTTTACCAGGTGCTGTGGGGTTAGTGCAAAATGTGTCAAATGTGACAGCACTAATCATAATACAGCTTTGCACCCTGGACCACTACGGGGACTCTGACCAAGTCCAAGAGCATAGTGATGAGCTGAAGGGCACAAATACACTCCAGCAGATACTGTACTTCTAAATGTACGGATGTTTGTAGAGAACCCATAATAGCCATGTCCTGCTGTAACATTTCCCTGGTAAGAGCTTACCCAGCAGACAAAAGAGAAAAAGCCATCAGAGTATAAGCAATTTTAAAAGATCAGAGTAACAAGTCTTTAGCCAAGTCTGCCTTCTTTGATAGCTTTAACATCAGAGGACTCAGTGCCCCCTACTCTCTAACAATTTGTGCCGGTACTGTAAAGACAGCTGGTAGGAGAGCACAAGGCTACTTAGTCGAATCTTTAGACGGCCCAATGTGTTAGCTCTTACTTACTATACTGGATTGTAACCAGACTCCCGAACACAGGTTTGAGATACCTATTCCTGCAGCAACATCATATCATCCTCATCTGAAGAGTATAGAACATCTGATCCCAAACTTTGATCAAGAGGATAAAAAATAGTCTTGCTCCTTGGGAGAGATATTCTACCAGTTCACAAGGTTAGACAGCAGTTGATGACCCCTGGAATGCTCCTTATGCCTAGAGACTCAACCTAGTATGGGTCATTGTAAAGTTAGAGTCACACAAAAGCCCTTGGTCCGTTTTTGGCATCAGTTTTTGCATTTTTTTTTTCTAAGTCCAAAAACTGATAGAAAAACGGATTATATGTAATAAACACCCTATCCGTTTTTTTCTGCACCTAAAAACATTGCTAGGAGCGTTTTTAACCCAAAAACGTTGCTAGCAACTTTTTTGGGTGCCTTAAAAAAATGGATCCTTTTTTTTAGCATTTTTTGGCAAAAAATGACTAAGTCCAAAAAACGTTCAGGGGCACAGGAGGCTCAAAAAGCACCCCAAAAAAAACGGATTGGTCATGGAAATAACTTCCAAAAACGGATTGCTATGTGTGACCCTAGCCTAAGGAAGGTCTGTTTGAGAAGTGCACACAAACCTACAATGGTAAACAGTATGTTTACCAATACACTTGAGAATGGATGTCCATCTCTCTTCCAAAACATCACTTAATCATCAAGTATCGTAGTAAACCCTGCTTATAATGACTTCATCTGGGATAGCAACCAAGATCTCCTTGGGCGCATACTCTTCGACAGAATGAAAGAAAACAATTGCACAGTAATGTCATCTAAGGCTGCTTTCACATTACGATTTATTGCCTGTCCGTGGGATCCGAGTTTGAACGAGGATCCCATGGACAGGCACGGATCCACATGGATCCCTGCAATCGGATGGCAAATAGCCATTCGATCCGATTCTATGCAGGATGCATGTGGATCCTGCGGTCCCCTGTCTCTCCCTGCTCCTGCCTCCTCCATCTTCTTCCCTCTCGCTATTCTATTCTGTCCCCCCGCTCCTCTATCCTGATCTAATCCCTATCTTGTCCCCTGTTCTCTTCCCTGTGTGTTAAAAAAAAAAGAGAGCCGGTCACATGACACGTCAGCTGACCGGCTCTGTGACATCAAAACAGGCCCTTCTGTCCCGATGGTGTCGCATCCTGGGAGCCAGTGGCAAGGTGATGTATCCTCCGGGAGGAATTTTTTTTTTTTTTAACACACAGGGAAGAGAACAGGGGACAGGATAGGGATTAGGTCAGGATAGAGGAGCGGGGGGACAGAATAGAATAGCGGGGAAGGACAGAATAGAGAAGATGGGGAGGGGATGGGGGAAAGGAAGATGCAGGGAGAGACAGGGAGAGGCAGGGAACACGGAGCCGACATTGGATCCGAGGTGAACTCGGATCCGATGTCCATAGCCTTACGTTTTGTGGGCACTCGGGTCAGTACTGATCCGATGATGTCCGATTTCAGTCACAGACACAAAATCGTAGCAGGCTGCGATTTTGTGCCTGTTATTAAATTGGATTGGATCGGATGGTGCCAAAATCGGATGCCAATAGTGGCACATCCGATCCGATCCGATTCCCATAGGGGGGGCATGGGATCCGATTTCAGATCCGATTGTATCCGTTTTGAAATGGATGCAATCGGATGACCAAAAATCGTAATGTGGAAGCAGCCTAACCCCTAATGACCAATGACGGCTATATCAGTCATCGGCTTTAAACTGTCACTGCATGTAAAAAAATGGTTAAAAAATGCAGAAAATGTCATCTAAATTTACCAATAACATGAAGTCCAATACAGTCATATGAAAAAGTTTGGGCACACCTCTTAATCTTACTCATTTTTATTTGTTTAAAATTGGGTTTTTGCAACAGCTCTTTCAGTGTGATATATGTAATAACTGATGGACACAGTAATATTTCAGGATTGAAATGAGGTTTATTGCACTTACCAAAAATGTGAAATATGCATTATAGAGAACCTCCACCAGAGATGTAGCAGAGCTGTGCACCCATGTGAAAGTTCATGTGAGTTCATGCAGGCAAGCATGAACTCACATGAACCTGACAGCACTGTTACTTCAATTCAACAGCTGACCTGAGTCAGCTGTTCATTTGAAAATCATGGCGAGAAAGTCAAAAAGAGAAAACCGGTTCGAAAACCGGATTCTCCCGGATTGCCCTGGTCCGGTGCAATCCGGGGGACCATAGAGCCCCGTCTTATGGGGCGCCGGATTGCACCGGACGGGTACAATCCGGGAGAATCCGGTTTTTCAAACCGGTTTGAAAACCGGATTCTCCCGGATTGTACCCGTCCGGTACAATCCGGCGCCCTATAACATGGCGCTTTATGGTCCTGGATTGCTCCGAACTGGGGCAATCCGGGAGAATCCAGTTTTACCTCAGTTCACGACTATGGACAGCTCCCTGCTGGCCGCGGTCGGTTCTGCGCTCCCCAGCTGCCTGACAGCAGGATCCTCGCTCCCCCCGCAGCCTCCCCACCCGATCCTAAGTTAGGATAGGGTGGGGAGGCAGTGGGGGGAGTGGAGGATCACGCTGTCAGGCGGCAGGGAAGCTGTCAGCGGCTGTCAACATTGTTTAAAAGCCGGCGGCTTTTTACCGCTGGCTTTTAAACAATGAAGTGGGGAATTGCAGATTTTTCCACTGCTGCCAGACCTCTTTATAGGGTCTAGCAGCACAGGAATTACTCGCAATACTCGCTTCCCGATTGACTTACATTGGACTCGTTAGACTCGTAACGAGTACCGAGTAGCGGAACCTACTTGTTACGAGTCTAGCGAGTCCAAATATTTCAGTACTCGCTCATCCCTACCGCTCATGTGACCCGATCAGCTGATCAGGTTGTGACATCATCACAGGTTCTGTTTACCGAGCAGGAGCTGATGGAGACGCCAGGGGAGCACTGGCAGGTGAGAATAAAGATTTATTTTAAACACTTGATTTTAGTTATATTTCACTTCTGCAATGTTTGTATATACATTGCGGAAGTGAAATTAGGTGGCAGATAATAGTTTTAGTGTACTGAGCATGCTCAGTACACTAAAATCGGGTCCGAGAAGACATCACATGTTTCCTCGGACCCTGCTCCATAGGGCCCCATGTTAAAGGCATTGGATCGGATCAGATTTGGCATAATTGCGATACGATTTACCTCCAATCCTCTCCTCTCCGATTTTTTTTCAGGAGCCTAAATTGCAGCAGTCTATGATTTTTGCTCCTGCAAAAAATCGGACAGAATCGGATCGGAGGCAAATCAGATGGCAATTATGCCAAATCCGATCTGATCCGATCCCCATTGGATAACATGGGGCTGATTTGGATCCGATGCTGTCCGATTTTCATTGGACAGCATCGGATGTAACTAAAATGCAATGTGAAAGCAGCCTAAGAGGCCACAGAAGACTTGAGACTGGGGCGCTGTTTTACCTTCCAGCAGGATAGTGACCCTAAACATACTGCCAGGGCTACAATGGAATGGTTTGACACAAAGTATATTCATGTGTGTGAATGGCTTAGTCAAAGTCCAGGCCTTAATCTTTTTGAGAATCTGTGGCAGAGTTTTGAAAATTGCTGCTCACAGATGGATTCCATTCAAACTCATTTAGCTAGAGCTACGGCAGAATACAAATGCATACCACAATTTATATTTTTTAAATATTTATATTGAGAAATCCATGTATCTTTTCCTTTACACTTCACAAATACTTGCTACTAAAATCCAATAAAATACAATTAAATTTGTAGGTGTACCATGAAATAATGGGGAACGTACGTAGGGTATGAAAACTTTTTCAAGGCACTATACCTTTACTTGGATAGTTGATTCCTCCATTACTGAGAAATGATCTCTTTAATTTAAGCCAGGACGAAGCGGCGTGAGGAAAAGAGCTGGAGTAACAGAAGCTTCAGATCAATATTTCTACAGCCTCATTTGCATCAATCAATTCAAACATTGATTTCTCAGTAACAGAGGAACAGATTGGTCATGAAGAGGTATTGTCAGACTTGTCTTTGAAAGAGCTAAAGTCAAATATTAATAGTTTTGGGTGTTAAATACTAACAACAGATTTCTGTTAAAGTATTTAATTTAAAGTGAACTTGTCATGAGGGGCAACCTCTTTCAGATCATGTCTAGCCTAGTTTCTGGTAATATAATGTAAATTGAGCCAGACAGATTTTTCCCTGCAAAAGATGATGAAGTGCAAATATGGTGTTACATGGCGCCCCTGTATATATAATATATACTGTATATATATGAGGCACTTGTGTATGTGAGAGCTCCCTACCTATAGTGCAAGAAATTGTGTCTAAATGACTTTTCATTGAGATAAGCTAGAGTGAGTCACAATGAAAATAATTACCGTAGTTAGGACATGTACAATTGTAGGACAGGATACATGAATTTCTGATATATTGGAAAATAAAAATGATGAGATAATGGTTATGGGAAAATTATACGCAAGCATGTAGCTTTAAAGAGACAGGAGGGTGGAGAAATTACATTACTATAGCTGTAACTAGTTAACTCCGGCAGCCCATAGGGGAACCCCCTTTTTACCCGATCCCACTGCTGACCCCCTTAGTTTCCTCTTTCTTTCTACCTCTCTACTTTGCTATCCTAACTACTTTATCCCCTTTTCTTCTTGTTCTATGTTATACAAATACATACTAGTTCAATCTGAAAAGATGGACATTTTTTGTACTAGTCATTAATATGCAAACTTATGTTGGCACAAGAAATGTGTGCATCTCGTATATAGAAGGCTAAGACCCTGAAGGTCAAAGCTGATTACCTTAAAATGAAGACAAGTTTGTAATCCTTCAAATGGAAGCATTTAATGTGACGTGGATATACACATTTGTTTGTAATTGTTGTTCTCAATTGTTTCTATGGATATTATAGAATAATGCATGAATAACAAACATTTTAGCAATGTACTTCTTATTAAGATTTGCAGTCATTCTTGAGATATTACAATTTTTTCTTTTGTTTTCAGCTCATTGCCTAAGAGATAGACCACCACTGCTGTCTAACTTGTAAGCATTGCTCTAAAATTAACTAGTATTAGGAGCCAGCGGCGCAACCATTTATCCTGGCTAGCTTCAAAGCAGTGCTTTCAAGCTGAGTAGAAAACAGTGTGTAAGCACTGCTCCTGTTCTGCTGTCTAGCAGCAGAGGTCAGCCTCTAAGGTAACTAGATATTATCAAACATAAAGAAAATTGTGATTTTTTTTTAAGTTTTTTACAAGCACTATCCAACAATATCATAACATACATCAAGATGGGAATAACCATTTAAGGATAATCAAACCATAGAAGAAAAATATGGATTTCTCTGTATAAAAAGCCCATCAGATTACAAATAAAGATGAGAATGAGCAAACCCCTGGAGGTGGAGGAATGGGAGTTGCATGTTTGGAATTTGAACAAGACCCCGTATATCATCGCTAGTTAGTGATTGGATGGGCAACTCTTTGCCCACATACAGCCAGACATAAGTTTAACCTTTCTGGGGGCGGGAGAGTGGGGATTTAGGTTTTTTTTTTTTTTTTTTTATTTTTACACAAAACATTATGGAGGATTACTCTGGTTTTAGGGCAAGTTTGAGACGATCACACACAACAAGCAGATTGTTGCGATTCATGTTGCAGGGCCTTGATCACGTAATCCCCCAAACGCCACCTCCAAACAGATTCGCTCATCTCTAATTTCAAATATCATATCATTTTATTCAGCTTCCTATAACCTACATGCCCATATAGATAGCATAGGTGGGTTGATCCCACTGTCAGATTCCATTTAAATTCTCAGTTCAAAGGGCAAGGAAGTTAGGATATTTTTCTGTTACTATGATTTTATCTAGATAATTTATTTGGCTTGTTTATTAACTAATCTTGATTCTCTTTATCACTTTATTCTCAGGAGACTTGTGATATTATGCAACAACATAATGCACCATATTGTTACCTGTGTTAAACCACTAGAGCATGCTTTAAATAAAGGGGTAACATAGTAACATAGTAACATAGTTTTTAAGGTTGAAGGAAGACTTTAAGTCCATCTAGTTCAACCCATAGCCTAACATGTTGATCCAGAGGAAGGCAAAAAAAACCATGTGGCAACACTAAGCTCCACATTGGGGGAAAAAATTCCTTCCTGACTCCAGATACGGCAATCAGACTAATTCCCTGGATCAACGCCCTATCAAAGAATCTAGTATGTATAACTGGTAATATTATAGTTTTCAAGAAAGGCATCCAGGCCCTTCTTAAATGTTAGTATTGACTCACTCATTACAACATCATGTGGCAGAGAGTTCCATAGTCTCACTGCTCTTACAGTAAAGAATCCGCGTCTGCTATTATGATTAAACCTTCTTTCCTCCAGACGTAGAGGATGCCCCCTTGTCCCAGTCTCAGGCCTAAGAGTAAAGAGATCATTAGAAAGGTCTCTGTACTGCCCCCTCATGTTAAAAAAATTTCTGTAGTAAATAATATCGAAATAAGACGTTGTCAATTGACTTTGCTTTTTCTATCTGCTTTCATAATCTTGCCATGAAAGATTATATCTTACAACATGTACAACTGGTTTCTAAGTAGCCAGACCACCAGAACCCGACCAGTGTATTTAGTAGTTACATTCCAGGAGAGGCATTAACTACTAAAATGACGGCCACCTGCCTCCAGTCCAATGATTTCTATACAGAAGTTATCTTTTTACCTCCCCTATCCCCACTCTTAGCTCCCTCTTAACTCCTGACAGGGCTCTTAGCACTCCTGCATAATCAAGCAGTAACTGGAAGAGAAAAGATCTGGCTCCCATAGGGTTTACCTGTGGCAAATTAATATAAAGCAATGTGACTTTTGCTCATCTTTAAAGGCTGGGAAGAGTCACTACCACTATTAACACTTATGATATCTCGTGATATCTTAAGGCCACGTATGCAGCAGTCTCCCCGGAGTAAACGATCCAGATATACCAGGTGTATGGCCAGTTTGCAGACCAGTTTTCCTAATCAAAGCTCTCACTTTCCAGAGCTGTGTGCTTGTTCAAAGTCTCTGTCATCTCTATAATATACAGATAACAGTGTAGACCAGAATAAACACCAATAGACCAATAATGTGTTGTAGCAGACCAAAGCTCCTGTGCACAAAAGGAGGAGAACCTGCTCCTTCCCCCAAGTAACGAGGAAGTAAAAAGAATGCATAGCTGTGAGCTTCTCAGGGAAGCAGCTTGAGAATACCCCTTTGACAGCTTAAAACATGGCAAATTACATTTAAAATTGCCTTTTCAAATACAAAGATGTTTCATATGTATAGATATTAAATCAAACTCTGCATAAATGAATAGTACAGTGAATATGAGAAGAATTTTAATAAAGTTTATCAGAAAACTCTGCTTCTTTCTACAATTGTGAGTCACTTCTCCTTCGAACAACCTACTGAACTCCCAATGCACTCTGAAAGAAAGCTCATATAGATCTTGCTCAAGACAAGAAGGACTGATTGCACAGAGGGGTCACAGATTACACATCCTTTTAGATTTTATGTATGGTGGAGAGTGAGGAAGAGTGAGATTGGTGAATGGAGACACCCAAAATTTTCAACAAGCAACTAAGAGCTGGATTCACATTTATCACACTACTCAAAGCTGCTGTAGAATTTCCACCATGTTGCTGATGCTTCTCTCATTGGACTAACTAAGTAATGAAGAACAGTAATCTCTTTCTCTCTGTGCTATGCTCTGTATGGGAGACATCACAGCTAGTGATAAGTGAGTGTAATAGTTACTATTCGTTAATCGCACAGATAGTACAGTATTCGCGATAATTGTTACTCGGAGAGTATCGCTGGTGTTTGTGAGTGATGTGTCGATTTTGAGCAATCTGTCACATATTGCCAGCTCCCTTCAGTACACAAAGAGAGTCGGCACCTCAGGGAAAGCAGATTGAATGTTGGGCTCTCTTTGGGAGGCAGAGCACAGTGTTTTATGTAGTGAAAACTCAAAAAAGCCCACCCTCCCGCTTTGTCCCAAAA
Organism: Allobates femoralis; assembly: GCA_033576535.1. Classification (NCBI taxonomy): domain Eukaryota; kingdom Metazoa; phylum Chordata; class Amphibia; order Anura; family Aromobatidae; genus Allobates; species Allobates femoralis. The sequence goes on from JARQOC010000006.1 coordinate 325,186,273, forward strand.
GACTAGTTTTATGGCCGGATGTGTGTGGGTGGAGCCAATCACTCATTGAGTAACAATGGACTCGCTATTTGGATGAGTACACGAATATTGAAAACTACTCGTTATGAGTATAGAGATTATGGATATTTCGATACTCGCTCATGACTAATCACAGCAGGTTGTTTCCTCCAACCAGGTAGTTTCCTTCAACCAACCCACATTCAATTGCAAAATAGGAGAGACCCTGCAGAGAGGAACACTGGTGAAAATACAGAATACAGGTCATTAAATGTCCAGAAATAAAATTATTCCTAATATACATACACAGGTCTGATTATTCTACAAAGTTATGTAAAATTACAGTTACCCTTTGAAGTGCAAAAAATATAAAATAGTGTATAAAATACTCCCACTTAGAGATACATTTGTGACACCCACCAGGGTTGTGGGGTACTCACAAATGGGCCGGTCAGTTCTTTGAGGAATCACGGTAGCGGTGACCCGTCTCCGTGACCCTGGGAGGGCAGTAAAGGGGATATTTACAGGGGAAAGTTTGTGATACCACCTGTGGTGTTCGGCCAGTGACGCTGCAGATTGGGATCGCTAGGGCAGATGGTAGTGCAGCCGGGATGGTATCACTCCCCACTGATGGAGCATGCTCACAAGGATCAGTGAAACAGTCTATTGCAGGGTCTGTGTAGAGGGCCGCAGGGCGAGAAAGGAGCAGACACACACATAGATAACTTGTGACGTTCTTTACCCAGGGGATCAGAGTCGCTTTGCTGAGACACTTTTTGTGGGCCTTCCCAGGTTGCTCTCTCTTGCTCTGGATTCTTGCCTTGCCTGCCCTGCGCCTTCGTGAACAGGGTCCCAGGCTGATGGCTGTAGGCCTTGTCGGGCGACTGCAGCGGCACATCCCCTGACCCTAGTTCTAGCCACCATCCTGCGGATTATCCATGGTTCATGGCCACTGCTCCTACAGATGCAGTGGCCTCCAGCTTTCCTGGTTAGAACGTGAAATACCCACACCAGATCGGGGCCTGTCCCCTCTGGCAACCAGCCCCTCCGCCTGACTTGGGTCGGGACCAGATTCGAAGCACACGGGTGAATCCCCCACTCCTGTGTTTCCTAGGATTCTCAGTCCTGCGTCCGATCTGGATTTCTTTCTCCTCTTGACTCTCCTCTCTCTGCTCTAACCTTTTTGCTAACCCCTCCTTCTGACTAGAAGATGAGGTCCTCACTAATCAGGGTTCGCCCAAATCCCCTAGCCCGGAATTGGGATGGTGTTGTTTGCAACTCTGTGTCTCGGGTTTGCGACCCCCTCACCTGGGAACGGTGACACCACACCTGTGGAGTAGGTGCAGCATCACTGTGGTGACCAGTCCGCAGGGGCGGCACACATTGTATCAATGGCAGTTAACACATTATCAGGGCTGCTTTTGCCTGGAAGCGAGCTAAGCATTTTGCAACAGGCAGCAATATGAAATGTTTTCTAAGAGATAGCATTTTGCAACTCCCAGTAGTAGAACTTGTCCGGTTCTTTACCATGGCTGCTACACTGACAGCTGGACCAGAGCAGTGAGGATGCTGGTTCTTGCTGTCCGTATTCAACTGTATTCAAGTCATGCAGATAGTTTTCCACTTCTGAACCAGCATCAATTCTCAGCATGGGAATACAATCCACAGAGCTACAAACCTTCCAGCTCTGCTCAGAAAATAAGTGAATACTGTAGCTGCACCCGCTGGATGTTAATTCCAGCAGACTGGAATGCAGTGCTGAGGATGGAAGTGAGGTGACAGGGAGGTAAACACAATTATTTTTTTTATAGTTCTTCTTGGAACTATTAAAGGATATCTGTCAGCAGGTTTTTACTATGTAAGGCACCTTTCACACTGTGTTTTTTGCACATCCGTGTGGATCTTGAATTTCAAGGACCACACGGACAGGCACTGATTAGTGATGGGCGAGTCCTAAATTACTCGGAATCGCTTGACTCTAGCGAGTCCGAGCCCGGGACTCGCTACTCGTTGCGAGTCTAGCGAGTCTAATGTTAATGAATGGGGAAGCGAGTAATAGCGAGTAATGTGCGATTTACAAATCGCAGATGTGTCTCGGAAGCTTCAGGCTCTATCTGCTAGGACTCGTTACTCTGCGAGTTTCCCAGCGTTTACTCGCACAGTAACGAGTCCAATGCAAATCAATGGCAATCCTAGTTTTGTCAGAGACTCTGACAAAACTAGGATTGCCATTGACTTGCATTGGACTCGTTACTGTGCAAGTAATCCCAGGGAAACTCGCACAGTAAGGAGTCCAGCTGTCTGCTCTGTGTCGGGTTGCAGGCTGCCGCAGCTCCAGGGTCCTAGAGCCCGCCTTCTGCCTGATGTAGCAGAGCTGAGATTGTTCTCAGTCTGCTCATTCCCTGTGCATAGACATCTATATCTATGCACAGGGGATGTAGCAGAGAGGACATCGCGTTTTGGACTACGTCGGACGGAAGAGGATTTTTTAAATTAAAGATGGGAGTCCCTAATGGCTTTTTTTTTTTATTTCTAATAAAACATTTTCTCTGTGTTGTGTTTTTTTTAACCCTTTATTGGAGATTCTTAGTGGCCGGGTCAAACCTGGTCTGACATTAAGAATCTCGGGCTTAATACCACCTTGTATAACAAAGCTGGTATTAACCCCTTTATTACCCAGCGTGCCACCGCCACCAGGGCCGCTGGAAGAGCGGGGTTCAGCGCCAGAGGATGGCGCTTCAATGAACGCGCCATGTTCTGGGGCGGCTGCGGGCTGCAATTTGCAGCGGGGGGTGCCCAGAAAGCTTGGGCCTCCCTGCGCTGCGGATTCCAGCCCCCAGCTGCTTAGCTGTACCTGGCTAGACATAGAAATTGCGCGGAGCCCCACGCATTTTTTTTTTATTATTTCATGAAATTCATGAAATAATAAAAAAAGAGGGCTCGCCTATATTCTTGTGTCCGGCCAGGTACAAATAGGCACCTGGGGGTGGGGGGCAGCCCGTCGCTGCCTGCTGGATCCGGCTGGTTCCAGAAATACGGCGAAGCCCACGTCAATTTTTTTTCTGACAAATCCATAAAACAAAGTAAATAAAAGGGACTGCATCTTTATTAACCCCTGGACCATGGATTTGTCAGAAAAAAAATTGACGTGGGCTTCGCCGTATTTCTGGAACCAGCCGGATCCAGCAGGCAGCGACGGGCTGCCCCCAACCCCCAAGTGCCTATTTGTACCTGGCCAGACACAAGAATATATGGGAGCCCTTTTTTTTTATTATTTCATGAAATAATAAAAAAAATGCGTGGGGCTCCGCGCAATTTCTATGTCTAGCCAGGTACAGCTAAGCAGCTGGGGGCTGGAATCCGCAGCGCAGGGAGGCCCAAGCTTTGTGGGCACCCCCCGCTGCAAATTGCAGCCCGCAGCCGCCCCAGAAGATTGCGCGTTCATTGATGCGCCATCCTCTGGCGCTGAACCCCGCTCTAACAGCGGCCCTGGTGGCGGTGGCACGCTGGGTAATAAAGGGGTTAATACCACCTTTGTTATACAAGCTGGTATTAAGCCCGGGATTCTTAATGTCAGGCTAGGTTTGACCCGGCCACTAAGAATCTCCAATAAAGGGTTAAAAAAAACACAACACAGAGAAAAAAATTTATTTGAAATAAAAAAAAAAAGCCATTAGGGACTCCATCTTTAATTAAAAAAAACCTCTTCCGTCCGACGTAGTCCAAAACGCGATGTCCTCTCTGCTACATCCCCTGTGCATAGATATAGATGTCTATGCACAGGGAATGAGCAGACTGAGAACAATCTCAGCTCTGCTACATCATCTCTGTGCACAGGGAGAGCAGGCGGGCTCTAGGACCCTGGAGCTGCGGCAGCCTGCACACAGAGCAGACAGCCGGACTCCTTACTGTGCGAGTTTCCCTGCGATTACTTGCACAGTAACGAGTCCAATGCAAGTCAGTGGCAATCCTAGTTTTGTCAGAATCTCTGACAAAACTAAGATTGCCATTGATTTGCATTGGACTCATTACTGTGCGAGTAAACGCTGGGAAACTCGCAGAGTACCGAGTCCTGCGAGTCCCTTACTACTCGCAGAGTAACGAGTCCTAGCGAGTAGATTCGCCCATCCCTAGCACTGATCTGTTCAAATGGATGGCAGCTGATGTCCACAGATTGTTTTTATTTTTAATGGATCTATCATCAGTCACCAGAGATAGGGGTGGGAAGAGTTGTAGCTGGCTTTTGAGCATGCTCAGTACAGCAAAATGGATCTGCTTCACGGATCCATTTTTTTTCACGCATTCACGCTCCATAGAAATCCATGTTGTTTGACACGGACAGCTACGGATCCGTTGGTGTCAGTGATTTTCAAGGCAGCCCAAAATCGGAACAGTCTCTGATTCTGGTTACATGAAAAAAACTGACACAAACAGATCAGTAACAAAACTGACACCCACAGATGGCCACTTAGGACCAATCTGTACCCATAGGGATACATGAAAGGCCAAAACTGATCCGTGGCTATCTGTTTTAAAAAGGATAGACACGGATTAGAAATTATGCAGTGTGAGGGCAGCCTCAACTGGAAACAGCATGCTTTATGGGTTAAAAAACAAAGATCCACTATACCTCTCTTAGACTGTGTGCTATTGTTTATGTAATCTAAAGGCTTTATCATCTGGTGGTTACCATTACTGGACTACATTGTCACGCACATGGCAGTCCGACATGCCCCCTGCTGTGATTGACACCTCACTGTCAATGTACAATCTCTATAGAGAACCTGGTGTAGGTGGGGGCAGCTTTCCCAGCTCTGCTCCATGGCTAAAGCTCCCGTCACACACAACGATGCACCAGAGATCCCGTCAACGATAACGATCCTGTAGGGATCGTTGGTGCGTCGTTATCTGGTCGCTGGGAAGCTGTCAAACAGGCAGATCTCCCCAGGGACCAGGGAGCCACCTCCACATCGTTGGTAACTATGATAAACACTGGGTATCTAGGCAGCATGTGCTGCCTAAATACCCGGTGTTTATCATAGTTACAAGCATCCTCCCTGCTTACAGGCTGCGCTAAGTAGGGAGGACGCTGGTAACTATTATAAACAGCGGGTATCTAGGTAGCGCGCACTGCCTAGATACCCGCTGTTTATCATAGTTACCAGCATCCTCCCTGCTTAGCGCTGGTAACCATGATAAACACCGAGTATCTAGGCAACGCGCATTGCCTAGATACCCGGTGTTTACCAAGGTTACCAGCATGTGAGGTCACTGATCGTTGCGCTCCCGCTGTCACACGCAGCGATGCGTGCTGCCCAGCAGGAGCGCAACGACCAAAAATGACCCAGAGCACTTTGTAACGATCAGCGATCTCACATCAGGGGCCTGATCGCTGCTAAGTGTCACACATAATGAGATTGTTAGCGAGATCGTTGTCACGTCACAAAACCTGTGACGTTACAACGATCTCTCTAACGATCTCATTATGTGTGACGGGGCTTAAGACTAAATGCTTTTGATTGTGTAAGAACTGCTACAGTCAGTAATCTAAATTAAACATTGTATGATTACGAATCTCTTTGCCTACAACATGCTATTCTCAGATGACGTAGCAGAATCTGCTGACAGATTCCCTGTAATAAAGGTTTGCCAAGTATTGGACAACCCCTTTTACAGGGAAATTAGTGGAAGATGGTTGGAACAACAGTCACGAGCAGCTCCTGATAAGAAAAGAGGAGTGTACCACCATACCTCCATCTTCTTAAGAAACATGCCATTGTAGCTCTACATTTAAATGACTAAATGATCAAATTATGCCATTTACTATTAATGTGAAAATGGCAACATACAGTATTCAGAGAATGAGGGTGATATCTCTGATTATTAATGGTAATATTTGCTAGGATAATTTTCTTAGATCTTTCTGTATTCAGATGTCAGAATTGCACAATTTTTATACTGTATCAGCTATTCAGGGCCTGGAAAAATATTAATTGTGAGAAAGAAGGGCAACAGATGTCCCAAATTACTTCTTTTTTAACAAAAAATAATTGAGAAGAGTAAATCAGTAATTAAGGTCAGAAGTATACTGTTTGACCCTTGGGTCTGTATGTTTGGAGAGTGTTTGCAAAATGAAGGAATTGTTAGTAGAGATGAGCGAGTGCTAAAATGCTCGGGTGCTCGATGCTCTGGCCGAGCATCCCAAGATACTCATGTACTCGGCCAGAGCACCAAGCCCAATGTAAGTCGATTAGTGACAGGCTCCGCCCACAGACTTCCGGCTATAAAACGAGTGTTTGTAGGAAAGGGCGGGAGGGAGGGCCTTTTTCAAATCGTCGCAGCATACAACACCTTGCTGTGCCCCCCAGAGGGCCCTTAACAATCAATCTGCTCTCTGTGAGGTGCCAGCTCACTGTGTGCACTGAAGGGAGCTGTGTATTTGTGTCAGATCATTAATTATTAGCGAGGAGTCCGAGCATCTCGGCGGTACTCGGTGCGCGCCGAGCATCCTGAGTACCGGGATACTCCTGCGAGTAACGAGTAGCGCCGAGCATACTCACTCATCCCTAATTGTTATTTAAAAAAAAAAGATCATTAGTAGGAATTTACTATTAAGATGAACTATTCAAAAATTGTGGTTCTCTTACAATATGCCAAATTATGATCCATGGACAGCTGTATGCTCATATCCAATATGAGAGGAACTGCTGAACAGAATTCAATACGTTTTTCTTTCTTTTGACTTAAGGGGGAAGGGGAAGAAAAATTTAGATTCAAATGATGAAATGATCAAATTATGTCATGTTCTATGCAGCTAGAAATTCCCACATATGTCATGGCTTTTTACTATCACCTCGTACCAGTTGTTTAAGTGTAAGTAGAATATTAAACTACAACACTAGCATGTTGTAAGCTCTGAGGGTTTATTGCATGTAGAAAAGGGCACCCAAGGTTAGGGAAATGGTTCTTATCCACAGTCACATAATGACTTTCCAGATAATACAGAAAGGTTTAAGAAGATTCCGTGGCAAGCCACTTCCCCAACCTCTCACAGTTTGCTTTCAATAAAAGACTTGGCAAGACAAACTAAGCAGACAACTTGTGATATACCGAACACAAATGTTTCACTCAGTCCAATATTTACTATGACTTTTTAACTGATAAAGACTCAAAGAGAATCATTATTTGGAGGCGCAGAAGATTGTATTTTTCGCAATAATATGATATAATCCATATGTTTATAAAGGCGTTCTATTACCAAAGCTAAAGGCACATTTGGAGCAAGGAAATGGCAGACTTTTATCTTGGTCTGATAAGACCATACATTTCAAGAGACAATGGAATACAGCCTATGTCAAATAATAACTCACACATTTACCAGTGTTTCTCATTTATGTTGAAACTATTGGTTTGATACAGTGGATGAATCTAAACGTTGCTGATGAAATGACTGTCCAATGGGAATTGTGATTACTGAACAAGAAAAATGAAAACTTTGATTTCACAATGATGCAGTGCATGGCCAAACACATGAAAGAGCATGTTGGCCAAAATCTCGGAATAAATTACCCCATCTATCCACCCTTCAATATTGTGCAGTAATCTAATCCTCTTTGCAGAAAAGTACCCCTCAAAGTATGATGTTTCCACACCCAGACTTGACAGTTGGGACACTGTTTTGGGGGTTGAACTCATCCTTCTTCCTCTTCCAAACTCTGAGTGGCATTGATACAGAAAAGTTCTACTTTGGTCTCATATGACCACATGGATCATCCAAATGGTCATTAGATAACTTTAAACAGCCTAGGACAATTGCTGGTGTGAGCAGGGGGACCTTGTGAGCCTTGAAAGATTTTAATCCATGATGGCGTAATGTGTTACTAATGATAATCTTTGAGACTGCTGAGCTCTCTCTTCACTTCATAGACAAGGTCCTCCTGTGTAGTTCTAAACATTCTCAGAATCATCCTTACCTCACGAAGCAAAATCTGGCATGGAACCCCAGACTGCGGAAGATTGAAAGTCATCTTTTGTTTCTTCCATTTTCTAATAATTGCGCCAACAGTTGTTGCCTTCTTATCAAACTGCTGGAATATTGTTCTGTAGCACATCACAGCCTTGTGCAGGTCTAGAATTTCATCCTTGGTGTCCTTAGACAGCTCTTTGGTCTTGGCCATGGTGGAAAGGTTGGTGGGTGATTGATTCAACGTGTGGACAGGTGGCTTTTATACAGGTAACAAGTTCAAACAGGTGCAATTAAAACAGGTGAAAGGGGCAGAGCAGGAGTTTTTCTTATGCAGAAGGCACACTGGCGCAAAACTCGCGCGAGTGTAATGCGTGAAAAAATCGCATTGCACTTAGACCTGTATCTTTAAATGATACAGGTCACACCAATGCGAGTTTCACGCATTACACTCACTATGCGAGGGCAATGCGAGTGCAATCGCAGCATTCTGCGATTGCACGCGATTCCCTCGCGCGAGGGGCCACTAAAAGTATATGGGTGCGAGTCAAACTCGCACCCATACAGCACACGGTGCGATACTCGCACCCTGTGCTGTTAAATTCTAGTTACCAGTTTCACGGTACAGTAATATGTGGCGCCCCTGGGTTCAGGAGGCCACAAAAGGAACTGCAGCCAGGCAGGTAGGACATTGTTGTACACCAACACCCTCACAGCCCACACAACCCACGTGTAGAAGGAGTTAACATCCAGCCCTGAGATTAGATGCTCTATGAGATTGAGGGGTGGTGGATCAGAGGAGTGGGTTGGGCAAACACGTAGTCAGGTGACTTGAGAGTATATAGGAAGGGGGAGGAGTGAAGGAGTAGAGTAGGCCGATGTGAGCCGAGCTGTAAAAACAGAGAGACAATCACACGTTCTGTGAGTGCAAGGCTAGGAGCGCAGAATCCGTACTGAGCCAGTGTGAGCCAGAGGGGAGAGAAAGCCCGTCCAGGAGTGTGACAGAACAGAGAGGGACGGTGGAACCCGTGCCCTAGACAGCAGCTGAAGCCACTGACTGCAGGCGGAGTAGCCCTCCTAGGATACTGAAAGGAACAGAAGGAGAGAGCCTGGTAGAGCCTCGTGTTGAGGACTGCTGGAGGCTGGGCTGAGTAGAGTGTCGGCTCTAGAGGGGACCGTAGTTTACCCGGCATTCCCAAACACCGACGGGGGACCACAGCTTCACGTTAGGGTCCCTAACCCAAAGGACAGGCAGCTCAGTGACAAACTGGAGGGCCCACCAGGGGTCCGAGTCACCGCCATACTGTCCAGCGAACCACACACCACCCGTACAGACGGAGACCGTAAACAGCCCGGAAAGGACATTAAAGACTGTGTGAGGGGTCAGAGAGAGAGAGAGGGAGGCCTGGCTGCAGAGCAAAGGGAACCCAGAGAGGGAGAATGTACCCGTGTGTTGAGAACTGTGCTTGAACTTTGTAAAGAACTGCAAATGACTTGTGAACTGCTTGGAAAGAACTGAGAGTAAAAACACGGAGAACCCTGAATTGCCTCTCTTGTCTGCCTCTATCCGTACACCATTCTTTCCCTACAGGAGTCAGCCATCTTCCACCTGCAGAGCTACAGCTACAACCTGTTAGCACCAACGCTGAGGAGAGATCCCTGCAGCGTCTACAAGTAAGTGTGCTACAAACTCACCAGAGACTTAACCCTTACTGCCCCGGGGGACACAGTTCTTCCCACTGGAACTATACCATCTCCGCTGCCGCTCCATCACCCCCCGGAGGTTCTGCATCAGCGGTGGCCCCCATCACTGGCCGCATCAAGTGGGTGGCGTCACGAGTGACATCCCCTGTAAATATTCCCCTTTATTTGCCGAGCCCGGGACACGGTCCGGACCAAGCCACCCGTGACTTCCCCGGCACCGTCCGGTCCGGTACCGAGTACCCCTATCCCGAGGGGCCCGACAAATAAATCATCTTGCACCGCTGTGTCAGCAGTGCAAGATGATTATGATTAACCCATCTGCTGGGCACCTCTGTTTAATTTAGGGGGTTAAATTGCATATGCAGCATCTGTGCGGCATATGAGCACAGATGCTGCACATGCGGCAATGTTCCCCGGTCCTAAATGGTTAATATGTGGCAATTAACTTGTCACCATGTCTCTAGGGATTGCCCACCTCCCTGGAGACATGGTGCTTATAATCATTGATGGTTCAGGGATTAAATTGCTCCATTACTGAATAGCCGGCATTTGTCGGCTTTCAGTAATGTGCTCTGACAGCTGGCGGGTCCTGGCTGTCAGAGCGCGGTAGATACGCTCTTAGCGTATCTACATTGCTGAGCAGCGTCCTCAATGAGGAGCTGTCCCAGGTACTTACAATAATAGCGTAGTTAAGCCGGCGCCGCTCTCCATGGAGGTGATGCTGAAATGTTCATCCATCTCCATGGAAATGAACATTTCAGCATCACCTCCATAGAGAGCGGCACCGGCTTAACTACGCTATCATTGTAAGTACCTGGGACAGCTCCTCTTTGAGGACGCTGCCCACCAATGTAGATACGCTAAGAGCGTATCTACCGCGCTCTGACAGCCAGGACACACCGACTGTCAGAGCACAATACTGAAAGCCGACAAATGACGACTATTCAGTAATGGAGCAATTTAACCCCTGAACCACCAATGATTATAAGCACCATGTCTCTAGGGAGGGGGGCAATCCCTAGAGACATGGTGACAAGTTAATTGCCACATATTAACCATTTAGGACCGGGGAACATTGCCGCATATGCAGCATCTGTGCTCATATGCTGCACAGATGCTGCATATGCAATTTAGCCCCTCAAAATATACAAAATTGCCCATCAGGTGGGTGCTTAGTAACCATCTGGCACCGCTGACACAGCGGTGCAAGATGATTACTTTCTGTACCGGCAAAGTGGGAAATTTAAACTCTGTGGCTTTGACAGCCGCAGAGCTTTAATTTCCCTACCGCGGACAGCATCACAAACACGCACCACACATGCACTCACAATCACAGCACACTAACATACATGCAGCCAGCCACACTCACCATACGCACCATACTCGCACCATACACACCCACAAACACGCACAGCACTCGCATCACTGTCATGCATCAAAAACACTGCGTTTTTGATGCATGATAGTGTGCCTCCACCCTTAAAGAAAAACTAACAAGTCTGTGAGAGCCAGAATTCTTGATGGTTTGTAGGTGATCAAATACTAATTTCATGCAATAAAATGCTAATTGCTTATGTAAAAATCATACATAACTGTACCTACAATACAAATTATAGACCTCTTCATTCTTTGTAAGTGGGAAAACCTGCAAAATTGGCAGTGTATCAAATGCTTATTTTCCCTACTGTATGTGTTAGGAAGAAATGAAAATACTAAAAAATTACACTTCCATGGCCACACTAAAGCCAGCATTAGTAGGACCAAGGTAGTGTCATCTTTTAGTATTTTTTTTCTTCTTCTAAAATGTACATGCTGCCTTTCTCGTGAAATTGCTGTAATAAATTCCACAATCCTCATGACTATAACATCCAGAAACTTATGAAAAACTTACTATCGTTATTGCCTTCAATTTCTTCACTTTCCTTTCTTAAAGGGATCCTGTCACCTCCAGAACGCCTCCTAAGCTACCAAAACATGTCCCTGCACCATCCTATCACTAATCTCACATTCCTTTTGTCTCCTAAAAGCATCCTGTGAAAGTGCATAAAAATGTTTTAATACTTACTCATTAGTGATTATAATTAGCAGGGGCTATATTCTTTAGCCCTTAGGGCATGTTGTTTTGCAGCCTCGAGGATCCACCCTCTCTCTGTCTGTACTGCTTTGCTTGTGCAGGCTTTGCCCTCCCCCTCTCTATCACTCACAGAATGCAAATCATTAGTCCTGCCTTCAGCTGCACATCACAGCAGCACAGACAGAGAGAGGGTGGATCATTCGAGGCGTGAAAATGAGCACCTAGGGAGGGCTTAGAGTCTCACAGGGAATACCCTGTGAGACTTATTCAGGGACAAGAAGTCTCAGATTTGTAAGTGTATATTGTTGATTATTCCAATGTTAAAGATCTCTTTTTTTTTATAGAAAAGGAGCACTAATACTGATATGTTAGGGTGCAGGGACAGGTATTAATAGGGTTGGGGGTGATTTGGAGGAGTCAGGTTCCCTTTAATTTATCCACATTACTTTATAATAAGGCATTCAGAAAGGCTTTGGATTAAATGGTGTCCGCAAACAGAGGGCCCCAAAAACTTCAAAACCGATGACAGTAACCAAGGCAAATGAAGCAAACAAGTTATCATCCGCAATGCTCTAGGTGTGACTAACATCTACGGTAAAAAAATAATCTGTTAGCAGATTTCATTCACTACAAGTTTACACTCAAAACCAATAATTCTGCTCTTTGATTTGCCAAACAAGACTACTTCACGACCCTTATATTCCCACTGTCCATCAATCTATAATGATTGACATTTTTACTGCTTCCTTAGCTGCAAAGTGCAGGTCCCTAACACTGACCTTAGCACAGAAGATTTCATCATTTAAAAGAAATAACTATAACATCTGACATAAAAATATATATTAACTGCCTAAATGTAGCGCCCCTGCAGTTTGTTCGCTACAGTGATACCGCATCTACTTCACAGGTGTGGGTTCACCGTTCTCAGGTGAGAGGGGTTCGCAAAGTCAAGACACAAACACTGCACCCAACACCATTCTGACACTAGGCCAGGGGATCCTGGGTGGACCCTATTGAGGGAGGGCCCCTATTCTCAGGCTGGAGGAGGGAAGAGGTAGAGTGGGTGGGATAGAAGAGAGACGAGTGAGAAGGTGAGGGAGAAGGGGTCCTAGGGGGCACCGGAGTGAGGAATCACCTGTGGCACCCCAAATCCACCGCCATCTGGAGGCAAGTGGAAGGACTAGATTGAAAGAGGGGACCAGCCCCGATCTAGTGGAAGGACTGTATGCCTTAGCTAGGAAACCGGAGGTCTCCAGATTGCAAGTCCGGTGGCCGAAGCCATGGACACGTCCAGTCACAGTGGATATACTAGGGTCAGAGGACGGGCCTGGCCATCGCTCAACAGGGACCACAGCCACCTGCAGTGGGATGTGGTAGGCCACGAAGACACAGGAAAGATCAGTGTGGGAGAGAGTCAACTGGGAAAGGCTTATGGGAAGGTGTCTTGGTGGAGCGGCCACGAAACAACTGAGAGCTGGCCAAGCTGTGTCCTGGGAGAGCACAGCACCCAGCCAGGTCACACTTGCCTGATAACCAAGTAAAAGGTACTGAACTGCATTCCTGGTGACCTCCAGTTATTGCCACACCTTCCCTGCTACCTCCCGCTCAACATCATCACTGCCCCCATCATCTTCCAATGACTGATTGTTCATCCCTGGTGCCCCACTCCACCTGTGTGGAGCTATACCAACCAGGCTACATCACCATCTGCCCCAGCCGTCCAAATCGTCAGCGTCGGCAATACCTGGACAAACACTACAGGTGGCGTTATGTTCATCCCCTGTAAATACTATCTCCTTTTACTGCACGCCCAGGGCCACAGAGCCGGGTCACTGCCACCGTGACCTCTCAAGAACTGACCAGCCGAGTACCCCCCCCCCCCCCCCCCCCGGCCCTGATGAGCGTCACATAAACACATGAAACCTTTTACCTCCTGTACTTCATCCACTTCATTATTAGCCTTTGACCTAGACACAAAGTCTTCAGGCACCTAACGTCTCCTAGCTCTACTGCATGTACTAATAACCATAAACTCTCAAATCTCTTCCAATTCTTCTACCAAACTGAAAATACTTACTTAACTAAAGCAGTTACCCTCTCTCTTCCTTCTGGTATTGTTTATTTTTTGGCAAATGAAGCTGTGAAATGGCACCACATGTTGCTGGGGGGTTTTGTACCATTTTTGCGTCAATGCCATTTTTTTTATCACTTTTTATTTAGATTTTTCAGATGCAGATTAAACAAAAAACACCAATTCACATATTGTGTTGTATATGGTTTTTCATGCTTTGCCTATTTTACACACTGAAAATATTTTACAAAAATATAAGGTAAAGAATATTTATACCGTGTTAGCCAGTAGATAGAAAAATATATTGCAATCTGAGAGTCCTCAGTGGTTGATACCTTTTAATGGCTAACTGAAAAGATGGTAAACATAGCAAGCTTTTGGGACGCTGAGTTCCCTTCTTCAGGCTGATAATGACACAAATTCTGAAGACACATACATTTGTGCATAAGCAATGGAAAAAAAATAAATAAATAAAAAAATAAAAAAAAGGGAAAGAAGAGGAAAGAAAAAAAAAGGGCAAAACAGTGTTATATGCTTTGGTGGATATGACAGGTGATGTAAAGCAGAGTCGGGTAGGGAGGGGTGGAGGAGTAGGGACAGAGAAAGCTGATTTCTAAGATAAGCGGAACCAATTGTATTAGGTAGATGGTTAGTAACCCATGGAGACCTGAAAATACTTAGTTAAGTTGTGGAGAGCAGACTTCTAAGTGACAGTTCACAGAAGTGTCAGGAGTTCATCGTCCTATGATTTCAGTGTGTAGCAAGCTGTCTCCAAATGCACTTTCATTTCATATAAAAAATGCATGAATCTGCTGTCCCTAAATGTCCGTTCATTTTGCATAAAATCCCATAAATCCATGTGAAATATTTAAGCCGGTTCTGAGTGTGTTGAAGGTTGTTATCAATTTGTATTCCCAAATTCTTCTCTCTCTCTGAGATTTGAAGTTACTCTTTAAGATGAGCAGCCTCATATCGGATTCAGTGTTGTGCTCAGAGCTGCAAAAATGCTTTGCTACAGGTAGGTCCATACGCTTTTCTTTTATTGAGTGGCGATGAGAATTCATTCTTGCTCTGAATTGTAATCCGGTCTCACCTACGTACATGCCACCTGTTGGGCATTTGGTACATATAATTAAATACACCACATTGCTTGTGGTGCAGCTAAAGTTACCTGGGATCTTGTAGTCCTGATCTGTCCCAGGAATCCTTATTTTATCCGTTGTCATTATAGATGGACAGGTTTTGCACCTGTTCTGGTTGCAGGGAAAGGTTCCTGCTGTTGCTGGAGAGGACAGGGCGCTTCTCACAATGATGTTTTTTAGATTCGGAGGTTGTCTAAAGCACAAGAGTGAGGGATCTGGAAATATTGATTTTAGTCAGGCATCTTTTTGTAGGAGTGGTTGCAGTTTTCGTGCAGCTTCTCTTAACACCTCCAGTCTTGGATTGTAGGTGACTACGAGAGGAACTCTGTTGTTTTCTTCTCTAGCTTTGTAATGTAGAAGATGATTCCTTGATATTCTGGTGGCTCTTGTAATCTGGTTCTCGATTGTTCTTGGATGGTAGCCCTGGTTCAAAAAGGTCTTTCTGAGGCCCTCAACCAGGGCTACAAAAAAAAAAATACATGTTTGTCATCTTCATACTTGTACTGTACTGACCTGGAGAATCATACTGCAAGGTTATTTTTAACATATGCTGAATATGGTAAATAAAAAATGCAAAAAGTATTTTATTCGTAATTCACCACTTTTGGAATTTGTTTAATTGGTGTTTCAATACACTACACCACGATTAAAATTAGAGAACAACATACAATTTCCTTAAAGGAAATCTGTCACCTGGATCTACCCCCCTGACCTATCACTAGCTGTCCCTACACCTTCCTAGTTGCTCCCTAACCATCTTTCTCTGATGTAAATCCACCCTATAAAGATTAAGAAAAATGACTTATAACTTACTAATGGTCGCTCTGTCAGGAGACTGGAAAGACGGCTCCTTTCTCCCCTCCTCCATGTATGACTGCACGCCCCGCTGGGCATCATTATTCTTTCTTGATCTCCTCCTGCATTTGGAATCTCCCGCCCTCTTCTCCTCCTATGATGCACCGACCGGTACATCACATCCGGCCCAGTGCATTATGGGCCTGATTACGTGATCGGCCCGGTTCCGCACATGCGCAATGCACATATTGAAGTCGGGCTGATCACATGATAAGGCCCATAATGCACCAGGAGATTTCAAATGCAGGAGGAGATGAAGAAAGAATAATGACACCTAGCGGGGCGTGCAGTGAAGCACAGAGGAGGGGAGAATGGAGCCTGGAGCCGCCTTTCCAGTATCCTGACAGAGCGATCTCCAGTAAGTTATGTCATTTTTCTTAATCTTTATAGGGCGGATTTACAGCAGAGAGGGATGGTTAGGGAGCAGCTAGGAAGGTGTAATGACAGCTAGTGATAGGTCAGGGGGGTAGATCCATGTGACAGGTTCCCTTTAAGGTACCTTTACACGCCACCACAGGAAGGCAGCAACTGCCGGGCACTGGGGATAATTGTGCCTGTTGCCATGAAATTACTACGAAATGGCGGCGTGTAAATAGGGAAATTCCTCCCTGTGCCCTGCAGTTCCCTCGAATACTTGTTGCTGAGCTGTGCTCAAAAACAGGAAGGCACAACAGCTATGGTGGTGGCGTGTAATCGGGGCACAGGCAAGGTATTTGCATGACCTACGAATTCCCAGGGGCATGACACAGCCTCATGGATACCGTGCCCCATCAGCGATCATTGGTGGAGGCTCCTGCGTTACGATTGGCTGTCCCTTCACAGGGTGCCATATTTAAAGAGCAATCCATTCACAGTCCACAATTGCAATGGCGTCATGTATTAGCCAGCCTTCCTGCGCAGGCTGGTCAATCATGACGCTATTGCGTTGTCCAATCAACGCTTGTGCTTCACGGAATACACAACTCTGTCACGCCTATGTACTTACGGCGTGAAATATGTACGCCCATATTCCTTTGTGGTAGCGGCGTGTAAACCAGGGAAGGTATTCAACAGGAAATAAGCCGCAGGAGCTGTCGGCACTTCCGGGGAACGCAGATACCTTCAGTGGAGCACGCAATGGTGGCGTGTATATGCAGCATCAACGATCGGTATCCACCGTTAAAAAACATGCGCGTGCATGTGCGGTGGATACCTGTTGCTAGGCACAGTGGCATTGTGTAAAGGTACCTTTAATGTTAAGGTCATTGTGTTGTCCTATGGGAAAATATCCTAACATGAGTAAAATATCTGTATTTTAATCTTATTTCATAAAATTATTATATTCTCAAGCATAGAATAAAAATCTAAATGAGATAAATGAAAAAGAACACTGATCAAAATTAGAGAAAACTTTCAGATACCTGCAAATTACTGGTGTTAATCTGGCACCTGGTGCTAATTTTCTTAATTATCTGAAAACCCCATTTAACTGACAGCCTAACTTTCCAGTTTGCACTGATTTGCAAAAATAGTGTGCTGTTCCGAAGTGACAAACCCTCGGGCAGCAGGTTGTCCAGATGAAGACCAAAGGGGTCAATCTATCATGGCTGATGATTAAGGAGGCTAGTTCCTCTGAAACGCGTCCAGCGGCACCCCCGTGCGCTGTGATGGTTTTGTAATTTCACAATAAAAGGATTATGAAGCATGCCACTGGATCGTCCCTACTATTTCTTATGTCAATCTATCAGCCATGGCAACAGAGGTCGGTCGTTCCAAGTCTGTGATTTCTAGAATGGTGCATCTTTAAACATCACAAATTCTTTCAAAACCCCAAGAAGGCTGGTTGCTCTCAAAAGACAAATGCAAGTGTGGGCAGCAGCTGGAATACCTCGCCAGTTCAGCACTGAACAGGGTAAGGATCTGTTTTGTTATACAGTGTCGCAACATTTAAGAGCATTTGGACTGAAAGCCCAATCTACAGTGACCAAACCTCTCATTAGCAGAAAAAATCAAAATGCTAGACTCATCTTTGTGCAGGAGCATGTTGTGTGCACAGAGGAGAAGTGGTCCACAGTTCATTTTAGTAATGTTTAATTTATTTGTTTTTTAGCTAGTTTAATTTATTTGGTTCTGAAGGGAAACATATTCATCGGCCAACTGGACTGAACCCAAATTGTGTAAAGAAGTCAGGGAAAGGTGGTAGAGGATGTGTGTCGCCCCTGCGACCAGGGTGGCCACAGGTAAGGACTGCAGCCCGGAAGAGGGCAGACAGTTTTCTAGGAACATCTTCATAAACACACCCACAGACACAAGACCCAACCCGGAGCCCAGGACTCTAGGCCGGCAAGGGGTGGTAGGGCTAGTCGCAGTGGGTGGGACGTAGTCAAGGTGACGGACCGAGAACATAAGGGGAACACCAGGAAGTAGTAGACAGTAGGCCAAAGTGAGCTGAACAGTAAAGACCGAGTAGGGCAGTGGGTGCCGAACAGCAAAGACCAGGACAAAGAGAGACTTCCCGGAAGGTTTTGGGCTCCCTGGAGGCACAGTCCCCTGGAGAGAAAGCCCACTCCACAGCCTGTAACCCAAGAGAAGGGGGCAGCACGGTGGCTCAAGTGGTTAGCACTGTAGCCTTTGCAGCGCTGGGGTCTTGAGGTCCTGGGTTCAACTCCCACCAAGGACACTAAGGACAACATCTGCAAGGAGTTTGTATGTTCTCCCCGTGTTTGCGTGGGTTTCCTCCGGGCACTCCGGTTTCCTCCCACATTGTAAAGACATACTGATAGGATGTTTAGATTGTGAGCTCCAAGAGAGACAGCATTACTCATGTATGTAAAGTGCTATGGAATCAATAGCGCTATATAAATGAATAAATATTATTATATATTATAAGGGGAGAGACCGGACCAGTGCAGCTGGGTCTGAGGAAAACGGCAGCAGTGACAGAGGACGACTGGCGGGAAGGATCCCCTGACGTACACGGTAGTTACACGGGTAGGAAAGAGCCCAGTGATCCCTTGCAACATAGGGACACCCAAGGCTAGGCTGGGACCAGAGAGTCAGCTCTGAGGTGACCGAAGCTATATGCCGGATCACTGACACATCGACGGGGAGTTCAGATTCTAGGTCTGATCTCCTAACACTTGTGTGGGAGGTTCAGTAACACATACTGCACACGGGGAGAAGAGAAGTTAGAGAAGAGCCTGAAAGGTAACAGAGAGAGAGAAGGGTATCAGAAGGGAAACCTGGCTACAAAGGGTTAAGTGACTGTCCGGAGTTATCTGTGTAAAGCAACAGTGCTGTGTACCGTACTGAAGAACTTGAAAGTAAAACCCGGTGAACCCTGCTAAAGTCTCCCGTGTGTGATTCCCTGCATGATAAACTGTTATACAGTGTTGGCCAAAAGTATTGACACCCCTGCAATTCTGTCAGATAATACTCAGTTTCTTCCTGAAAATGATTGCAATCACAAATTCTTTGGTATTATTATCTTCATTTAATTTGTCTTAAATGAAAAAACACAAAAGAGAATGAAGCAAAAAGCAAAACATTGATCATTCCACGCAAAACTCCAAAAATGGGCCATACAAAGTATTGGCACCCTCAGCCTAATACTTGGTTGCACAACCTTTAGCCAAAATAACTTCGATCAACCGCTTACGGTAACCATTAATGAGTTTCTTACTATGCTCTGCTGGAATTTTAGACCATTCTTCTTTGGCAAACTGCTCCAGGTCCCTGATATTTGAAGGGTGCCTTCTCCAAACTGCCATTTTTAGATCTCTCCACAGGTGTTCTATGGGATTCAGGTCTGGACTCATTGCTGGCCACCTTAGAAGTCTCCAGTGCTTTCTGTCAAACCATTTTCTAGTGCTTTTTGAAGTGTGTTTTGGGTCATTGTCCAGCTGGAAGACCCATGACCTCTGAGGGAGACCCAGCTTTCTCACACTGGGCCCTACATTATGCTGCAAAATTTGTTGGTAGTCTTCAGACTTCATAATGCCACGCACACGGTCAAGCAGTCCAGTGCCAGAAGCAGCAAAGCAACCCCAAAACATCAGGGAACCTCTGCAATGTTTGACTGTAGGGACCGTGTTCTTTTCTTTGAATGTCTCTTTTTTTCTCCTGTAAACTCTATGTTAATGCCTTTGACCAAAAAGAGAGAACATTCTTCCAAAACGTTTTAGGCTTTCTCAGGTAAGTTTTGGCAAACTCCAGCCTGGCTTTTTTATGTCTCGGGGTAAGAAGTGGGGTCTTCCTGGGTCTCCTACCATACAGTCCCTTTTCATTCAGACGTCGACAGATAGTACGAGTTGACACTGTTGTACCCTCGGACTGCAGGGCAGCTTGAACTTGTTTGGATGTTAGTCAAGGTTCTTTAACCACCATCCGCACAATCTTGTGTTGAAATCTCTTGTCAATTTTTCATTTCCGTCCACATCTAGGGAGGTTAGCCACAGTGCCATGGGCTTTAAACTTCTAGATGACACTGCGCACAGTAGACACAGGAATATTCAGGTCTTTGCAGATGGACTTGTAGCCTTGAGATTGCTCATGCTTCCTCACAATTTGGTTTCTCAAGTCCTCAGACAGTTCTTTGGTCTTCTTTCTTTTCTCCATCCTCAATGTGGTACACACAAGGACACAGGACAGAGGTTGAGTCAACTTTAATCCATGTCAACTGGCTGCAAGTGTGATTTAGTTATTGCCAACACCTGTTAGGTGCCAGAGGTAAGTTACAGGTGCTGTTAATTACACAAATTAGAGAAGCATCGCATGATTTTTCTAACAGTGCCAATACTGGTGTGGAATTATATCCAATTTGGCTTTAGGACAATTCTTTTTGTGTTTTTTTCATTGAAGACAAATTAAATGAAGATAAAAATACCAAAGAATTTGTGTTTGCAATCATTTTCAGGAAGAAACTGAGTATTATCTGACAAAATTCGAGGGGTGTCAATACTTTTGGCCAACACTGTATATACATTACACCCTGTCAGGAACTGCCCAACCCACGGCAGGCTCATCTGGCTGCAGCACCATCCATCCTCCTGGCAGGAACAGCAGCAGCGGTGGTCCCCTCACTGACCACAACCCATGGGTGGCGTCACGACAATCCCTGTAAATAACCCCTTTTACTTGTGGGCTCTTGACACGGTCTGGACCAAGACCGCCGTGATAACCCCCCGTGATACCCCAGTCCGGTACCGAGTACCCTGTCCCAGTGGGCTCCACAGATGTGTCATGGTTTGGGTAATGTTTTCTGCTGCAGGGGTTGGACCTCTCATGCAGCTATTTGGAAGAGTGAATTCAAGGGTGTATCAGAGCCTTCATCAACAAAACATGATTCCTTACTTGTGTTCAGCACTCAATCTGCCAGCAATTTTGATGCAAGACAATGCCCCCTGTCACACAGCAAGACAGGTAGAGCAATTCCTTGAAACAGAAAACATTGAAACAATGAATTGGCCGCCCAGAGTCTTGATCTAAACCCAATAGAAAACCTCTAGAAAATCCTTGGTGACAAAGTTATGGTCAATAATCTCACAAGAGTCACAGAACTGTGGAAGAGACTGGAAGAAGAATAGACAAAATCACACCAGAGCAGTGTGAGAGACTAGTGATGTTCTGTGGCCGCAGATGTGCTGAAATCATTTAAAGCAAAGGCCTGTACACTTCCTACTGATTGGAGACTGTTGTAACTTTCACAATATTTAGTTTTAATCTTTCTCTGTGTTACAGTCACTGCTGTTCTCTAATTATGATCATCACATTTTGTGTAAAGTAAAGGTTTTAAGTTGATAAACTTTGGTTATTTTGTAAAACACTGCAACTGGCATGGTGTACCCCTTACACAAAAACCTTCAAATGTTGATCAATGTAGATTACATTATGTCTGAAAAAATCATGTGATCATATATTGTTCTCTAATTTTGATCGCCAATGTATATGATAAAATGAATGGTGTCATTCAAAAGTACAACTCGTCAAGCAAAAGACAAGCCCTCATATGTCTATTGATAGAAAAATGAAAAAAAGTTATGGCTCTTTGACGAAAGGTAGGAAACAACAAACACACAAAAACGGAAAATGGCCATGGATTGTGGTGGTTCATGGACACATATGAATGTTTTGCAAAATTCGGAGGAAATTCAAAACAGCAATTTTATGTCATACTGCACATTCCTACAGTTATATAAAGCTGATTTTAGTTTAGGAATTCGGGATTGTTGTTCCCATTCATTTAGGCCTTGCTTTATGGATTCTGTAAGAACTTACATGTGCACCGCAAGCTTTATAGGCACGGGAGGAGGGGAATGCATTAAAAATGAGAAAAGTTTAAACTCGA
Organism: Allobates femoralis; assembly: GCA_033576535.1. Lineage (NCBI taxonomy): Eukaryota > Metazoa > Chordata > Amphibia > Anura > Aromobatidae > Allobates > Allobates femoralis. The sequence goes on from JARQOC010000006.1 coordinate 325,208,404, forward strand.
CTGAAGTAAAGCTTGTCCCTGAAACAGTATGGAAAGACATGTGGAATGAATCTTCTCTTCTGTCCAATTTGCCTTACAGAAACATAATTGGGACCAGGATATGTTCTACTAGCCCCAGGGAAGAAAGGGGAGCAGTTTGATGTCTCTTAATCAGAAAGCTTAAAATCTGTGGTCCGTCCAAGCCACTCACTTGAGAGGAGCATGTTACCATCTTTCCGCTAGCAATCATAAAATGCCCTGTTAATCCAGCTGAACTGTGAACTACAGTGTAAATTTTAAAATAAAGAATGATATCCAAAAACTGTGTTTTACTGCAGATATAGGATTGATATGCTGGTAAGGTTTCTTTACAGGTGCGGTGGCTAAAGAGAGTAAGAAAATGGGCTTATATCCTCCCTGTAGATGCTTATTTGCAGCCATAGATCCTGCGCAGGAAGTGATTGCAATCACATATTAATTGGTATTAAGATTTATCGATGTCATTTTGATGACAAAGGTTTAAATGTGCGTAAAAATCTTGGGTTGTTGCTGTTTCTCCAAGTGTACTACGTAGGAAGAAGTCAAAAGCAAATCTGTGTCTATGGCCATGTCCACACACCTCCGCTGTAAATATTTAGCGGTTCTCCGCTAAATACTTAGGTTTTTTCAAAGAAGCGGTGGTGTGTATGCGGATGCAGCCCATGGTTACCCGATGTGTATCGTGGTAACCATTTCACAGACAAGGCTACCTAGTGTCTGCTTTCCCAGAGAGGGCAGGGAAACGCTGCTAGCAGCGTTTCCCTGTGCGCTCGGCTTAAGCGGACACTAGGCAGCCTGCTGTGTGACCTGGTTACCACGATACACAAAGGGTAACCATGGGTTGCATCCGCAGAAAGCGGCGGTGCACACGCACCACCGCTTCTCTGAAAAAATCTAAGTATTTAGCGGAGAACCGCTAAATACTTACAGCGGAGGTGTGTGGACATGGCCGATCACACACATTCCATCACAAGATTGCTGCCATAATTAGGGATGAGTGAACTGAACTTAAGGGTGCGTTCACATTTGTCTCCAAAAATCTGCACCTTCAGACAAAATACGCACTAAAAAAGATGTAATGCCAACGATGCATTTTTTTGTGCATATTTGATGCAGGAAGGTGCAGATTTGTGTACTGAATGTGTCATTTCATGTTAGTGACACCTCAGAAACAGGGCTTGTTAATATGTTAATGTGTTTAAATGTGATAAAAATTTATCGAAGCATGTATATAATATGTGTGGACCTGGGGAGGGGCTGCATGATTGTTTAACTCCTTAATGACCAATGACGGCTATACCCTTCATGGCTTTGAACTGTCACTGCATGTAAACACTCTATTTGGTCAAAGAAATGCAGAAAATATCATCCAAATTTACTACTAATATGAAGTCTAATATGTCATGAAAAATCAGTCTTGGAAAGAATCACTAGGGTATGCTGAAGCATTCCAGTTTTATAACCTCAGAAAATGACACTGGTCAGAATTGCAAAAATGAGGCTTGGTCCTTAAGGGGTTAAAAACTACGACTTTATTATAAACACTGTTTGAAGTCCCATCAGCTTTTGCAGCCAGAGCGGGGACTTCTCTGCTTCTGCTATGCAATTTGCGCACAAGCTATGGCTATTCTGAAAGTTCTCTATGCACTGAGCTGTCAAAAGCGGCGTAGATATAATACTGTTATTCCCCCTATTTAAAAAAAAATTATATATTTTAAAAATACACATGTAGCTGTGTCTGCAAAAGTCCAGTCTATCAAACCAATCTAACCAGTCCAGTCTATCAAATTATACAAATTATACAATTAATTAACACTTATGGTAAATAGAAATGCCAGAATTGGGTTTTTTCATCCCACCTTCCTAAAAAATGCAATAAAAAGTGGTCACGTTGTATAGTATGTCACCAAATAAGACTGCTCACTTATTGCACAAAAATCAAGCCCCCACACAGCTCTATTGATGGAAAGATAAAACTATTGTGAGTCCTGGAAAATGGCGACACAAACCCAATTTCTATTTACAAATGTTATAATTTTTTGACCTCTCAAATAAAAGAAAAATCTTTATAAAGTTGGTATAGTTGTAATCATAATATACTACAGGAATATCTTTTAGTAGATAGTTTTTATTGCTTATTAAAATTTGTCCAGTGTGGACCGTGTTACAGTGTTAAAGTGTTAGACATACACAACATAGAATAAACCCTTCCCCACACCCACAAACACAAACTCTATTGTATTCGGGAATGAAATGGTGATTCTATAGATGTCACCTGAACAGTACTAAAGTCCCGTCTAATTCCTATTGGTTTGTCTGGATATGGACTTCCAGGCTTAAGCCACATAGGTATTAGTCTGTTTGTCCCTTTTACTGTTGGTATATCACAAGCGGAGTCCCTAGTTGGCCTTTATATACGGTCAAGTCTCCAAGAGTAGGTAGCATCTAATCATACATTTTAACATCCACATGAATACAATAAATGATGTATACACATATATGACCACAGATTATGGTCTTGTAATGCCCGACGCGTTTCGCCTTTCTTATCGTTTAAAGGCTCTTCAGGGGCTTATGCATCAAGGTATGTGGTAAGATACATCAGATGATGGTTGGGTTCCTTAAGATGTTCAGGTAGCCCATTTTGTGAGATCTGGTCCCAGGCTGCTATCTTTATCCCAGATGGGGATGGAAGAGATCCTATATGTGTATATGAAGTCTCCAGTTCACAAAGGGTTCTTACTGAAAATATAGGAGAAACCATGGTTGTCATATCCCATGAGGAATTATCCCCAGGAGGGTTACTCAAGAAATTATTCTTGTTGTTTATAATAAAACCTCCACCACTATACAAAGTGAGATTATTCATTATCTATATTACCCATTGTGTTGGTATGTGATCAGAGGGAAACAGAAGTGGACATTGATGGAATTACCTATGATATCACTGTGTTCCACTTATCTCCCAGGACCAGATAGTCAAAGTGGCTCTTGTTGGGTTTCAAACAAGAAGCTCTGCAAGAGGGGGGGGAAAATTGGAGGTTTTGAAATCTATGACAACCAGGAGGGGAAGTAGGGGATAAAGGAGGAATTTAAAACATACCCTCCAGATGTTTCAAGGTTCCCCTAGAGTCCGGACCCCTATAGTTTTCAACTTTGTGGTCCTGAAATTATATTTATACATATAACTAGTACATGTAAATCTCTATATTTGGTTTTAGTTAATAAATTAAAACACAAATACCTTATCTGGATGATCTGTCCTTGTTATATGCAACCAGTTTCACTATCAGGTAAGGATTTGTTATAGTAGCATTTGTCTCCTATTATCTAGGTCCTTCTATATATTATAGTCCCTTTGATTCTGTCTCTGTGGACAAGACATTGATAAACTAGTTAGTCTCCTTAAGTTGTTTCCTAGTCCCTACTTTATCCACCCATATCTTAAAATACCTCTCCTGTAGGGATTCACAGTCTGGTATTCAGCTTCATACAGGCGTCTGTTGCGCGGCCAGCATCTTCACCTCAAGTGTTAGATGTGAACCGCCGCCCGATTGTGGGGTTAATATAGTACCACCCCCCTCGTGGTCTCTGAATCGCCTCCCATCGCTTATTAGCATACGGGAAGCGCGTGCGTTCCAGCTGGAACGCACGCCTTCCAAATGCGCATGCGTCCGCCTCTCTCCCTAGCGACGCGTCTCTCCGTCTGCCTTGTGACGATTACGTCACATAGTGGGAGGGAGGCGGTGAGGCGCTTGCGCGCGTGTCCTCTGCCCCGTACGACTATTGCAGCGATTCCCTTATGATCTGGGAACCTCGTTTAGCTGGATAATAGTTGCTAGGTCAGAGTTTGGGGTTTTATTATTATCATTAGGGTTTTACACTTAAGGGGTATACATGAGTTGGATAGTAGTTATCAAGGCAACTTTTGGAGATGTGTTATTATCTAGGTCTCATTGAGGAGTATATAATAGGTTTTTGTTAGGTTCCTAGGGAGACAGATTCAATATACTTTATTGAGTATTATACTATTATCATTAGGGATAGTGGTTATATGTTCCAGGAATGTGGAAATTATGTAAAGATCTTTTCACATATAGATCATACTCCCTCCATCTGATTTTTATGGAACCTGGTCCAGAGCCATGCTTCCTATGCCTCCTTGCCTGCAGGTCTAAAGTGACTGGTGACTAATCTGCACAAATTTGTCTTTATTCACAGGTATGCGGTTCACCCAGAGTATTGTCTCTCTTTGCTTTGTGGTCTGTTCAGGTCCTATCATCAACTAGGCAGCCTTTGACTCACTCTATAGAGTATCAGACATTTAATCAAGGCTTTTTTTTTTTTTTTTTTTTCTGCCTTATTGAGCTGAGCTCAGGTTGCAATAGATTTCTACAGTTCCAATACTCTGGGGTCTTTTTTCCGCTCCTGTTTTTTTGGTCTTCTTATCATGGGAACTAGTGCAAATATTTATTCACTGTTGTGTTTTGTCACCAGGTCAGCTTTGCAGGACTATTATTATTGTTAAAACTATAGGAGGCATGTATATCTGATGCTATCTGTGCGGTGTTGCACATATTTTAAATGGTTTTAAATGTTTTGTGCTTTTGTTTTACCTTGTACACATGAGTTTATTGTAATAAAAACTATTTTTCACTTTATTAAGTGTTGAATATATTTCTTCCCTGATCCCGGTCATATATACACGTTTCTTTCTTCTTTGTTGTATTGATTATGGTCAAACGTGTGACTGGTGGATCCTGTGTTAGTGCCACTCCACCTTTTTCTTTTGTAACATCTATAGAATCACCATTTCATTCCCGAATACAATAGAGTTTGTGTTTGTGGGTGTGGGGAAGGGTTTATTCTATGTTGTGTATGTCTAACACTTTAACACTGTAACACGGTCCACACTGGACAAATTTTAATAAGCAATAAAAACTATCTACTAAAAGATATTCCTGTAGTATATTAGATTTAGTAAATTGGATATCTATAATCCCCGAGAATCGGTGAAAATAATAGTTGTAATCATACCTGCATGGAAAAACATGTTTAAAGATCATTTTTAGCAAACAAGGAATCCTATTAAAACCCAACAGAAAAAAAAAGGCATTTTTTTCCACTACTTCTTATTACTTGTATTTTCTTCTCAAGTGTGATGAAATATTTAAAAAAAAATCTACAACTTGTTGTATAATGTAAAAACTATCATATGGCTATGTTGACAGAAAATAAAAAAAAGTTATGACTCTTAGGGTACCGTCACACGGTGCGACGGCCCCGGAGATGTCGATGGCGATGGGCGGCAGCGCGCACGTTTTTGGCGCCCGCTAGCGTTGCCGGCCCCCATTTACATGGGGCGACACCTCCGGCGACACACTGCCGATCTGACAGGCGGCATCGCTGCTGGGGTGTCTCAAAACCCCAGCAGCGATGCAGCACAATGGGAGCCTATGGCTCCCATCGCCTGTCAGATCGCCGTCGGCCGTTTACATAGGGCGATGTGTACACATCGCCCCAGATCGGCCGCCTGGTTTCAGAGCACTGCTCTGAAACCAGGCAACCACTAAAAGGCGTCGCCATCGCCTATTTACATTAGGCGATGCAGGGGCGATATCGGTGCCGATAGGCCACACCCCTGCATCGCCTAACAAATCGGCGGTGCCGTCGCCACGTGTGACGGTGCCCTTACAAGAAAGAGAGGGCAAAATGCAAACTTAAAACTATAAATAAAGGGCCCGTTACACGTTTCAATGTGTCAGCGATCCGACCAACGATCCGACTTGACCTACATCACTGGAACGACGTTCAATGATCGCTGGTGAGGTGTCCCACGTACTGATATCGAGAACGACGCAGCAATGATTCTGCGACAAGTGAACTATACTTGTGGGTGTTTGGTTGCCCACATCCTCTAGTTCTGAATAGGCGAAGTCGTAAACGACATCATTATCAAGCTGTCACACACACCGATGCTGCAGACTGAACGAACGATCAATGACTGATTTATGGTCCAGTTCATAAACCTCCGATCAACAATCAGCCGACTTATCGTTGATTGATTCTACGTGTCCACCGCAAAACCTATGATGTACCAAAGATGTCGTTAATGACATCGTAGCATGTAACGGGCCCTTATGAGTCACACGCAACGACGTCGTTACGATGTTGTTGCTCCGCCCCAAAATCTGTGACGTACCAATGATATCATTAACAATATCTTAACGATATCTTAGCATGTAAAGGGCCCTTTAGCCTGTGCAAATTCCGGGCTAGGATGGGGTGCTCACATGTGAAAATACCATAGTAATGCTCCAAATAGAAAGAAAGTAGTGGCAATCACTATTTTAAAAAATCCAAACAATATTTATTCATTAAAACTCCAGCAGGAGAGATATGGATGCAGGAGGCTCCAAACTACATCCATTTTGGTGGAAACCACACTTCAATAGATCTCACCTGAACCTGAAGCATGGTATCCACCTGAAATTGCTGTAGTCTGGTGCCTCCTGCACCTGTAACTCTCTTGCTGGAATTTTAATGATGCAATAAAATTAGGATTTTTTAAGATATTGAGTGCCACTACTATCTCTCTATTTGGAGCATTAAAAACTATAAATTGACTGTGGTGACAAGGGTTTAGAATAAATAGCCACTGGTATCTGGCAGTTACTTACTTCTCTCCCCACCTACATGGAGACGTCAGGGGAAATTAAAGGGTTTGGCCACTAGTCTTGTTATTGATTGGCTATCCTTAGGAAAGAGCATCAATGTATGTTCCGTGGCAGTGAAACACCTGTCACCAAGACAATCAGCTGATACCATCATCAGCAGTGGTCAGAGATTCTTCATGGTGCTGGAACACAGCAGTTTCATCAAAACTACAGTGTCTGTGGTCAGGTACTACCTATCCACCCACTATTTATTTGTATAATGGTGGATCCGCTCTGGTGTTCCTGCATTATCCAAGGCGTTCTGGCTGGTGCAGGTAGTAACAAGGTACAGTATCTTCTACTTATATAATCGGGAGTTGGGAATTCGGGCGTTGTCGCCGAATCCCAGACTCCTTAGCGGCACTGCAAGTGATGACGCGCAGCGTCATCACAAACCGCAGCCGCTCTACAGTTAAAAAAAAAAAAAAAAAAAAAAAATCTCACCTCTCCCTGAGCCCCCGCCGTCTTCCGCCAGGCTCCCGGTGGCTCCCGCAGGCTCCCGGTGCCTGCAGTGCTCTTCTACTGCAGTCCAGGACCTGTGGTGATGTCAGAGTCACGTGACACCAGCTTACTCCATGGTAACCGCGGGTCACGTGACTCTGACATCACCGCAGGTCCTGAACTGCTGTAGAAGAGCTCTGCAGGCACCGGGAGCCTGGAGGAAGACGGCAGGGGCTCGGGGTGAGGTGAGCATAATCTTTTTTATTTTTTTTAACCCCTGCCTTGCAGGAGCGCACACACAGACACCTGTATACTCTGCCACCACACAGATGCCTGTATACTCTGCCACCACAGACACCTGTATACTCTGCCACCACACAGATGCCTGTATACTCTGCCACCACAGACACCTGTATACTCTGCCACCACACAGATGCCTGTATACTCTGCCACCACAAACACCTGTATACTCTGCCACCACACAGATGCCTGTATACTCTGCCACCACAGACACCTGTATACTCTGCCACCACCACACACGCCTGTATACTCTGCCGCCACCACACAGATGCCTGTATACTCTGCCACCACAGACACCTGTATACTCTGCCACCACACAGATGCCTGTATACTCTGCCACCACAGACACCTGTATACTCTGCCACCACACAGATGCCTGTATACTCTGCCACCACCACAGACGCCTGTATACTCTGCCACCACACAGATGCCTGTATACTCTGCCACCACAGACACCTGTATACTCTGCCACCACACAGATGTCTGTATACTCTGCCACCACCACACACGCCTGTATACTCTGCCGCACCACTGACACCTGTCTACTCTGCCACCACACAGATGCCTGTATACTCTGCCACCACCACAGACACCTGTATACTCTGCCACCAACCTCAGACACCTGTATACTCTGCCACCACCACAGACACCTGTATACTCTGCCACCACCACACACGCCTGTATACTCTGCCACCACCACCACACATGCCTGTATACTCTGCCACCACCACCACACACGCCTGTATACTCTGCCACCACCACACACGCCTGTATACTCTGCCACCACCAACACACACGCCTGTATACTCTGCCACCACCACAGACGCCTGTATACTCTGCCACCACCACCACACAGTCTGTATACTCTGCCACCACCACAGACGCCTGTATACTCTGCCACCACCACAGACACCTGTATACTCTGCCACCACCACACACACCTGTATACTCTGCCACCACCACACACGCCTGTATACTCTGCCACCACCACCACACACGCCTGTATACTCTGCCCCCACCACAGATGCCTGTATACTCTGCCACCACCACACACACCTGTATACTCTGCCGCCACCACCACACCCCTGTATACTCTGCCACCACCCACACACACGCCTGTATACTCTGCCACCAACCACCACACACGCCTGTATACTCTCCCCCACCACACACACCTGTATACTCTGCCACACCACACATACACCTGTATACTCTGCCACCACCACCACAACGCATCTATACTCTGCCACCACCACACACGCCTGTATACTCTGCCACCACCACACACGCCTGTATACTCTTCCGCCACCACCACACTACGCCTGTATACTCTGCCGCCACCACCACAGACGCCTGTATACTCTGCCACCACCACAGACGCCTGTATACTCTGCCCCACCACCAACACGCATGTATACTCTGCCACCACCACACATGCCTGTATACTTCCGCCACCACCACACACGCCTGTATACTCTGCCGCCACCACCACACGACGCCTGTATACTCTGCCGCCACCACCACAGACGCCTGTATACTCTGCCGCCACCACCCACACACCTGTATACTCTGCCACCACCACAGACACCTGTATACTCTGCCCCACCACCACAACACGCATGTATACTCTGCCCCACCACAACATGCCTGTATACTCTGCCACCACCACACACCGCCTGTATACTCTGCCCCACCACCACACCCGCCTGTATACTCTGCCACCACCACACACGCCTGTATACTCTGCCCCACCACACCACGCCTGTATACTCTGCCCCACACCACACTGCCTGTATACTCTGCCCCACACCACACACACGCCTGTATACTCTGCCGCCACCACACAACGCCTGTATACTCTGCCACCACCACATATCCTGTATACTCTGCCCACCACCACACAGCCATGTACACTCTGCCACCACCACACACCCTGTATACTCTGCCTGCACCACCAACGCCTGTATACTCTTCCGCCACCACCACTGACGCCTGTATACTCTGCGCCACCACCACATGACGCCTGTATACTCTGCCGCCACCACCAGACGCCTGTATACTCTGCAACCACCAACGACGCCTGTATACTCTGTCCCACCACCACAGTGCCTGTATATTCTCCACTCGTCCCACACACAACGCCTGTACACTGACGCACCCATCCCACCACCACACCGCCTGTATACTCTGCCACCACCACAGACGCCTGTAACTCTGCCGCCACCAGCACAAGCCTGTATACTCTGCCGCCACCACGCACACAACACCTGTATACTCTGCCGCACCACCACCACAGATACCTTATACTCTGCGCCACCACAACAGATGCCTGTATACTCTGCCACCACCACACAGCCTGTATACTCTGCCCCCAATCCACCACACACGCCTGTATACTCTGCCCACACCACCACAACGCCTGTATACTCTGCCCCACCACCACAGACGCCTGTATACTCTGCCGCCACCACCACAGATGCCTGTATACTCTGCCGCCACCACACGACGCCTGTATACTCTGCGCCACCACACAACCCTGTATACTCTGCCGCCACCACCACAGATGCCTCTATACTCTGCCGCCACCACACAGAAGCCTGTATACTCTGCCACCACCACACCCACCTGTATACTCTGCCACACCACAGATGCCTGTATACTCTCCCACCACCCACCACCACACACGCCTGTATACTCTGCCACCACCACAGACGCCTGTATATACTCTGCCACCACCACAGACGCCTGTATACTCTGCAACCACCAAAGACGCCTGTATACTCTGATCATACCTCCTAACCGCAGCCTACTTAGAGTGGCCGTGCATACTCCCCCACCCCGGTCCTCAGCAGCACAAAGGCGCTGGTGCTGGCCTCACCAGCACCCCACCACCAGCCCTCCCCACCACCAACGCCTGTATACTCTGCCACCACCACAGACCCTGTATACTCTGCCACCAGCACCAAAGCATGCCTGTATACTCTGCCACCCCACAGACACCTGTATACTCTGCCACCACCACAGACACCTGTATACTCTGCCACCACTTCAGACACCTGTATACTCTGCCACCACCACATGACACCTGTATACTCCTACCGACCACCCCACACACGCCTGTATTCTCTGCACACCACCACAGATGCCTGTATACTCTGCCGACCACCACACAGATGCCTGTATACTCTGCCGCCACCACCACAGAGCCTGTATACTCTGCACCACACACACACGCTGTATACTCTGCCACCACACACGACGCCTGTATACTCTGCCACCACACACGACGCCTGTACTCTGCCACCACCAGAGACGCCTGTATACTCTGCCTACCACACACACACGCCTGTATACTCTGCACACCACAGACCCTGTATACTCTGCCACCACCACACACCGCCTGTATACTCTGCTACCACCACAGACCCTGTATACTCTGCCACCACCACAACGCCTGTATACTCTGCCACCACCACACACGCCTGTATACTCTGCCACCACCACCACAGACGCCTGTATACTCTGCCACCACCACAGACGCCTGTATACTCTGCCACACCACCACACACGCCTGTATACTCTGCCACCACCACAGACACCTGTATACTCTGCCACCACCACACACGCCTGTATACTCTGCCACCACCACAGACACCTGTATACTCTGCACCCACCACACACGCCTGTATACTCTGCACACCACACACACGCCTGTATACTCTGCCACCACCACCACACACGCCTGTATACTCTGCCACCACCACAGACACCTGTACACTCTGCCACCACCACAGACGCCTGTATACTCTGCCACCACCACAGACGCCTGTATACTCTGCCACCACCACAGACGCCTGTATACTCTGTCACCACCCACACACGCCTGTATACTCTGTCACCACCACACACGCCTGTATACTCTGGCACCACCACAGCCGCCTGTATACTCTGCCACCACCACAGCCGCCTGTATACTCTGCTACCACCACAGCCGCCTGTATACTCTGCTACCCACATTGCCACCTGTATACTCTGATACCCACAGAGCCCTTTCTATACTCTGATACCCACAGAGCCGCCTGTATACTCTGCTACCCACAGAGCCGCCTGTATACTCTGCTACCCACAGAGCCGCCTGTATACTCTGCAACCCACAGAGCCGCCTGTATACTCTGCTACCCACAGAGCCGCCTGTATACTCTGCTACCCACAGAGCCGCCTGTATACTCTGCTACCCACAGAGCCGCCTCTATACTCTGCTACCCACAGAGCCGCCTCTATACTCTGCTACCCACAGAGCCGCCTGTATACTCTGCTACTCACACAGCCGCCTGTATACTCTGCTACGCACAGAGCCGCCTCTATACTCTGCTACCCACACAGCCGCCTCTATACTCTGCTACCCATAGAGCCGCCTGTATACTCTGCTACCCACAGAGCCGCCTCGATACTCTGCTAACCACAGAGCCGCCTCTATACTCTGCTACCCACAGAGCCGCCTCTATACTCTGCTACCCACAGAGCCGCCTCTATACTCTGCTACCCACAGAGCCCCCTCTATACTCTGCTACCCACAGAGCCGCCTCTATACTCTGCTACTCACACAGCCGCCTGTATACTCTGCTACGCACAGAGCCGCCTCTATACTCTGCTACCCACACAGCCGCCTCTATACTCTGCTACCCATAGAGCCGCCTGTATACTCTGCTACCCACAGAGCCGCCTCGATACTCTGCTAACCACAGAGCCGCCTCGATACTCTGCTACCCACAGAGCCGCCTCTATACTTTGCTACCCACAGAGCCGCCTCTATACTCTGCTACCCACAGAGCCGCCTGTATACTCTGCTACCCACAGAGCCACCTGTACAATCTGCTACCCACAGAGCCTTCTCTATACTCTGCTACCCACACAGCGGCCTGTATAATCTGCTACCCACAAACCCGCCTGTATACTAAACTACCCACAGAACCGCCGGTATACTCTGCTACCCACAGAGCCGCCTGTATACTTTACTACCCACAGAGCCACCTGTATAATCTCCTACCCTCAGAGCCGTCTGTATACTCTGCTACCCACAGACCCGCCTGTATACTCTGCTACCCACAGAGCCCCCTGTATACTCTGCTACCAACTGACCCGCCTGTATACACACAATTCATTTCACCCTGCTCCCGATGACATTGCATCGGGTCTTTTTACTAGTATATATATAAAAAAGAGTGGCCAATAGTATTTCAATAAGTTCTCTACTACTGGACAACCTTTTCTTATACACTTAAAAGCCCCACATTAAGTAGAAAAAAAAGAAGCTTTGACAGAATAAGATAGGTTCCAGCTAGTCACAAAAAATAACAGCAACACCAAAATCACAGGATAAGTGCTGGTCCAGGAGGTAAGTATATGTTGTTGCTGTTTATTTTATTTTATATTAGTCCCTTAAAGAGAACCTGTCACCCCCCTGGTGCTTTGCAAAGTGAAAGCACCACTGAATGCAGCATGTATGCTGCATTCAGGGAAGGTGTGTACCATGTCTCTACCCCCTCTGTAACTTGAAAAAATCACTTTGGAAAGTTTACAGTTAAGGCTGCTTTCACATCACATATTTCTGGGATCCGTGGCTGCCAGTTGTAAAACTGACAGCTACGGATCCGATTTGGCCCCCATGTTATCCTATGGGCCACGGATCACATCGGATTTGCCCTTAATGGCATCCGATTTGTGTAGGATCTGATTCTGTCCGATTTTTAGCTGTACCCAAAATCGGAGACTACTTCAATTTTGGGTATGGAAGATCAAATCGGAAAGAATCAGATCCGACATGATCCGCGCCAAAATAACATGGGGCCTATGGGCCACAGGTCCGAGGAAACAGCTACTCGTTCCTCTGACCCGATTTTAGTGTACTGAGTAGGGATGGGCGAATCTACTCGCTAGGACTCGTTACTCGGCGAGTAGTAAGGGACTCGCAGGACTCGGTACTCTGCGAGTTTCCCAGTGATTACTCGCACGAATCCAATGCAAATCATTGGCAAACGCTGACAAAACTAGGATTGCCATTGTTTGCATTAGACTCGGCTACTGTGCCAGTGATAGCAGGGAAACTCGCAAAGTAACTGCTGTTTCTTTGCGAGCCGAGTCCAGCTGTCTTCTCTGTGCAGCTCCAGGGTCCTAGAGCCCGCCTGCTCACAGACATGATGTAGCAGAGCTGAGATTGTTCTCAGTCTGCTCATTCCCTGTGCATAGACATCTATATGTATGCACAGGGGATGTAGCAGAGAGGACATCGCGTTTTGGACTGCGTCGGACAGAAGAGGATTTTTTTAATTAAAGATGGAGTCCCTAATGGCTTTTTTTTTTATTTCAAATAAAAAATTTTCTCTGTGTTGTGTTTTTTTAACCCTTTATTGGAGATTCTTAGTGGCTGGTCAAACGTGCCCTGACATTAAGAATCTCGGGCTTAATACCAGCTTGTATAACAAAGCTGGTATTAACCCCTTTATTACCCAGCGTGCCACCGCCACCAGGGCCGCTGGAAGAGCGGGGTTCAGCGCCAGAGGATGGCGCTTCAATGAACGGGCGGCTGCGGGCTGCAATTTGCAGCGGGGGGTGCCCAGAAAGCTTGGGCATCCCTGCGCTGCGGATTCCAGCCCCCAGCTGCTTAGCTGTACCTGGCTAGACATAGAAATTGCGCGGAGCCCCACGCATTTTTTTTTTATTATTTAATGAATTTCAGAGTCAGAGTCTCAGAGTCAGAGTCAGAGTCTCAGAGTCGGAGTCTCCTCAGAGTCGGAGTCTCCTCGGAGTCGGAGTCGCCTCGGAGTCGGAGTCGTCTCGGAGTCGGAGTCGTGTCGGAGTCGTCTCGGAGTCGGAGTCGTCTCGGAGTCGGAGTCGTCTCGGAGTCGGAGTCGTCTCGGAGTCGGAGTCGTCTCGGAGTCGTCTCGGAGACGGAGTCGTCTCGGAGTCGGAGTCGTCTCGGAGTCGTCTCGGAGTCGGAGTCGGAGTCGTCTCGGAGTCGGAGTCGTCTCGGAGTCGTCTCGGAGTCGGAGTCAAAAAAATGCGTGGGGCTCTGCGCAATTTCTATGTCTAGCCAGGTACAGCTAAGCAGCTGGGGGCTGGAATCCGCAGCGCAGGGATGCCCAAGCTTTCTGGGCACCCCCCGCTGCAAATTGCAGCCCGCAGCCGCCCCAGAAGATGGCGCGTTCATTGAAGCACCATCCTCTGGCGCTGAACCCCGCTCTTCCAGCGGCCCTGGTGGCGGTGGCACGCTGGGTAATAGAGGTTAGGGCCAGCTTTGCATTATCAGCTGGCCCTAAGCCCGAAATTTATGGCGGTCACGCCAATATTAGACATGACCGCTATGAATTTCTATTAAATTGTTTTAAAAAAAACAACACAGAGAAATTTTTTTATTAGAAATGTAGAACAATTGATTTTAATAACCTATAAGAGAAATCTGGTGCAAAACCATTTGTAAACCTTCCACAAGATGTCACCACTAGACTGTGTCTGCAGCAGGCATGTTGATTCTCGGTCAGATCCATCTTCACACTGAATATGGCTACATAACCATATAAGGCTAAAAGGAACATGGGCTACATAGTGCTAGCTCCTGACTGCAGCCGATGAGGTGCCAATGTATCAGATTACTTCAGGCTACAGCACAGTGCCAAGCAATGTCAGAAAGTCTGGATCAGTGCAAACTCCTCTTTCCCTGGCACAAGCTTCTGATCTGTCATCTGGCTCCACACAGCTCAGTCAGGATTTCTGTTAACCTTCAATGCTTGCACATTATACTGCTTCCCATCAGCCCTCTCTCAGAAGCTATGGAAATACACACACAATGCTGGTAGAAGCTGGCTATGCCCACACAGCCATAAAATGCAGTTCTTAAAAGAGCAAAAAAAAAATTTGAGACAGTAAGTCATATGGCACAAAAAAGCAGTATTTTAGCTGCTATGTGACATATCATTAACAACTAGTGCAGTATTGTGTGTGTTGTAGGGATGGGCGAATCTACTCGCTAGGACTCGTTACTCGGCGAGTAGTAAGGGACTCGCAGGACTCAGTACTCTGCGAGTTTCCCAGTGATTACTCGCACAGTAAATGAGTCCAATGCAAATCAATGGAAAACGCTGACAAAACTAGGATTGCCATTGTCTTGCATTAGACTCGGCTACTGTGCCAGTGATAGCAGGGAAACTCGCAAAGTAACTGCTGTTACATTGCGAGCCGAGTCCAGCTGTCTTCTCTGTGCAGGCTGCCAGCTCCAGGGTCCTAGAGCCCGCCTGCTCACAGAGATGATGTAGCAGTGCTGAGATTGTTCTCAGTCTGCTCATTCCCTGTGCATAGACATCTATATCTATGCACAGGGGATGTAGCAGAGAGGACATCGCGTTTTGGACTGCGTCGGACGGAAGAGGATTTTTTTAATTAAAGATGGAGTCCCTAATGGCTTTTTTTTTTATTTCTAATAAAAAATTTTCTCTGTGTTGTGTTTTTTTTAAAACAATTTAATAGAAATTCATGGCGGTCATGTCTAATATTGGCGTAACCGCCATAAATTTCGGGCTTAGGGCCAGCTGATAATACAAAGCTGGCCCTAACCTCTTTATTACCCAGCGTGCCACCGCCACCAGGGCCGCTGGAAGAGCGGGGTTCAGCGCCAGAGGATGGCACTTCAATGAACGCGCCATCTTCTGGGGCGGCTGCGGGCTGCAATTTGCAGCGGGGGGTGCCCAGAAAGCTTGGGCATCCCTGCGCTGCGGATTCCAGCCCCCAGCTGCTTAGCTGTACCTGGCTAGACATAGAAATTGCGCGGAGCCCCACGCATTTTTTTTTTATTATTTAATGAATTTCAGAGTCAGAGTCTCAGAGTCAGAGTCAGAGTCTCAGAGTCGGAGTCTCCTCAGAGTCGGAGTCTCCTCGGAGTCGGAGTCGCCTCGGAGTCGGAGTCGTCTCGGAGTCGGAGTCGTGTCGGAGTCGTGTCGGAGTCGGAGTCGTCTCGGAGTCGGAGTCGTCTCGGAGTCGGAGTCGTCTCGGAGTCGGAGTCGTCTCGGAGTCGTCTCGGAGACGGAGTCGTCTCGGAGTCGGAGTCGTCTCGGAGTCGTCTCGGAGTCGGAGTCGGAGTCGTCTCGGAGTCGGAGTCGTCTCGGAGTCGTCTCGGAGTCGGAGTCAAAAAAATGCGTGGGGCTCTGCGCAATTTCTATGTCTAGCCAGGTACAGCTAAGCAGCTGGGGGCTGGAATCCGCAGCGCAGGGATGCCCAAGCTTTCTGGGCACCCCCCGCTGCAAATTGCAGCCCGCAGCCGCCCCAGAAGATGGCGCGTTCATTGAAGCACCATCCTCTGGCGCTGAACCCCGCTCTTCCAGCGGCCCTGGTGGCGGTGGCACGCTGGGTAATAGAGGTTAGGGCCAGCTTTGCATTATCAGCTGGCCCTAAGCCCGAAATTTATGGCGGTCACGCCAATATTAGACATGACCGCTATGAATTTCTATTAAATTGTTTTAAAAAAAACACAACACAGAGAAATTTTTTCATTAGAAATAAAAAAAAAAGCCATTAGGGACTCCATCTTTAATTAAAAAAATCCTCTTCCGTCCGACGCAGTCCAAAACGCGATGTCCTCTCTGCTACATCCCCTGTGCATATATATAGATGTCTATGCACAGGGATGAGCAGACTGAGAACAATCTCAGCACTGCTACATCATCTCTGTGCACAGACATTCATGTCTGTACACAGGGAATGAGCAGACTGAGAACAATCTCAGCACTGCTACATCAGGCAGCAGGCGGGCTCTAGGACCCTGGAGCTGTGGCAGCCAGCACACAAAGCAGACAGGACTCTTATCTTTGCGAGTTTGCCAGCGATTACTTGCAAAGTAAACGAGTCCAATGCAAATCAATGGCAATGCGAGTCTCTGACAAAACTAGGATTGCTTCAGGCTGAAGCTTCCGAGACACATCTGCGATTTGTATATCTCACACTACTCGCTATTACTCGCTTCCCCATTCATTAACATTGGACTCGCTAGACTCGCAACGAGTAGCGAGTCCTGGGCTCGGACTCGCTAGAGTCAAGCGATTCCGAGTAATTTAGGATTCGCCCATCACTAGTACTGAGCATGCACAGTACACTAAAATTGCTCCTAACCGTCTAATTTCACTTCTACAATGTATATACATACATTGCAGAAGTGAAATTAAGTAAGAGCAAGGGTTAAAAATAAAAAAATCTCTATTCTCACCTGTTCGGCGATCCACCGACGCTTCTATCTCGCTCCCAGTGCAGGACCTGCCATGATGTTGTCGGGCCCACTGGGACAAGGGGTACTCGGTGCCGGACCGGGTCGGCTGCTAGGCAAGTCATGGGTGGTCCTGGTCCGGACTGTGTCCCTGGCTCGACAAGAAAAGGGAATATTTACAGGGGATTGTCAATCGTGACGCCACCCACTATGAGCGGCCAGTGATGGGGCCGCCGCTGCTGCAGAACCTCCGGGGATGATGTAATGGCAGCGTAGATGGGATAGTTCCAGTGGGTAGAACTGTGTTCCCTGGGGCAGTAAGGGTTAAAGTCAATTGTGGAGTGTGCAGTACACTTACTATGCAGACGCTGCAGGAATCCTTCCTCTGCGCTGGAGCTGACAGGCTGTGCTTTGACTCTGCAGGTGGGGATTTGCTGTAATCCTGTATGGAGGGAATGGCGTTCAAGCAGAGACACAAGGGAAGCAGATTCAGGGTTTTCCGTGTTTACTTCCAAAGCTTTCAGTACAGCTCATAGTTCAGTTACAGTTCTTACAAGTCTCAGTTCAGTTCACGGGCTCACTCTCTCCTCTGGGGTTCCATTTACTCTCTGCAGCCAGGTCTCTCTCTCTCTGTGACCCCTCACACTATCTCGGTGTCCCTTCCGGGCTGTTAACGTTCTGTGTTCACTGGGTGTGTCTCCGGACAGTATCGCGGTGACTCGGGCCCCTGTGGGTCCTCCTGTTTGTCACTGAGGTTGTCTGGGGATCCTAGGTAAAACTATGGTCCCCTCTAGAGCCGACACTCTACTCAGCCCAGCCTCCAGCAGTCCTCAAGGTGAGGCTCTACCGGGCTCTCTCCCTCTGCGTCTTCCAGTATCATAGGAGGGCTACTCCACCTGCAGTCGGTCGTCTCAGCTGTAAGTCTAGGGCCCGGCTATCACCGTCACTCTCTGTCCTCTCACACTCTTGGGGATCTGGCTTTGGACGGGCTTTCTCTCTCCTCCGGCTCACCCTGGCTCGGTACAGATTCTGCGCTAATACACCTCACTCTTCCAGGACGTGTGATACCTTCTTCCTGCTCAGCTGGACTTGACCTGCTGCTGTCTCTTGGCCTTGCCGTGTTCCTCAGCCTGCTGCTGGTCTGTGTCTTTGCTGCTCGGCACCCTGGGCCTACTGACTCCTTTCTCCTCCCCCTTCACTATTTCTACTGTCAGTCACCTGACTACGTGTGTGCCCAACCCACTCCTCTAAATCCACCACCCCTCGCCTGCTTAGAGTCTCCAAGCTCAGGGCTGGATGCTGCCCTCTACCCGATGACGCTGGTTGTGACATCACAGCAGGTCCTAAAGGTATCAGGGGGTGCTGGAGGTGGATCGCCGGACAGGTGAGCATAGAGATTTTTTTTATTTTTAACCATTTCTTTTACTACATTTCACTTCCGCAATGTATATATACATTATGGAAGTGAAAGGGCCCTTTCAGCTCTTTCTGTGTCCTGACCCATGATAATCACGGACCCGGACAGAGAAAAGGTCACCCCCTATGGTGTCTGTTCCTGTCCGTGTGGTTCTGCATAAAGTAGGATACCATGGACAGGAAAAAACACGTGATGTGAAACCAGCCTAAAAGGTCCAAGGGGCTTATCTGATTATGCTGTGCTAGCTGCTGGCACAGTCCTCCCCGCCTCCTGCCTATGTGTTCCGCCTCCTCTTGTGTGGGTATGCCCTCCTCTTCGGCTCCACACACAGACATACACACAGGAGGAAGCGAGGAGGACCGGGCTGGCAGAGCACAGCATAATCAAATAATCCCTTCAGATTTCTTAACTCTAAACTTTCCAAAGTGTTTTTTTTTGGTTGCAGGGGGGAATAGAGACATGGTACACACCTTCCCTAAATACAGCATACACACTGCATTCAGTGGTGCATTCACTTTGGAAAGCACCAAAGGGGTGACAGGTTCTCTTTAAGCAATTCAGAAATGGTCTTCCAGGAGCATGGCACCCCTTTCATTTATAGGTGGTTTGTTGCTTTATATGAATCAGTGCAATCAGTGATTCACGTCTTAATTCATGTTTTTCAATCTGTTGATATACTTACTGTAGACAAACTGTAATTGAATTCCAGAAAATTGTATTTTTTAACTTCATTTCAAACTATTGTATTGATATACTTTTACCATAAGGGTATGGGCTCACTGTCTTTGATGCAGTGCCTCCGGACATGAAGGAAGCCACAGGAATGCGAGAGTGAACGCAGGGTGACTGCAGCTGTCCTGTAATTAAGATCTGCGGTGGGTGTGGAGCAGGTTCTCCCTGCATGCCCCCACATGATCGCTCCTGACTCTGCAGCATTAAATTAACATGCTGCAGAGCTGCGGGGGCATGGCACTGCAGCTGAAAACACACTGTAGAGGGGAGAAGCCTAGTGAGGATGGGATTTCTTGAAATTGGTAATACGCTGCATCCAAAACGCTGCATTCCCTGACCTTGAGTATGCACCCTAATGGTACCTTTACACGCCGCTACAAAAGGTTAGAAACAACCGGGTGTCTCACGTGCACGAGCACGTTCCAATGGTTGCTAACGTTACCTGATACCGCCTTTACACGCCGCTACAGAAGGTTTTTTCTATCCCTGGAGGCACCGACGGGTGCCGCAGGTTACCTTCTGTAGAGCACCTTCCCTCATTTACACGCCACTACAGAAGGGAATATGGGAGGACCTGGGGCAGCAGGGACAACACTTAGGCGTGCCAGAGTTGTGGATTACGAGACGCTCGTACGGTGATTGGACAAAGCAATAGCATCATGATTGGCCAGCCAGCGCAGGAAGGCTGGCTAATGCATGATGCTATTGCAATTCTGTAGTGTGACTGGTCATCTCCTTAAATATGCCGCCTTATGCAGGGACAACCAATCGTAACGCAGGAGCTTCCACCAATGATCACTGAAGGGGGGCAGTATCCTGAAGGCTATGTTACACCCCAGGGAGCTAACTAGGTGTCGCAAAAACCTTCCTGTTCCTCATTTAGACGCCGCTACCATCGGGTTGAAACCAACCTGTTTTTGAGCACTGCTCAAAAACAGGTGTCGACAGTGACGGGTGGCAACAACCTGATTTACACGCCGCTACCTCGCGGTGTTTTGACAGTGCAAGATACAATTGTCTCCGACACCCGGTTGTTTCTAACCTTCTGTTGTGGTGTGTAAAGGTACCATTACAGATAGCTGAAACATCCAAGAAAAAAATCCAGCACCAAATAAAATGGCTTGCCTCCAAGACTCCGGTATCGGTATGGCTTCATGCGTACCTTTACGTGAGGCTTAGTGACAATATCGTGTTGGATAATGGATGTCCTGTCTGGCAGGTCTGAGAAGACATCTGGGTTCTGCTGTACCAACCTCAGGGCCTCCCGCCTCTCCTGTTTTTTGAGAGTGTCCCCTACCCTTAGTCCTTTCTCATCCTCTCTGGAGGCCACTTTAACCGGGGGCAGGCAACCTGAAGAGGATAGGTCCGGGGGTAGAACAGCCACTATACTTTCCCTGTCTTTCCAGGGTTTCAACAGGTTTATATGGTATATCTGTTCCGGTTTCCTCCTACCTGATTGAAACACCTTTTAGTTTACCACCCCAACCTTTTCCCGGATTTTATAGGGACCCTGCCACTTAGCTAAGAACTTGCTTTCTGTGGTGGGGATCAACACTAACACGAGATCCTCGGGTTAAAGGACCTGACAGTGGCCTGTCTATTGTACCTAGCGCTTTGAGCCGCCTAGGCATCTTGCAGATGTTCCTTCACAATCAGCATGACAGCGGCTGTTCGGTCCTGCATACCCATGATGTGCTCAATCACACTTTAATGGGGGGTGGGCTCCTGCTCCCATGTTTCTTTAGCTACATCCAACAGCCCCCGGGGATGACAACCATACAACTCAAATGGCGAAAACCCTGTTGACGACTGCGGCACTTCATGGATAGTGAACATTAAATAAGGGAGCAACATATCCCAGTCCTTCCCATCCTTGGAGATGACCTTTTTGAGCATACTTTTCAGGGTTTTATTAAACCGCTCCACCAGACCCTCAGTTTGAGGGTGATACACCAACGTATGCAGCTGCTTGATCTGGAGAAGTTTGCGCAGCTCCCTGGTGACCTTGGACATGAATGGGGTCCCCTGATCCATAAGGATCTCCTTGGGCAACTCCACCCAACAGAACACAGCAAACAACTTCCGAGCAATAAGCTTAGCTGCAGTATGTCTGAGGGGTATCACCTCTGGGTAACGGGTGGCATAGTCAACTATTACCAAGATATGTTGGTGCCCCCGGGCAGACTTTACAATTGGTTTTACCAATCCATGGTTATCCGCTCAAAAGGTACCTCTATAATAGGCAAAGGTACCAAAGGACTGTGGAAATGAGCCACGGGTGTGATTAGCTGACATTCTGGGCAGGATTCGCAGAACCTTTTTACCTCCCCGGTGACCCGGGCAAAAAGAAACGCTACAATAGTCTCCCCTGCGTTTTTTAACCCCCAGGTGGCTGCTTATTAGGTGTTTATGAGCCAACTCTAGGGCCTGCCGGCGATATGGCTGTGGTATTAACAGCTGCTCCACTATATCCCCCCGTATTCTATCCACTTGATAGAGTAGATCCTGCTTGATGGCGAAATGGGGGAACCTCACCTCATTGCTGGGCATTTGTGCCACCCCATCAATTACCATCACCCTACTTCAGGCATGGACCAACGTAGGATCCTGAATTTGGGCCGTCCCGAAATGATCAGGAGACACCTCTAGCTCCGGGATCGGCTCGACTGTCTTGAGCTCTCCTGCCATTACCTCTAGAGAAGACCTGTTGGCTCACACTGTGTCCCTATATTGGTGACCTTTACGGCAGGTATCCCAGACTCGGGATCTTTGAGCTCAGGGCCTGGACCATCCTTTACCTGAGGAGGATTGGATTGCCTCCTGCTTAGAGTCCAGAAAAGAGGCAGATCCCTCCCCAGGATCACATCATAGGGAAGTCTTCTTTTCATCACCCCCACTTCATGTTGCACCTGTCCACACAGGGTAGAGATGGTGATCACCTCTGTAGGGTATTCCCAGAGGTCTCCATGGATACAGAGTACCTCCACTGTATGATTGGTGGGTTTTATCCCAGGGACCATGGATCCATGCACGAGGGTCACCAAGCTCCCTGAATCCAACAAGCCCGTCGCCGGGTACCCATTAACCTGCACTTGGCAAAAATGTGGTTCAGGAATAACAATGTCTGCCGTGCACACAGTCTGGGCATACATTGATCCCCAGTGGTTAAATCTGCAGTCCATGGGCTTGGTGGTGAGTGGACACTGGGTCCCCATATGTCCCAGTCCTTGGCATCGCCAACAACTCATAGTGGGGATAAATCCTTCTGAGGGGTGCCGTTTAGGGAACAAGGGCTTTCGGCCCTCTTTACAGTGGGGTGTGGTCTCGACTGGGTCTGGGGTGGAGTCCAACACAGGATCAGGTTGGGAGTCCTTTACCGTGGGCCTGGTAGATGTAGACTGATGGGCTGCAAGCATAGTCCCAGTGTTCCGGATCAAGTCCGGTGTAGCCACATGTCACTCCACCAGACACACTAATTGATCAAGGGTACTCGGGTCATCTTGTCCCACCCACCATTGAATTGGGACAGGTAGAGTGCGCACAAACTGGTCAACCACCACCTTCTCTACCATCTGCGTGGGGCTCAAAGTCTCAGGCTGCAGCCACTTCTTCACCAGGTGCAATAAGTCATATGCCTGAGACCGTGCAGGTTTACCCACCTTGAAGAATTACTGGCTTACCCTCTGAGCCCTTATGTATGTATTAACCTGCATTCGGGCCAGGATCTCACCTTTCAGGGACCCATAGTCCATGGCATCCTTGGTGCAGAGATCCAGGTAGGCTTTTTGGGCCTCTCCTGTTAAATAGAGCACCAACACCTCCGCCCACTGCTCTGACGACATTTTCTCTCGCTCTGCAACCCTCTCAAACACTGCCAGGAAAGCTTCCACATCATCCCCCGGGGTCATCTTTTGCAATGCACGCCTTACCGTTTTCCGGACGCTGCAGTCTTCACCTTGACCCCGGGATGGGGCTGCTGGCCTGGCACAGATTGCTTCAGTCAGTAATTCCATCTGCTGCTGCTGGTGTTCGCTCGCCTGCTGTTGCTGCCGATGCTGCTCCTGCATTTGCTGGATCAAGAGCCTATTCATTTCCTGTTGTGCGAGCTGCTGTTGCTGCTGGGCTTGCACCAGGTGTTTAATAAGATCCTCCATGGTAGCTGCAGGTTTATTCAGGAGCATAGCAGGTTTAACCACTGACATGTGTGAACTAAGTATGCCTACTTGAATTTCACCGGGTCGTTGCTGTTAGCAACCAGGTTGGGTTGCCCACATTCTCCACCATATGTGAGGTAATGGCGTTGGTTAGGCAAGAGGCAGTGACCCAGGCACTTGTTCACACAACACACAGTTTATTTGCCAGTCCAGGTGATTACAGACTTCAGGGTTCCGGGACACAGCCGGTACAGTCTTGTACACACTTGTAGAAGTCCACAAACCAAGACCACACGGTTGGGCTGCGTTGTCCTGCACACAGCTCCTATCTCACAGCTCCCGCTACTTAGCCTCCTTGGCTTCAACTGAGAACCACACCCTGTGTTGCAGTCCAAGTTTAAACACATGCCTGGACATGGGTATTCTCAAAGACCCGGAGGGGAGGGGATCTTATAGGGATATGGAGCACAGTCTGGGAGACACATAACGGTTGCATATATCACTCCGGTCACTGCCTCACAAGATGCATTACTTTAAAACTATACTTTACATCCTTTTTATAATAATATGCAAATATTGTGTATAAATAGTATGCGTTTTTACCCAACTCATGAAACATTCCATAATGGCTTCCAATACAGAGAGTGTTGCGCAATATTATGCTATTGGTCACCATATATTATAATATTATTTTTTTGTCGTCCATATGTATTTGCTATTAGTCATGCTTTTGCAATTTGACATTATTTGAGCCATATATTACATGCAGGCTGCAGTATATATTATATTAAGGTTGATGGATATTGAAGAAGGCACATGTAGTGTTGAAACGTGTAGTCCCTAGTAGTAGTATAAGCCGACTCGAGTATAAGCCAAGGCCCCTAATTTTACCCCCCAAAACTGGGGAAACGTATTGACTCGGTGTCACATGACACAGGAAGACCGGAGGAAGCCGCGGTACCCACAGGAGAACGACGGAGGGTGAGATCATTGTTTATTATTTTATTTTGTGTGGCAGCATGAGAGCATACTGTATACTGTGATGATGGAGGGGTGAGTATACATAGTGTAAAGTAATATGCGCCGCTCCCCCTGCCGCTGATCGACAGGGGGATGCAGTGCATATTACATTACACTAATGAGTTGGGTCACGTGACCTCCCGCTCACTCGGCAGCCGCCTCCTCCAGCACCCGGTCACCGCCCCCCCCCCCCACATTGACACTGACTGAAGTATAAGCAGAGGAGGGCACTTTTCAGCACAAAAATTGTGCTGAAAGACTTGGCTTATACTCGAGTATATATGGTATATCATTCATCTCTGTAAGGAGATCTGGACTTATTTTATACCTATGGAACAAAATTAATTTTTAAAGAATAAAACTGCATCGCTGGATAATTGCTGGATTACCTTCATTGGATTGTACACATAAATATATGTGTATATATATATACTGTAAATAATTTTATAATTTATACATTTATAGTTATTTTCTTGTGGTGCACTGTTCATTTCTTGGAGACGGTTTTCCTTCAGGTATTTTAAGTTTCAGTAGATGTATAGAATAAGCTGTGAGCCACATCTAGTGATCTAACCTCTAACTTTTTTTAATATTTTAAGCCGCCTGACAGATTCTCATGGCATTCTGTAGTGTTAGATCATGGTCTCCTAACAAATGTTTTTCCACCTTGTGATCATTACCTTCAATAACAAGTCTGTCTTTAATTTGTACAATGGAACAAAGCTACACTTTTCAGCTTGAGATTAGTCACATATTCATTCTACAAAGCTTTCATCTGGAAAGATAAATCTCACATATATGTCTCATTCATTTCGATTTTATAGCATACTTCAAATATTCTTATTGCTACTTTTACCTGTGTTTACTCAGTACTGACTTATGTGAGTCGGTCGACAGGGTAGGGGGTACTCGGATACCGGGACAGATGGTTACTTCAATGGGGGGAATCATCGCTGGTGGGGAATCATCGCTGGTCGGGTCCCAGTTCCGTGCCCTGGACCCTCAGTGGCAGGAATGGGGGTGATGATGATGGGGGATTTGTAACATGACGCCACCTGTGGTACCTGGTAATGGTTACCAGTGCTGCGTCTGGCCGCTGAAGTGATGGAACGCAACTTTGGTAGTACAGCTCCCCACAAGTGGAGCTTTACCTCAGGGCAGCTGGGCAGATGAGGGGAGTAGTAGTCCTCACCTCCGGTGATGATTCTGTGGCCCTCCGGGCGCCGAATGAAAGGAGAACAGACACCACTTCAGCTCAAACAGATCTTTACTTACACCAGATGGAAACAGGTACACAGTACCTTCTGGGTTAACGGGTATTGTAACCAGGGCCGGCCTTATGCTGAATGGTGCCCTGTGCGAATTTGCCTTATGGCGCCCCCACGCCATTACTTACTCAGAACACATGAGCATACATGTTTGTACATGATCTATTCATGGTCTTCAAGGAGAGCAGGGAGGGGCGTTGCTATGCTAGGGTCAGAAAAAATCAGGGACCCAAGACCTATATCCTCTCCCACCTGTCATTACCAACCCTCCCATATATAGAGGTGTTACCTGTCATCTTACAGGAGGAGGAGGTGAGCTGTGATATCACCTATTGTGAATGGTGGATCCTGTGTTATCTACTGTATATAGAGGTGTTATCAGTCATTGTACAGGAGGAGGTCAGCAGTGATATCGCCTATTGTGAATGGTGGATCCTGTGTTATCTACTGTATATAGATGTGTTATCAGTCATTGTACAGGAGGAGGTGAGCTGTGATATCATCTATTGTGAATGGTGGATCCTGTGTTATCTACTGTATATAGAGGAGTTATCAGTCATTGTACAGGAGGAGGTGAGCTGCGATATTATCTATTGTGAATGGTGGATCCTGTGTTATCTACTGTATACAGAGGTGTTATCAGTCATTGTACAGGAGGAGGTCAGCAGTGATATCATCTATTGTGAATGGTGGATCCTGTGTTATCTACTGTATATAGAGGTGTTATCAGTCATTGTACAGGAGGAGGTGAGCTGTGATATCACCTATTGTGAATGGTGGATCCTGTGTTATCTACTGTATATAGAGGAGTTATCAGTCATTGTACAGGAGGAGGTGAGCTGTGATATCATCTATTGTGAATGGTGGATCCTGTGTTATCTACTGTATACAGAGGTGTTATCAGTCATTGTACAGGAGGAGGTCAGCAGTGATATCATCTATTGTGAATGGTGGATCCTGTGTTATCTACTGTATACAGAGGTGTTATCAGTCATTGTACAGGAGGAGGAGGTGAGCTGTGATATCATCTATTGTGAATGGTGGATCCTGTGTTATCTACTGTATATAGAGGTGTTCTCAGTCATTGTACAGGAGGAGGAGGTGAGCTGTGATATCATCTATTGTGAATGGTGGATCCTGTGTTATCTACTGTATATAGAGGTGTTCTCAGTCATTGTACAGGAGGAGGAGGTGAGCTGTGATATCACCTATTGTGAATGGTGGATCCTGTGTTATATACTGTATATAGAGGTGTTATCAGTCATTGTACAGGAGGAAGTCAGCTGTGATATCACCTATTGTGAATGGTGGATCCTGTGTTATCTACTGTATATAGAGGTGTTATCAGTCATTGTACAGGAGGAGGAGGTGAGCTGTGATATTATCTATTGTGAATGGTGGATCCTGTGTTATCTACTGTATATAGAGGTGTTATCAGTCATTGTACAGGAGGAGGAGGTGAGCTGTGACATCATCTATTGTGAATGGTGGATCCTGTGTTATCTACTGTATATAGAGGTGTTATCAGTCATTGTACAGGAGGAGGTGAGCTGTGATATCACCTATTGGAATGGTGGATCCTGTGTTATCTACTGTATATAGAGGTGTTATCAGTCATTGTACAGGAGGAGGTGAGCTGTGATATCACCTATTGTGAATGGTGGATCCTGTGTTATCTACTGTATATAGAGGAGTTATCAGTCATTGTACAGGAGGAGGTGAGCTGTGATATCATCTATTGTGAATGGTGGATCCTGTGTTATCTACTGTATATAGAGGTGTTATCAGTCATTGTACAGGAGGAGGTGAGCTGTGATATCACCTATTGTGAATGGTGGATCCTGTGTTATCTACTGTATATAGAGTTGTTATCAGTCATTGTACAGGAGGAGGTCAGCAGTGATATCGCCTATTGTGAATGGTGGATCCTGTGTTATCTACTGTATATAGATGTGTTATCAGTCATTGTACAGGAGGAGGTGAGCTGTGATATCACCTATTGTGAATGGTGGATCCTGTGTTATCTACTGTATATAGAGGTGTTATCAGTCATTGTACAGGAGGAGGTGAGCTGTGATATCACCTATTGTGAATGGTGGATCCTGTGTTATCTACTGTATATAGAGGTGTTATCAGTCATTGTACAGGAGGAGGTCAGCAGTGATATCACCTATTGTGAATGGTGGATCCTGTGTTATCTACTGTATACAGAGGTGTTATCAGTCATTGTACAGGAGGAGGTGAGCTGTGATATCACCTATTGTGAATGGTGGATCCTGTGTTATCTACTGTATATAGAGGTGTTATCAGTCATTGTACAGGAGGAGGTGAGCTGTGATATCACCTATTGTGAATGGTGGATCCTGTGTTATCTACTGTATATAGAGGTGTTATCAGTTATTGTACAGGAGGAGGAGGTGAGCTGTGATATCATCTATTGTGAATGGTGGATCCTGTGTTATCTACTGTATATAGAGGTGTTATCAGTCATTGTACAGGAGGAGGAGGTGAGCTGTGATATCACCTATTGTGAATGGTGGATCCTGTGTTATTTACTGTATATAGAGGTGTTATCAGTCATTGTACAGGAGGAGGAGGTGCGCTGTGATATCACCTATTGTGAATGGTGGATCCTGTGTTATATACTGTATATAGAGGTGTTATCAGTCATTGTACAGGAGGAAGTCAGCTGTGATATCACCTATTGTGAATGGTGGATCCTGTGTTATCTACTGTATATAGAGGTGTTATCAGTCATTGTACAGGAGGAGGAGGTGAGCTGTGATATCATCTATTGTGAATGGTGGATCCTGTGTTATCTACTGTATATAGAGGTGTTATCAGTCATTGTACAGAGGAGGAGGTGAGCTGTGACATCATCTATTGTGAATGGTGGATCCTGTTTTATCTGCTGTATATAGAGGTGTTGACTCTTAAATAATGCAGCATTTCAAATAAGAACATACTCCAAAAGCTTCTGGGACCGAGACAGATAGGAGAGTAGCAAGAAAGGCTAGTCCCTGGTGAATTCACCCCATTTGCGTGTATACGGAGAGACCGGTCACTCAAGGCAGTCAGCAGGGAGAAGCCTTTAGGGAACAGACTTTCTGACTAGTCTCCAGCAAGATTTGATCCCTGACAGAACCCCCCCCCATAGTATTCCACATAGTATATTGCACCCCCAAATTCCTCCATATATTATGCACCCCAATAGACCTCCATATAATATAATGCACCCCCATAGTCCTCAATATAGAATAATGCACCACCACAGTCCTACATATAGTATACTAGATGGCGGCCCGATTCTAAAGAATCGGGTAGTCTAGAATCCATATATAGTTTATTTACTAATAGTTAGGGGAGTGCGGTGAAATGAATTGTGTGTATACAGGTGGCTCAGTGGGTAGCAGAGTATACGGTTGCTCAGTGGTTAGCACTGCGCGGTGGCTCAGTGGTTAGCACTGCGCGGTGGCTCAGTGGTTAGCACTGCGCGGTGGCTCAGTGGTTAGCACTGCGCGGTGGCTCAGTGGTTAGCACTGGGTGGTGGCTTAGTGGTCAGCACTGCGCGGTGGCTGAGTGGTTAGCAGTGAGTGCGGTGGCTCAGTGGTTAGCAGTGAGTGCGTGGGCAGAGTGGTCAGCGCAGCGCCGTGGGCAGAGTGGTCAGCACAGCGCCGTGGGCAGAGTGGTCAGCACAGCGCCGTGGGCAGAGTGGGCAGCGCAGTGCCGTGGGCAGGGTGGTCAGCGCAGCGCCGTGGGCAGGGTGGTCAGCGGTGGGGGGGACGGACACACACACACAGACACACACTCCGATATATTTACCACCGTCCCTGCTTCTTCCCTGCCACCTGCGTCTTCCTGAGTCCTCTGTTCTGCCGACATGTCGCCGCACCCAGGACTGGATCCAATATTGCGTCCGGGAACTCTCGGTGGCCCGATTCTAACGCATCGGGTATTTTAGAATATAGAAATAGAGATTGCATGGGGAAGGCGGTGAGGGCTGAATTGGGAGGAACTTTGAAGAAGGAGCGGCCGGTGAAGAACGGCGTGGCAGGGAGGAGGAGGGAGGACAGAACAGCAGGGGGGAGGAGGATGGAGGACAGAGGAGGTAGCGGCGGGGTGTTGCAGGATGTAGCAGCACAGGCAGGGGGAGGAAGGAACGGCAGGGGGAGGATGGAGCACAGAGCGGCAGGGGGAGGAGGACGGAGGATGAAGCGGCGGGGTGGGGGAGGATGGAGCAGCACAGGCAGGGGGAGGACAGAGGATGGAGTGGCAGAGGGGAGGAGGACAAAGGAAGGAGGAGGAAGCGTTGCGGTGGGGGAGGATGGAGCGGCACAGGCAGGGGGAGGATGGAGCGGCAGGGGGAGGATGAAGCACAGAGCGGCGGAGGGTGGAGGACAGGATGAAGCGGCGGGGTGGGAGATAACGGAGCAGCATAGGCAGGGGGAGGACGGAGGATAGAGTGGCGGAGGTGAGGAAGGCAAAGGAAGGAGGAGGAAGCGGTGGGGTGGGGGAGGATGGAGTGGCACAGGTAGGGGGAGGACGAAGCGGCATGGGGAGGACTAAGCACAGAGTGGCGGGAGGGAGGAGGGTGTAGGATGAAGCAGCGAGGTGGGGGAGGACGAAGCAGCACGGGCAGGGGGAGGACGGGGGATGGAGTGGCGGAGGTGAAGAGGACAAAGGAAGGAGGAGGAAGCGGTGGGGGAGGATGGAGCGGCACAGGGAGGGGGAGGACGGAACGACAGGGGGAGGACAGAGCGGCAGGGGGAGGACAGAGGACAAAGCGGTGGGGTGGAGGAGGATGGAGCAGCCCAGGCAGGGGGAGGATGGAGTGGTGGAGAGGAGGCGGACAAAGGAAGGAGGAGGAAGCGATGGAGGAGGATGGAATGGTACAGGCAGGGGGAGGACAGAGCACAGAGCGGTGGGAGGAGGATGATGGAGGACAAAGCGGCGGGATGAGGGAGGATGGAACACTGTAAGGCAGCTTAGTGGTTAGCAGTGCGCGGTGGCTCAGTGGTTAGCAGTGCGCGGTGGCTCAGTGGTTAGCACTGCGCGGTGGCTCAGTGGTTAGCACTGCGCGGTGGCTCAGTGGTTAGCACTGGGCGGTGGCTCAGTGGTTAGCACTGGGCTGTGGCTCAGTGGTTAGCACTGCGCGGTGGCTCAGTAGTTAGCAGCGAGTGCGGTGGGCAGAGTGGTCAGCGCAGCGGCGCTGTGTGGGCAGGGTGGTCAGTGCAGCGGCGCTGTGTGGGCAGGGTGGTCAGCGCAGCGGCGCTGTATGGGCAGGGTGGTCAGCACAGCGGCGCTGTGTGGGCAGGGTGGTCAGCGCAGCGGCGCGGTGGGCAGGGTGGTCAGTGCAGCGGGGCTGTGTGGGCAGGGTGGTGAGCGCAGCGGCGCTGTGTGGGCAGGGTGGTCAGCGCAGCGGCGCTGTGTGGGCAGGGTGGTCAGCGCAGCGGCGCTGTGTGGGCAGAGTGGTCAGCGCAGCGGCGCTGTGTGGGCAGAGTGGTCAGCGGTGGGCAGAGTGGTCAGCGGTGGGGCGGACGGACACACACTCCGATATACTTACCACCGTCCCTGCTTCTTCCCTGGCGCCTGCGTCTTCCTGAGTCCCGACATGTCGCTGCACCCAGGACTGGATCCAATATGGCGTCCGGGAACTCTCGCGAGACTTCCCGGATGCCATCTTGGAGAAAGTATGTCGCCACCCCTGGAGCCATGGATCCAATATGGCGTCCGGGAAGTCTCGCGAGACTTCCCGGACGCCGTATTGGATCCAGTTCTCCAGGGGTGGCGACATGTCGGCGGTGGAGAAGACGGAGGAGAGGTGGTAAGTATAGGCGACTGTGTGTGCGTGTGTTGTGTGTGTGGTGTGTGTATGTGTTAGGGGCTGCCATAAGCGTAGCGGGCTCTATGAGTCCCGGCTCCCGCTTACGGCCGCCATCTTGGCTCACCCTGAGCGGGTGTAGCTCTGCCGGACGTTGAGACAAAGTGACGGATGTGAGGTCACAAATCCTTCCGGCTTTTATATACAAGATTGCACACCCACAGACCTCCATATAGAATAATGCACCCCCACATTTCTCCATATAGAATAATGCACCCACACAGTTCTCTATCTAGAATGCACACCCAAAGTCCTCCATTTAGTATAATGCACGCCACAGTCCTCCGTATAGTATATTGCACACTTAAAGCATGACATATAGTACAATACACCCCCACATTCCTCCATATAGTATAATGCTCCGCTCCGTACACCTCGTACACACGGCTCTGCTTGGTACACCTCGTACACACTTGGCTCCACTCCATACACCTCGTACACATTCGGCTCCGCTCCGTACACTTCGTACACACGCAGCTCTGCTCCATACACCTCGTACACACTCGGCTCCACTCCATACACCTCGTACACACTCGGCTCCACTCCATACACCTCGTACACATTCGGCTCCGCTCCATACACCTCGTACACATTCGGCTCCGCTCCATACACCTCGTACACACACTGCTCCGCTCCGTACACCTCGTACAACACGTGGCTCCGCTCCGTACACCTCGTACACACACGGCTCTGCTTGGTACACCTCGTACAAACTCGGCTCCACTCTGGAAACACACGGCTCCGCACACCTCGTACACGTGGCTCAGCTCCGTACACACGTTACTCTGCTCAGTACACCTCATACACACTCAGTCGCTCGTACACACTCGCTCGCTCTGTAACCTGTGACACTTGCTCCCTCCGTACTCTCGTGCACACTCGGCTCGCTCCGTACACCTCGTACCACCTCGGCTCGCCGTACACCTCGTACACATCGGCTCTGCTCGTACACCTCGTACACACTCGGCTCTGCTCCGTACACCTGTACACACCGGCTCTGCTCCGTACACCTCGTACACACTCGGCTCTGCTACGTAACCTCGTACACACTCGGCTCTGCTCCGTACACCTCGTACACACTCGGCTCCGCTCCGTACACCTCGTACACACTCGGCTCCACTCTGGAAACACACGCTCGCACATAACATACACGTGCTCAGTCCGTACACACGTTACTCTGCTCACTACACTCATCACCTCAGCTCCACTCTGTACACACGCGGCTCCGCTCTGTACACCTCGTACAGATACAGCTCCGCTCCATACACCTCGTACACATCGGCTCCACTCCGTACACCTCTACACACACGGCACTACTCCTATAACTATACACATCGCTCTCAGCTCACCGTACCCATCGTTACACACGCACAGCTCCATACATCATTACACACTAACAGCATATGTCCGTACACCCCGATTGCCAATGCATCTGCTCGTACACCTCGTAACACTACGGCTCTGCTCCATACACCTCGTACACACTGGGCTCCCTCCGTACACCTCGTACACATCGGCTCCGCTCCGTACACCTCAGTACACACGCGGCTCTGCTCCGTACACCTCGTACACACCGGCTCCCTCCTACACCTCGTACACACGGCTCTGCCTCCTACACCTCGTACACATCGGCTCTGCTCCGTACACCTCGTACACATCGGCTCGCTCCATACACCTCGTACACACATCGGCTCCGCTCCGTACACCTCGTACACACTCGGCTCGCTCCGTACACCTCGTACACACCGGCTCTGCTCCGTACACCTCGTACAAACTCGGCTCACCGCTCCGTACACCTCGTACACAGTCGGCTCAGCTCCGTACACTAGTACACTACTCGGCTCGCTCGTACACCTCGTACACACTCAGCTCCGCTCCGTACACCTCGTACACACCGCTCTGCTCCGTACACACGTCTGGCTCCGCTCCGTACATCCTCGTACACACTCGGCTCCGCTCCGTACACCTCGTACACACTCGGCTCTGCTCCGTACACCTCGTACACACTCGGCTCGCTCCGTACACCTCGTACACACTCGGCTCGCTCCGTACACCTCGTACACACATCGGCTCTGCTCCGTACACCTCGTACACACTCGGCTCTGCTCCGTACACCTCGTACACACTCGGCTCTGCTCCGTACACCTCGTACACACTCGGCTCCGCTCCGTACACCTCTACACACTCGGCTCCACCTGAACACACGGCTCACGCACTACAACACTGGCTCAGCTCCGTACACCTACTCTGCTCATACACACTCATACACACTCAGCTCCACCTCGTACACACCGGCTCCGCTCTGTACACCTCGTACATACAGTCTGCTCGCTCCATACACCTCGTACACACGCGGCTCCCTCCGTACACCTCACTACACACGCGGCACTACTCCATACACCTCTACACACTCGGCTCCACTCCGTACACCTCTACACACACGGCTCTGCTCCATACACCTCGTACACACTCGGCTCAGCTCCGTACACCTCGTACACTGCGCTCAGCTCGTACTACCTCGTACACACTCGGCTCTGCTCCGTACACCTAGTACACACTGGCTCCGCTCTCGTACACCTCGTACACACGTGGCTCGCTCCGTACACCTGATACACACTCGGCTCGCTCCGTACACCCGTACACACGCCTCCGCTCCGTACACCACGTACACACGCGGTCTCTGCTCCGTACAGCTCATAAACACTCGGCTCGCTCCGTACACCTCGTACACACTCGGCTCAGCTCCGTACACCTCGTACACACTCGGCTCAGCTCCGTACACCTCGTACACACTCGGCTCGCTCCGTCACCTCGTACACACTCGGCTCAGCTCCGTACACCTCGTACACACTCGGCTCAGCTCCGTACACCTCGTACACATCGGCTCAGCTCCGTACACCTAGTACACACTCGGCTCAGCTCTGTACACCTCGTACACACGTCTCCGCTCCGTACACCACGTACACACGCGGCTCTGCTCCGTACACAACGCGGCTCCGCTCCGTACACCACGTACACACACCTCTCCGCTCCGTACACCTCATACACACTCGGCTCCGCTCCGTACACCTCATACACACTCGGCTCCGCTTCGTACACCTCGTGCACACGCGACTCCGCTCCGTACACCTCATACACACTCGGCTCCGCTCCGTACGCCTCATACACACTCGGCTCCGCTCCGTACACCTCATACACACTCGGCTCCGCTCCGTACACCTCATACACACTCGGCTCCGCTCCGTACACCTCATACACACTCGGCTCCGCTCCGTACACCTAGTACACACTCGGCTCCGCTCCGTACACCTAGTACACACTCGGCTCAGCTCCGTACACCTCGTACACACGCTCGCTCCGTACACCTCGTACACAGTCGGCTCTGCTCCGTACACCACGTACACACCGCTCGCTCGTACACCAGTACACACGGTCTCCTCGCCTCCGTACACTCATACACATCGCTCTGCCGTACACCTCGCTCACCGGCTACACCTCGTACACCTCGTACCACTGGCTCAGCTCCGTACACCTCGTACACACTCGGCTCCGCTCCGTTCACCGTCACACGTCAGTCGTACACCTCGTACACACTCGGCTCGCTCCGTACACCTCGTACACATCGGCTCGCTCCGTACACTAGTACACACTCGGCTCGCTCGTACACACTCTACACCGTCTCCGCTCGTACAACGTACACACCGCTCTCCTACACACATCGGCTCCGCTCCGTACACCTCGTACACACACTCGCTCCGCTCCGTACACCTCATACACACTCGGCTCCGCTCCGTACACACTCTATACACACTCGGCTCCGCTTCGTACACCTCGTGCACACGCGACTCCGCTCCGTACACCTCTACACACTCGGCTCCGCTCCGTACCCTCATACACACTCGGCTCCGCTCCGTACACCTCATACACACTCGGCTCCGCTCCGTACACCTCATACACACTCGGCTCCGCTCCGTACACCTCATACACACTCGGCTCCGCTCCGTACACCTCAGTACACACTCGGCCTCCGCTCCGTACACCTAGTACACACTCGGCTCAGCTCTGTACACCTCGTACACACGTCTCCGCTCCGTACACCTCGTACACACTCGGTCTCCGCTCCGTACACACACTACAACACGTCTCCGCTCCGTACACCTCATACACACTCGGCTCCGCTCCGTACACCTCATACACACTCGGCTCCGCTCCGTACACCTCGTACACACTCGGCTCCGCTCCGTACACCTCGTGCACACGCGACTCCGCTTCATACACCTCATACACACTCGGCTCCGCTCCGTACACCTCGTACACACTCAGCTCCATACACCTTGTACACACTCGGCTCCACTCCTTACACCTCATACACACACAGCTCTGCTACATTCACACTATACATCCCTCTTGATCCCACACAAACTCACCTCATCCATTTCTTCACCTCTTCACTTCCTGCTTGGTGGAAGCTGCCCTGCATACTCGGAGATGCTGATCATGTGATCCCTGACTCCTCCCCTTCATTGACATCATCACAGGTCCTGTAAGCACAGGCCTGTGCAGCTCCACAGGTGGGCTCACACTGCAGGGTGGGGGGGGATAACGCGGCGGCAGCGGCCAGGACTATAGTAGAGAGAGTGGCATCAGCAGGGAGCCCGCGCTACCACCGGGCGCCCCTGCGGATGCCGTCCTCTGTCTACTAGCAGCCGCACAGATCTAGCAAAGCCCCTGGGAGCGGGAGCAGGGCAGCAAATAACAATGACAGCTGTCTCCCTGCGGCGCCCCCTGGAGCATGGCGCCCTGTGTGGCCGCACGACTCGCACATGCCAAAGGCCGGCCCTGATTGTAACCGTGGGTCGTGAAGGTTTCCTCAGAGTCTGACAGTGATGCCCTCAATATGGCACTCGTGTTCTTGTTACCTTCTCTTTCTCTCTTACCCCTCTTGAGCCAAGTCTCTAGTTCACAGGGTCTGTTACCTATAAGTCTTTCACTCGTTGGCGTCGTGAACCCAGCTGCTGGACTGATATTGGGCTGCTTTAGGGGTGCTTCGGCTCCCTTTGTGTGTCGGGCACTCAGCTTGCCGGTCTGTAGTTAGGGGTGAACCTTGCATCTAGCTACCTCGCCTCCGGTGTCGACCTGGGTCCCCAGCTGGCTCCAACCAGGCCCAGGTAAACCCCCTCCCAAAGTCTGGGTTGCCGCTCTCCAAAGAGGCGCCCTCCTGATGCAGCCGCAGGGTCCCCTGCGTCTGCCTTGCTTGCTCTCCTCACACCAACTGTCTGACTGTGCTGTTACTCCCCGTCTCCAGCTCTCTAGACTCCACCCCCTGGGACCTACTGAATATCAGTCCCCTGTATTAAAGTGGCCTGTGTTGGGTGTTGGGGTGCAGACTCTGAAGATTCCCCATGTCCACGGTTACAAAGGCACCACACCTTTAATTAGGGTGCAGTACCTCCCTGTGGCACCTTGCTATAGGGGCACCACATATGTGTTTCACAATTCCTTCCTTGGTGTATAGATAAATATGAGAACAAAGCAGCAAGCTCACTATTACTTTTTATTGAAAATTAGTTAAGTGTGCTAGGCTGTCTTTGATTGATCAGTCATCCTCCACTGTGTCTAGTATACAATGATAATAGAGAGGCTTTTTCCTAGTAGTATTAAAGTTGACTTATTCCCAAAAATAATTTATATTATGATCTATTGATAATGTTACCCTTCTTATATAACAATTGTAAGATGGCTGGCAAACACTACAGAGATGGGTTATATGTATCACAGAGCTGGTTATCCTTATTGATGTTAGCCTGGGAGTAACTCCAGCACGTATAGTGCTGAGTGTTAGAAGGATGTTCCAAGGGCCGGGTTTACGAACAGTCAGAGAGAAGGGTGGGACTGGCTGCTAACATATCTCCAAAATGAGTATGGAGTGGAATGATGGATTTAAGAAAGTCCAAGTGTCCCATTAGGTTTCTGTGTATGAAGCCCCAAACCTACACATATGACCACACATGTGTATATTAAAAAATATATAATTTTACTGTGCAATACATAAATTACATATTAAAAAATGTTGAAAAGTTGTTTGAAACATTTAAGAGAGAGATAGAAACGGGAAGAGAGAACATGAAAAAAAAGTAGGAAAAAAAACAGCATAAACTAAACTTAAGCAATAATTGTGAGTGCTATAATCTTGTAAAATACAGTGTCAAAAACAGGTATAATACAAAAAGAAAAGCAGGCAACACCAAAACGTTGCACCACAGGGCTGAATAATAAAGTCCCCTGTTTTCACTTATGTTGGAGTGCTGCCTGCTTTACTTTATACATATATATATATTAGAAAAAATTGTTGAGCAGCGGTTCTTTTTAGCACTATGCTAGGTGCTTCTATCAGTCTTTAGGATGGGAATCAACCACCAACTACAGACTGCTTCTCTAAGGGCCACTGAATGGCCACACCCTCAGGACTATATGAAGGGGTGGAGCTATGAAGGAGCAGGGCTATATGTAGGGGCAGTGCTGGATTGGGAGTGGTGTGGCTATGAAAGGTTGGGCTACTGGAAGGGGGCAGGGCTATGATACATACACACATACATACATTACCATATTTGGGCGATTATTACCATGTATGGGTGATATTACCATATGAGCATTACGACCATATATGGGCATTGTGCCTTGGCACCGCTGGGCTCTACCGCTAGTATATATATATATATATATATATATATATATATATATATATATATATATACAGTATATATATATAATATATTTACATATATATTGAGATGATTGAATGTCATAAAGAGAAAGGTATTTTCACAACTTGAGATAGATCAAATGCATTGGAAATCCACATCACAGGAAGACTGGAAAGAACAACATGCGCAACACCCTGAAGACGGTGATCCAATCCTGTACGACAGCTGATCTGAAACAGAACATCGTAGCAAACTAAGTACCATGAACCCCAGAGACTGACTGCCAAGGCTCAGCAGAAAAATACTACCAGGCAGTATACTAAAAGATTCTAATTGAGCATTTGCATCTGTATCTACCACCATCATAACTCAAACTAATAAACTGGTCTATGCCACTGCCTCAGCAATTCTGGAAATGTTTGGCTATACCAACAAGAACAACAGAAGTACAGTACGTGCCCTCCTTGGAAAAGAAGACTGGAGACAAAAATCAAGTGACACAAAAGTCAGCCAACTAACAT
Source organism: Allobates femoralis (assembly GCA_033576535.1). NCBI lineage: Eukaryota > Metazoa > Chordata > Amphibia > Anura > Aromobatidae > Allobates > Allobates femoralis. The sequence goes on from JARQOC010000006.1 coordinate 325,247,822, forward strand.
AACGAAGTACAGAAGGGTGTAAAGATCAAGAATGAGACCAAACTGGACAAGTACAAAGGCTTGACTTCATCTGAAGCCCTAGAGACTCCTAAACAAAGGCTCACAGCACTTGCTACAATACTAGGGCGATAAACTAGAGATGCTAAGGCTAGGGATGGGCGAATCTACTCGCTAGGACTCGTTACTCGGCGAGTAGTAAGGGACTCGCAGGACTCGGTACTCTGCGAGTTTCGCAGTGATTACTCGCACGAGTCCAATGCAAATCAATGGCAAACGCTGACAAAACTAGGATTGCCATTGTTTGCATTAGACTCCTGTGCCAGTGATAGCAGGGAAACTCGCAAAGTAACTGCTGTTTCGTTGCGAGCCGAGTCCAGCTGTCTTCTCTGTGCAGCTCCAGGGTCCTAGAGCCCGCCTGCTCACAGACATGATGTAGCAGAGCTGAGATTGTTCTCAGTCTGCTCATTCCCTGTGCATAGACATCTATATCTAGGGGATGTAGCAGAGAGGACATCGCGTTTTGGACTGCGTCGGACAGAAGAGGATTTTTTTAATTAAAGATGGAGTCCCTAATGGCTTTTTTTTTTATTTCAAATAAAAATTTTTCTCTGTGTTGTGTTTTTTTAACCCTTTATTAGAGATTCTTAGTGGCTGGGTCAAACGTGCCCTGACATTAAGAATCTCGGGCTTAATACCAGCTTGTATAACAAAGCTGGTATTAACCCCTTCATTACCCAGCGTGCCACCGCCACCAGGGCCGCTGGAAGAGCGGGGTTCAGCGCCAGAGGATGGCGCTTCAATGAACGCGCCATCTTCTGGGGCGGCTGCGGGCTGCAATTTGCAGCGGGGGGTGCCCAGAAAGCTTGGGCATCCCTGCGCTGCGGATTCCAGCCCCCAGCTGCTTAGCTGTACTTGGCTAGACATAGAAATTGCGCGGAGCCCCACGCATTTTTTTTTTTATTATTTAATGAATTTCAGAGTCAGAGTCTCAGAGTCAGAGTCGGAGTCTCCTCGGAGTCGGAGTCGCGTCGGAGTCGTCTCGGAGTCGTCTCGGAGTTGTGTCGGAGTCGTCTCGGAGTCGGAGTCGTCTCGGAGTCGGAGTCGTCTCGGAGTCGTGTCGGAGTCGTCTCGGAGTCGGAGTCGTCTCGGAGTCGGAGTCGGAGTCGTCTCGGAGTCGGAGTTGGAGTCGTCTCGGAGTCAGAGTCGGAGTCGTCTCGGAGTCGGAGTCGTCTCGGAGTCGGAGTCGGAGTCGTCTCGGAGTCGGAGTCGTGTCGGAGTCGGAGTCGTGTCGGAGTCGGAGTCGTCTCGGAGTCGGAGTCGTCTCGGAGTCGGAGTCGAGTTGGAGTCGGAGTCGTCTCGGAGTCGGAGTCGTCTCGGAGTCGGAGTCAAAAAAATGCGTGGGGCTCTGCGCAATTTCTATGTCTAGCCAGGTACAGCTAAGCAGCTGGGGGCTGGAATCCGCAGCGCAGGGATGCCCAAGCTTTCTGGGCACCCCCCGCTGCAAATTGCAGCCCGCAGCCGCCCCAGAAGATGGCGCGTTCATTGAAGCGCCATCCTCTGGTGCTGAACCCCGCTCTTCCAGCGGCCCTGGTGGCGGTGGCACGCTGGGTAATAGAGGTTAGGGCCAGCTTTGTATTATCAGCTGGCCCTAAGCCCGAAATTTATGGCGGTCACGCCAATATTAGACATGACCGCCATGAATTTCTATTAAATTGTTTTAAAAAAAAACACAACACAGAGAAATTTTTTTATTAGAAATAAAAAAAAAAGCCATTAGGGACTCCATCTTTAATTAAAAAAATCCTCTTCCGTCCGACGCAGTCCAAAACGCGATGTCCTCTCTGCTACATCCCCTGTGCATATATATAGATGTCTATGCACAGGGAATGAGCAGACTGAGAACAATCTCAGCTCTGCTACATCATCTCTGTGCACAGACATTCATGTCTGTACACAGGGAATGAGCAGACTGAGAACAATCTCAGCACTGCTGCATCAGGCAGCAGGCGGGCTCTAGGACCCTGGAGCTGTGGCAGCCAGCACACAAAGCAGACAGGACTCTTATCTTTGCGAGTTTGCCAGCGATTACTTGCAAAGTAAACGAGTCCAATGCAAATCAATGGCAATGCGAGTCTCTGACAAAACTAGGATTGCTTCAGGCTGAAGCTTCCGAGACACATCTGCGATTTGTATATCTCACACTACTCGCTATTACTCGCTTCCCCATTCATTAACATTGGACTCGCAACGAGTAGCGAGTCCTGGGCTCGGACTCGCTAGAGTCAAGCGATTCCGAGTAATTTAGGATTCGCCCATCACTAGCTAAGGCCAAGAAGATAAATGCACTTTTCTCCAAAGAACCATCCAAGGTTTACTTCTGTCCAGCCCAGGCCCTGGGGGTACTCGGATCACTCAGGCGTGGTCTGGAGGGGAAGTCACGGGTAGCGGTGCCTGAGGCCCTGGGCCCGGGGGAATGCAGATGAAAAATGATTGAAAAGAAAAATAATAAAAATGTCTGTCGTGACGCCACCTGTAGGGTTCCGGTGATGGCACTGGCGCTGCTTGGGCCTCCGGGGTGATGGGCGGCAGCAAGGTGGAACGGCTCCCTACAGGACAAGCGGGGTCCCCGGGGCTGTAGGTTGTGGTGGTGAGGGTAATAGGGCAGCACAGTTGTTTCTGTGCAAGGCGGGAGTAGGGGAGCGTGGTCAGTATGGTGCAGATGGAAGGAGGGACACGCACACATAAAAGTCTTTTGGTACCTTTACTGGTGTTCTGTACTGGTGCACTCGTCCGGAGTTGAGGGAAACACTTTAGGATCTCCACAGCGACAGTAGGGTTGTAGGCCTCCTTGTCTCAGTTACTCTGTTTGCAGTCTGGCAGGCTTAGAACCTGACCAGACCGTTGCTTCTCTCTCTCTGTGACTTTCCACACCCAGGTTGCTGCACTGATGGCTCTCTTTTGGGATCCCGGCTCGCGATCTCAAAGTCCTGGAAGCTAAACCTCCTTGTGGTGCTGGATTCTCTGCGGGGCTTATTCTCTCTGTCCCTGCAGCTCGGACCCAGTGACCGGAACTCTAATGGGGTGAATCTGTATGACTCTTCTGTCCCCTTCTTGTAGTAAGTTTCTCTCCTCTGCCTTCGACCTCTACTCTGCGGGTCTACCACTGTCTCAGGTGGTTGCTGGTATGGGCCTAGCATGGCTCCAGTACCAGCTCAGCTCACTCAGCTCTTCACAGTTCTGTAGTGACTGCACACTCTGCTGTTTTTCCTCCAGAACCTGTATTTATAGGGGGAACTGGCTTAAGGCAACCAGTTGGGCTCCCCCTACAGGCCTGGGATGAAAGGTGTTGTGTGTTAGTGGGTTACTCGCTGTGAGAAATCCCTCAGTGTCCCAAGGGAGTCTGTGATGACCTGGCACAGGGTGCCACACTTCCAACTTCAATGTAGCAGCATAGAGCAGCAACTCCACCATTAGCATAGACTGAACAATACTGCAGGAACCTATGGGAGAAGCAAAAAAACACACAGCACCAATGCAAAGTGGCTGCAAGATCTGAGAATGAAGCACAGTAACCAACAAAAACAACAACCAGTGGTCATTATAGAAGTAGACATCCATAGACATCCAAGAGCATGTCAAGAACATGACAGCACCTGGCTCAGACATCAACCACACCAACTGGCTAAATAAATTACCAGCAGTAAATGAACGCCTGACAAAACGGATAAACCAAATGCTAGAAGTGAGCCACTACCCAGCTTGGCTAACACAAGGAAGAAAAGTGTTAATCTTGATGGATCCCCACAAAGGAACAATTCCATCCAACTACCGTCGTATAACCGTCTCACAACAATATAAAAGCTCTTCTCAGGTATCATAGCCACCAAGCTTCAGAACCATATGAATTAGTTCATGAATGCAGCTCAGAATGGCATTGGGAACAACACCAGAGGCTCTAAAAAACAGTTGTTAGTAGATAAAGTAGACACTCAAGACTCAAGATCCAGACAAATTAATCTCAGCACTGCCTGGGTTGACTACAGGAAAGCCTATGACTCAATGCCACACAAATGGATCTGTGAATGCTTGGCGACAGGGCCGTATTTGGAGTTCCTGCTGCCCTAGGCACTGTCAGCGGTCGCCCCCCCGTCACAGCTCCACCCCCTGCCGCAGCCCCTCCCCCATCACGGACAATCTTCCTCCCCATCGCGGCCGTCCCCCCCAAGCTTCATCTAGCTTCTCCCCCCCCACATTCCATCATGTAGCACATATAAAAGATTTGTAGGTTTGTACATTGTGAGCCCCAATGGGGACAGTGTTGATGATATATGTAAAGTGCTATGGAGTTCATTGTGTAACATGAATGCAAATAATATTATTCTTATATTATGTCACAATACCAGGATCTGAGGATCTTGTATTTTGAGGTCTGGGGCTCTCTGGTGCGATGTTGCTGCCTGTCTCGCTGTCTTCCTCATCAGCGGGTATTTTAACCTGGTCTTTGACCGTACTTTAGACTGCTCTACCGGGACGCCAGGGAGGGGACAGGACCTTAGGCCCACCTGCCGTGAGCTGCACCTTCACGTCATCTGGCGGTACCTCCATTTGACCTAGAGAGATTATTCCTTCTTCTCGCACAGGCATAGGTCTTCATATTCCAGTATAGATTATTTCCTAGTGGATGATTGGTCACTGGGGGCCTGTGTCTGTGTGGAGGTGGGTCTGATCACTTGGTCCGATCATGCCCCGGTGTCCCTTGAGTTGTCTCTGGGCGGCTACCCCTCTCCACCACAAATATGGTGATTAAACCGTGGGTTATTGTTGGATAGGGGGGTGACAGAAGAGTTTGAGTCCCTCCTTGCCGACTTCTTCTGCCTTAATGACAACGGAGCTGTATTGGACGAGACCCTCTGGGCGTCTCATGAGGCGTACATCAGAGGGATGTTTCTGCAGAGGATGTCTCAGCTCAAGAGGTCTCGGAACAAAGAGAGGGCGGATCTCCTTCTTCAATTGCAGCTACTTGAGGACGAGAATAAGGCCAACCCATCCCCACAAACTACCTCCTCATTAATACCAACTTCGACCCGGTTGAGAGCTCTTCTTCTTTTACAGCATGAGAAATATCTTAGACGACTCAAAACGGCGTTCTTCGAATTGGGGGACAATGAGGAGGCTCTGTTGGCTGGGCGAATTAAAAAGAGAGAGGCAGTCCATGATAGAAAACATGCTAGATGATAAAGGACATACGGTGAGGAACCCAGTAGATATTGCGAAAATGTTTGCACAATTTTACTCCAAACTATACAACCTTGGGGATGACCTGTCCACTCCCCAACCCACCCCAGAGCTAATTGATCTTTTCCTGGGAGATTTAAGCCTACCGACTGTCTCTAAGTCGGACCTCGAGAGATGGAGCCTTCCTTTCACAATTTCTGAGGTGGAGGCAGCTATTAATTCTACTAAAGTGAATTCTGCTCTGGGCCCAGATGGGCTCCCGAATGAATATTTTCGTACTTTTCAAAAGGTGTTAGCTCCTTTCCTTTCGAGGACGTTCAGTCACTGGCGGGAGGCGGGTTCAATCTCTTCTTTAAATTTGCAAGCCACTATAATCACTCTCCCCAAACCGGGTAAACCACTTGACCTCCCCGAAAGCTATCGGCACATTTCTCTCCTAAATTGTGATCTTAAGATCTACGCAAAAATCCAGGCTACCAGACTGATGTAGGTGGTCCCGGGCTTAGAAAATCCAGATCAGGTGGGCTTTGTGGTTGTAAGGCAGGCGAAGGATGGGACTAGGAGGATAATTGACTTGATCAAAGTAGCAGAACTGTGCGGAACCCACTGTGCATTCCTGTCCCTTGACGCCGAAAACGCATTTGACAGGGTGCATTGGGGCTACTTAGAGGCAGTATTGAGGAAGTTCGGCCTGCATGGCCCTTTCCTTTCGGCGGTGATGTCCCTGTACTCCTGCCCCAATGCCAGGGTCTTGGCCTCTGAATTTTTGTCGCCTGCTTTCCAGATCACAAACGGAACCCGTCAGGGTTTCCGCCTCTCTCCAGTGATCTTTGCCTTAGCTATTGAGCCTCTGGCGGCAAAGATCTGCCCAGACCACAACATTTCAGGCCTTTAGGTTGGCCGCAATCAACATGTCATCGGTCTATATGCTAACGATGTCATTATAACTTGTACTAACATTTCCCTATCCCTTCCTGCAATAATGAAGGTGTTGAATTCGTACTCACTTATAAATTTCTATAAACGTAATGCCGCTAAGTCGGTCATTCTCCCTGTCCACGTCCCAGATCCTGTAGTTTCTGCCCTTTCTCAAACGCTTCCTTTTAAATAAATACGGGACGGGATCCCCTACCTTGGCATTATTTGCCCTTCGTCCCAACTGGCCCGCTTGAACTTTAGTAATTTGTGTGTTAATCTCTCCAAAAAAATCTCCTCACACCCGCTTCACAAACTCTCATGGAAGGCGAGACTACAGGCCTTAAAGATGCTTCTTCTCCCGAAAATCATCTACTACTTTAGATGTGTACCCCTTCGGGTTTCCTAAGATTTGCTGCACAAAATACAAACCTTGGTGAACAGGTATGTGTGGGCCCACAAAACTCCTCGAGTCGCTCGCAAGGTTATGTATCTGCCCCTTCATAGGGTGGGGTATGGGTTTGCCTAAGGTTGCGGATTATCATAGGGCTATCGTGTTGGGGGAGGCTAAACCCTGGTGGCACGCTCCCGAACATTTAGGTTGGATTCAGATTGAGTCCTCCCTTCTGGTCTGCGGGTCCCTCCGGGGGTTGCTGGCTGCCGAGTCTATTCTGCCGGTTGGCTGGTCTCACCCTCTGGAGTCCGTGCAGACCCTGCTTTCCTACTGGAGGGGGTTGCCGCGTGCCTGGACGAGGTTTCCTCCGTGCGATATCCCTCTTCAGTCTTTGCAACTGCATATCCCGTCCCTCCAGATGAAGTGTTGGGAGGAGGTGGGGCTTATGTCTTTGCGGGATCTCCTTCTAGAAGGGAGGTTTCCCTCTTTCGAGATGTTTTGTGCTGGGCATCCTACGTGTCTTTCGACATTCCTGCAGTTTTTGCAGGTGAGGCTTCTGCTTCAGTCGAGTTCTTATATGGTAAGCTCGTGGCCCCCTGGGTTCAAACAAGGTGTTCTACAATATATATTATCCGACCCTTGGATCACTAAAGGCATGTCAGGTATTTACAAGGCCCTGGTGGGCTCAAATGACGAGGTCAAACTGGCGTACATGAAAACGGGAGTGGGATTGGGTTTCTCTGCCTCCGTCGCGGAGTGGCACTCTGCCACCTCGGAGGTGAAAAAAGCGACTAGATGTCTGAATCACGTTGGAAATCTCAAAAAGATACACCTCCGCTGGTACATTTCCCCTGTCCGCATTGTGCATTTTGGTAGGGGTCATTCACCATTGTGCTGGAGGCAGTGTGGAGAGAGGGGAACCTTGCAACACATGAGGTTGTCCTGCCCTAAGGTGACCCCCTTCTGGCACTAGTAAATAGTCTTCTACGTTCATTAACAGGGATACAGCTTGATCTATCCCCTCAGCTGGTGGTCCTGAATATTAGGATTGAGAGCTTCCCTTCGATTTTGAGGGGCACGGTCTCCTATATTTCAATAGCATCTAGATTATTCTTAGCCGCAAAGTGGAGATCCCACTCCCCTCCCACGTTGACAGAAGTCATACAAAAAACTAATTGGATATTTCAACGGGAATACTATCTTGCTTTGGACACACCGAGTAAGAAAGATACTTTGACTAAATGGCATACCTGGGCATCTCACCCTATGGCGCTACCAATCCCTTGGAGATAATTGGAATGGGTAATTCACTGGTATTCATTGGTATTCACCTTTTCCCTCCTTTGCCTGATCTATTTGGTGCTGTTGATCCCATGAATGGATAGTGAGTCCTCCCCCCCCCCTTCCTCCCCCTTTTCACCCACCCTCTTTATTTGTGGTGTTTTGTTTATTCTGTATCCTTGTTATTTTATGGTGATGTGGTTGTGTCGCCTGTTCTCCTCCTGTGTGTGGGGAGCGGATGGTTTGGCAACTATTACATGTTCTTGTTCAAAAATTTTCTAATAAACATTTAATGTATTAAAAAAATAAATATAGTGTGCTTGCCAAAAGAAGAAATGGATGCTACAGATGTGAAGACCTAGACACTCTACACAATGCATGGAGGTCCACCCCAAGCCTAACACCCAAATATTGTACACCAACAAAAAGGAGGGTGGTTGAGGCTTGATAGGCATCCAAGCTACCATCATTGATGAAACAAGGAGTATCCAGAAATACATCAGAAAAATGGCACCACAACATGAGATGCTGAGGGAGAGACCAAGGCAGTAACAACAAAAGTCCCGTAAAGAAGAACAAGAACACGAGGTGTCATGCTATGAGAAGCCGTTACATGGGATGTACCAGTAACAGATAATAAAGGTGACTGATCTGGAGAAATCCTACCAATGGCTGGAGAAATCTGGCCTCCAAGAAAGCAAAGAGGCACTAATCATAGCGGCACAAGAGCAGACTCTAAGCACCAGATCCATAGACGCAGGGATCTACACCACATGACAAGACCCAAGATAAAGACTATGTAAAGAAACCTGGAAACAGTCCAACACAGTGGCAGGATGCAAAATTCAAGCAGGAACAGCATACTCTAAATGACGCAACCAAGTAGAGGAAATTGTATGCAGGAACATCTGTACAGCATATGAGCTAAGCCCCCCTAAGTCCATGTGGGAGAACCCAGAAAAATTGGTGGAGAATGAGAGGGCTAAAATCCTGTGGAACCTCAGTATCCTTATGGATAAGCAGGTGTTGGCTAACCAACCAGATATCATGATATTAGACAAGGATCAGAAAGGAGCAATGATAATAGGTGTGGCAGTGCCAAATGACAGTAATTTCAGAAAGAAGGAATATGAGAAGCTGAAGAAATACCAGGGACTCAAAGAACAAGTGGAGAAGATGTGGAAGGTGAAAGCAACAGTGATTCCAGTGGTGATAGGCGCACTTGGTGCAGTGACCCCCTAAGTTGTTAAAATGGCTACAATGGATCTTAGGGTACCTTTACACACCGCAACTTTTGGCGGCGATAGGAGGCAATCTAACGTGCGCGTGCACATTTTTCATGGTTGCCTCAGATCGCCGAAGGCGCTTTTACACGCCGCAATTTCACCCTCAACCTCAGGAGACGTGTCCCCCCGGAAGTTGCCACACCAACAGCGGGAAACATCCAGAAGACTCCTGATGCCGCTTCACACGCCGCAATCCCCAAAGGAATGTGGGTGTACCTGTTCAGCGCGGCGAAAACATAGGCGTGCCAAATTGTTTTACACCGCGTCCCAAACACGCTCATTGGACAATGCAATAGCGTCCTGATTGGCCAGCCTGCGCTGGAAGGCTGGCTAATACGTGACGCCATTATCTCGGAGTTTTGAATGAATACACACTCGTGTCATTGACAGTAGCTGCTGCGACACACTTTCGAGCCAATCAAGCGTCACACAGGAGCAGTTTTCAGCAGGACAGTGGCTTACACTACACAATAGTTTGCTATGTATGTGTCTGTAGCTGATGGTGTGAACATACACACAACACTATGCCCATATGTGCCTACATTGGTCCATGCCATGGCCCAGCTGAACTATGTGTGTGTACACATGTTTGTGTGTGTCGTGGACTGTACCTACATCCCCCATAAACACCATTGATTGCTCAATGTGTGTGGACACATGCCCCTGTGGGCACAACACATCACAATGGATATGTACACACAGTTGCGCCATACACTGCCCAAAGGGCTGAACCTGTGTACTGCATATTACCACACAATGTTTCACGGAACCATCAATACCATTTTACCAATCACATACCTCTGTGCACAGCATAAAGCTATGTGCAACTTCCCTGTATCCCAAAGTAACGATACACACAGGTTGTTGTTTGGATCCAATTTTTTTTTATGTTTGGCCACAAAAAATTACAATACAACAACACACAAAAAATAATATAAACCAGAAGTGTTGACATCACACAAACAAATGCAGCATGATGAGAATTAATGTAAAAAAAAAACATGTCACAGTAAAAAGACGAAACATACTCACTAACTAACTAAAGAATGTGCACACACAAAAAGACAACCCAAATACTCCTGGTGCAGCCACCCTGGTGACTCCACCCTCCTCATCATGTTGCAGCTTCACAGCACCAGCCACCCTACATCTGCTGGTGCTGCCAGGCCACTGCCCAGGGCCATTAAAGCAGGAGCAGTATGTGTCTCTACTGTTCCCGGCATCCTGCTGAGTCTGACCCTGGCTCAGCGGCTGGTGTGGCGCCACACCATGGTCGTTAGCACGCCAATCCCCGGGACGGTCCTCCCCTGTTGTGGGGTCCACTGAATCCACATAACTTGCCGGTGTGTATGATGACCGCTCCCTACGACGCAGGAAGTTATGCAGCACTCAACAGGCCAGCACTACCACATCAATAGATTCCAGTTTCATATACAAACGTGTATGAAAAACCCGGAATGTATTGGCCATGATCCCAAACGCATTTTCAACCACACGGCGGGCCCATGATAGCCGGTAATTGAAAATGTGCTGCTCAGAAGTAAGGGTCCTCTGGGGATATGGCCGTAGTAGGTGTTCCTGAAGTGGGAAGGCTTCATCCCCCACAAATGCAAAGTTGAGATGATGGGTTGTCTCATCATTTGAGGGCAAGTTCAGCCCACCTTTCCTTAGGTCTTGGGCCATGAGGACCACACTACAATATCCTTTGTAATTGTAATACAAAGACCCAGAGTTTGGGGGTTTGGTGATCCTCACGTGCTTACCATCCAATGCATCGCCGTAGTATGGAAATTGCCAGCGGTCCTCAAACCCTCTGGCAACATCCATCCATTGAGCGGGTGTTGTTGGAAACTGCATATAGAATGGCAGCAGACTATTCCAGATGGCCTCACACGTCTCAGGTATCAGGCGGTTCAGCAGAGGCAGTGATACATGTGAAGTGTATTGCAGGTTGGTCCTTGACCGACCTGTAGCCAGGAACCGCAAAGTTACTGTCAAACGCTCCTCAGGTGGCTCGACGCATCACAGTGTCCTGACGGGCTATCAATGGTCGTATGCATTCCAACAGGAATGTGAAAGAGTCTTCGGACATACGAAGGTAGTTCCTGAAATCATGCGGACTACGATCCTCCAGCTCACGCACCAGCTACATGTGGCTCCGGGTGTCCCAGTGGCAAAGCCAATCCCAAGTCCACACACGCCGTGGTCTGCGAACCCACAACCTCTCATATCTATCCTCCAGCCACAATTGCTCTTCCACCAAGGCAAGAGCCATGATAGCATCTCCATCAGGGTGGAACATCATCTCACGTACCAACCCCTGCAAAAATGAGAAAAACAAAAACATCACTACAAGAATGCTTCATCACACATCATCTACACACACCATCTCCTTCCCTCTACATCCCCTGGCCACTTTACGACAGCTTACTCAAGTGTTAACACCAGTCCACACACATACATAAAGACCACCAATCAACTCCTAAACACAACATTGCAGTGTGTGACACCCAAACCTGGTCACTGTACACCCCTGGCCATCCTGTACAATACATCTCCCTTGTCTAATGCAACACATCATGAGCCTAAGCCCATATACGTGGCCATAATGTTAATACATTACCACAAGGCATGGGCAAACACATAGGTCACATTAATTTAATCATGCTATTTAAAACTTCTTTACAATTACATTACACAGGTAACCCAGGTTTTTTTGTGTGATGCAAAAAATATCATACCATGCAGCAGACTATTGAATACTCATCATGTCCAAGAGACATCCCTGATGTGTTGTGAATGCAGGATCTTCTGAGCCACACATTCGCAGAAGCCACACGCCACAATCCACATCTGATTTAGGCTTTAAACGTCCAATTGTGGCGCCCCGCAACGAGTGCGTCACAAGAGGGTATTGCAGCCATAAATGCAGCCGCAATATTCTCTGACACAGCAGTGATCTATTTAACTTTGAGATCCAACCCTGCATGCATCACCTAGAACAGAGGACCAATCCAGGGTCCTGGTGGGCGGAGTGCTAGGGAAGTGTGTAGGAGAACTAACCCTTAGAAAAGGAGAAGGGATCTAGAACTTGACCTGAGCAGTCTAGAACTTGGAGTAGGAGCGGGGGCTCTGCACCCCGTGCAGCCCCCGGGCCGTCACCGGTCGGGTGTCAGCACCTGAGGCCTCAACAACCGGGATCGGGCATCGTTACCACGGGTTCCCAAAAGACTCCCGTGCCCACAATTCACAGCCGGTTCACTGGTACCGAAGCTGGCAGCAGTTCACCTCTGCTACGCGAACCAGAAAGCGTGGAGGAGCAGCTTCAAAGGAGCACACCACCACAAGCTAACTTCCAGTCGTCTAACCAGCGGTGTACCCACTGAGGGATCCAAGGCTCCCCAAAACATCCACAACGTACAACTTGGATAGGGCATTGAAGCAGCCTCCCCGTACCCGATCTGGTATTCCTGGGCGACAATGGCAAATCACTTTGTTAGAATGGAGGAACACTTGCGGATCTCTGAGGGACACTATCACTGCTGAGTCCACCCGGTCCACTACCTGTTAACTGTATACCATGTACTGCCTGCTGGTTACAGTAAAGACCCGTTGCAGAGACTTTCAGTGTCCGTGCTTCCTTATGAACTATCCGTCCCGCACTACAAGGTAACAGCAGCTGCCGCACAACCTCTTAAGCAGCTCCAGCCTCCGGGGATCACCGCTCAGCCTGTGGGGAGCGTTCCATCTTGCTGCTGTCCATCCCCCGGAGGTTCCGCAGCGTCGGTAACGATTACCGAAACTACTCATAGGTGGCGTCACGAATAAATTAAAACCCCTTTAATCTGTTCCCTACAAGACGTCTTCATCTTTTGATCTGCACTCCACCGGGCCCCACTACCGGCAGGCGCGGTCCACCCGTGACAAGGAGGAAGGAAGCATCGCCTGTCTAAACCGGAGTCCCGGCCACGGTGAGTCAGAAAATGGCGTCACGAACAGGATACGAGCAGGCCCGTTACCTAACGGGTAATATGTGCTTAAAAATGACTTTATTGTCTACAAGCTGGACTTTGTTCGTCCCTAAAAGAACTTTCCCGCCTTTTCACCGTTGGGCCAAGACGGCGCCCAAGATGGCGTTCCCGCCACAAGAATCCGCCACGTGTAAGCCCAGGAGTGAGTCAACCCCTCCCTCATCGTGGGAGGGCTAAAGACAAAAGGCGCCAAACTCTTTGTCCGCCCTGATTGCTCGAATCAACCATGGGGGCGGACCCCAAAGACTTTTCCCACCATTGGACTACAAAAGCCCAGAGGAAATGGGAGTGTCACAGACCTTCTTCCCCAGCTCTCTACCAGAAAGCTTACCGGTTTGAACGGGTGTGGTTCCCTCCAAAAGAAGAGAATGACCAGCATGAGACTCCCAAGACCTGATGCGGGAGGTCGAGGCGGAGGCCAGAGCAGCCATAGGCCAACCGAGTCCTGCCCTTACCATAGACGGCAGCCCCGACTTCTGGCTAGAGGCTCTACAAGACCTCCGGGTGCGGTTACTCGAGACTGTAGAATGGACGATTCGCAGCTGGAGCGCGACCCTAGGCAGACGACTACACCATGCGATGCAGCAGAGCCGACTGGGTACCGCTACTCCAGGCCCAGAGGACGTCACCAGCTTCTCAACCGCCTCACCGTCGCCCACCACCTGTCCTGCTTCGTCACCCGAGCCAATTGACTGCATCATTCCAGTGGAGGCCACAGCTCGACTCGTTCCCGCGATTGATATCGCAGCCGACCCCGTTCCTGAGCCGGAGCTTGTAATACACTCCACGGAAGAACTTGATCTTTACCAGGTTCCCACCGAGGAACCCGCGACGTGTTTCACCACTACAGAGACTGTCGCCTGTTTCGTCCCCGTACCGGAGGCTTCCTTCGCTATTGCCGAGGCCTACCTGGTAACCGGGATTGAGACCCCTCTACCTACAGTTACAGATGAAGAGGCAGGCAGCCTGGAAGCCCTGCAGGACTTCCCTGTGGAAGGCTCCGCAGCACCACCGCCCTGTTGTACAGAGGAATCAGCTTCAACATCTCCAACCATCGAGCAGCCTGATGTAGTCATCGAAGGAGAGGTCGAGGAGGATGACGGCGAGACCCGTAGCATCGCTGAGGATCTCGACACCGAGTTCGCTTGGGGAGACACCGAGGAACTTCCTACCGGACATACAACTCGGGTACACTGGTCGGGTGCAACGCCGACACCTTCCCCTGTGCCGTTTCACCGGGTGCCAGCCCAGACTGCCCGCCAAGTCCAAGTTTCCCGTCTAACCACCAGCTCCATCACTCATCTTAACACCCCGAGCTGTGCCGACGGAGATGTACGCCAGTGACGACGAGAGGAGTGGCAAGCCCGTGAACGCGCCAACATGCAGGCCCGTGCCGAGGCTCGCCGCCAACCACCGCTGCCTGATGAACTCCCCCGCGAAGGTAGAATTTCCACCTTTAACTTATATACCGGGTGAGGGTTCGCTTGGGAGGTGGGTTTGAATGAGGAGGTGTTTGTGGGGCGCCGGGAAGTTGAGTCACACTTGCCCAGAGGACATCCCGATCGCGACCTATACCGGGGCGATATAATCACCTATGAACGCTATGCTTGTCCAGATGGGTGGTTCGCTATCCGGGTGCGCCATCATTCTCCGCGCCAGTTACTTTAAGACTTGGACTCACTCAATGACTCTGTTCCTGTTAAGCACTGACTGTGTGATATTGCGGTTACAGCCTGAACTTTTAATATAAGGACAGTCGATCGCCCGCTGGGTCCGCATCAAGTGTTTCACCTGTTTATTCTACCGTTTCACTTTTATGCATATAATGACCTGTCATTAATAAAAGTGTTTATTACCTGTTATAAAATACAAAAACCTCTGTAATGTGGTAGTGTGATGCTTGGGGACAAGCGTATTCAACCAAGGGGGAGTGTGGCGACCCGCAACGAGTGCGTCACAAGAGGGTATTGCAGCCATAAATGCAGCCGCAATATTCTCTGACACAGCAGTGATCTAGTTAACTTTGAGATCCAACCCTGCATGCATCACCTAGAACAGAGGACCAATCCAGGGTCCTGGTGGGCGGAGTGCTAGGGAAGTGTGTAGGAGAACTAACCCTTAGAAAAGGAGAAGGGATCTAGAACTTGACCTGAGCAGTCTAGAACTTGGAGTAGGAGCGGGGGCTCTGCACCCCGTGCAGCCCCCGGGCCGTCACCGGTCGGGTGTCAGCACCTGAGGCCTCAACAACCGGGATCGGGCATCGTTACCACGGGTTCCCAAAAGACTCCAGTGCCCACAATTCACAGCTGGTTCACTGGTACCGAAGCTGGCAGCAGTTCACCTCTGCTACGCGAACCAGAAAGCGTGGAGGAGCAGCTTCAAAGGAGCACCCCACCACAAGCCAACTTCCAGTCGTCTAACCAGCGGTGTACCCACTGAGGGATCCAAGGCTCCCCAAAACATCCACAACGTACAACTTGGATAGGGCATTGAAGCAGCCTCCCTGTACCCGATCTGGTATTCCTGGGCGACAATGGCAAATCACTTTGTTAGAATGGAGGAACACTTGCGGATCTCTGAGGGACACTATCACTGCTGAGTCCACCCGGTCCACTACCTGTTAACTGTATACCATGTACTGCCTGCTGGTTACAGTAAAGACCCGTTGCAGAGACTTTCTGTGTCCGTGCTTCCTTATGAACTATCCGTCCGCACTACAAGGTAACAGCAGCTGCCGCACAACCTCTTAAGCAGCTCCAGCCTCCGGGGATCACCGCTCAGCCTGTGGGGAGCGTTCCATCTTGCTGCTGTCCATCCCCCGGAGGTTCCGCAGCGTCGGTAACGATTACCGAAACTACTCATAGGTGGCGTCACGAATAAATTAAAACCCCTTTAATCTGTTCCCTACAAGACGTCTTCATCTTTTGATCTGCACTCCACCAGGCCCCACTACCGGCAGGCGTGGTCCACCCATGACAAGGAGGAAGGAAGCATCGCCTGTCAAACCGGAGTCCCGGCCACGGTGAGTCACAATTGTGTATGGTAAACAACAGTACTATGTGTCCTCAATTCAGATGAGCCCCGCAACTAAAGACACTCGCATCCTTCAAACATGATCCTGTATGGCAAAAGCAAAATGGCTTATCAATGAAGATAGGGCTTAGGTAGTCCAAACAATCATGCATCCATTTGGCATGACACAATAGTATATATGGCAACAAACATCAAGAGTAACTACATACCCCACCACTTGGGTGTCACCTACACTACACAATAGCGACCCCTAATGGTAAGGTGCTGTAAACGCAACACAGCCACATCACATTTCATGTTTGTACATCAGTACTTACTTAATGACTCTGGGCAGCAAGCGTGTCCGACTTTGGCCTTGAGCGCATTTCATATGTTAACCAACCAATCAGAGCGCAGCGACGTCTTGTAATCGACGTAGCCACCTGGGCGTACGCAGGTGCGACCAATAATTATGCACAATTGTGCTTTTGTGATTGGTCAGGTTGTGTTTAAAAAAGCACGTGCTGGGGCGCTACCCCTGCCCCGACTGGAATGTGCATTGAGCTAGTAGTGTCTCATCACATGATCTCTGTTGGACAGACGGTCAGTGGGAGCACATGCTATTGGGCACTCCTGGACGTTTTTTCTGTGTGCTGTAGACCCATATGTTGGGTGATGTTTGTGCGCCTTATGTCCAGCTTCATGTAGCGTCCTGTAGAAGTCTATTTAGAGACGTGTACGCATCGTAAATACATTCCGTGTCCTGTAGCACACATAATGTTCTGTGAGATCCTTGCCAGGACAATATGTGTACTCCAGTACTATGTTTAGCCCTAAATATGTGTGTATCTGAGGAGTGTGTGTTGAAATGTCCTTAGTTACGCCATGTGTGGCATTTGTAATGATAGACCTTGACATATTTCACTGCAGTGGCCCCAAATACATATATCACCTGGCCTGTCCAACATGCCCCATGTATGGACATATGTTAACGCCAATAATGATTTTGCCTAGCCAACCTGACTACCAGAACACATGTTATTAGTCTTGCAGGACATGTGCTGGACACACAGAGTAGGGTGTCACCTGTGATGGCCATGTATTTGTTTGCATGACCATTTTTCTTTTTTCTTTTCTCAGATGGCTGAGTTTCACAATTTTGTGACACAGCTCCTCATCATGTACCAGGCAAACAAATGCCTGTGGCGGGTGTCGCTGCCTGCGTATCACGACCAGGCAGCGCGGGCTGTGGCCTACATGCCGCTGGTGGAGCTGTGCAACCGGCTCCAACCACAAAAGATCTAGACCAGTGTTTCCCAACTCCAGTCCTCAAGGCACACCAACAGGTCATGTTTTCAGGATTTCCTTATCATTAGACAGATGATGGAATTATCCCCTGTGCAAGTGATTAAATTATCACCTATGCAATCCTAAGGAAATCCTGAAAACATGACCTGTTGGTGTGCCTTGAGGACTGGAGTTGGGAAACACTGATCTAGACAGCGGCGCTGGTTGCGGATAAGATCAAAAGCCTGTGCACCGTGTTCAACAAAACCCACAAAAATTGGATGGAGGCCCGGTCCGGGGCTGGAGCTGAGGAGGTCCCTAGGCCAACTCTCTGGTACTATGACCTCCTCAGCTTCACCCTGGGCCAGGAGGGGCCTCGTGGAACATGGTGCAGCAGGCGGCGCCCGCAACCAGCTGTGGCCGCAGCCCAAGACCCTGCCCTGTCGCAGGAGGTGGCTAATTGTGTTTGTGTGATCGATCTAACCAGCATGTTGCTTGCACTGATGTGGGGTTTGCAGCACATGTCGTAGTCGCCATTGTGCTTTTCCCACACCAATCCTGTTCACTGTTCTTTTCTATCTGTTTTTTGGTCTATGTTCTCACAGATTGTGTTGTTTTATGTGTGTGCACTTTACATATCAATGTCGACCCTCAGGTGAGTATACTGCACTTGTCTACTTGTTAGGCTTTTTCTTCACTAAACTCTGCTCCTGTGGCTTTTGGTGTTAGCCTTGGTGATCTTGGCTCTATGTTGTATTGGGTGTTTGGTTGTGGTATTTGCTTCAATTACATTGCAACATGTGGCTGATGGGTTTTTTATTCTTTGTTTGTTTTTCAGCCCCCTCCGGCGCCTGGCTCCAATGATGAGGAGCCAACAGCTGGCGAGGCTCTCCTCTCAACATCTTCGGGAGAGCCAGAGCCAGAGACCAGTGGTGGGGGGCCAGGCCCATGTCCCAGCTTTGGAATCCGCTGTAGACGACCACCTGCCCCACCCAACACGGAGCTGGATACCTGGGCGAAACGGGTTCTCCTGGATCGCGAGAGGACACCTGGCTCTAGGATCGGGTACGTTGCCAGCGAGATGCTGGCCCACATGGAGCCAGAGCAGTGTAACATCACGGAGCGGGCCATCTTTCGTGTCCTGGAGGCGGGTGTGGATGGGTCCCTGCGATGGGGGGCATCGTGAACGCTCCCAAGGAAGACAACTCCAGGGCCCACTGCGCCCGCATGACGTATGGTGAGGAGGGGGCAAAATCGTGATACTCCACCTCCCCCAAGGAGACAGCCCAGCAGAGCATCAACATCACAAGATCGCTGTGTGTATGAGGAGGGGGGGGGCCCATTGTCTTATCCAGCAGAGGAGGAGGAAGACCAAGAAAACTACTAGCCAATGCACAACCTTGGCATGACAAGACTTTTTTTTTGTTATCGGCCAGGTGTGGCCCTTTTCTTTTGTTTAAAATAAAAAATGCTTAATTTAAACACCACTCTGTCCATATATGTGTCACCTACACCAGTATGTGTGTGTGTGTGTGTGTTGGGTACTGTGGGAGTCATATAGTAGACATTGATGTCATATTGGGTGGCATAGCGGTTGTAATGGCCCAGTATGGTAACATGTTTGCCATGTGACACCATATACCTCTTGATAAACCGTGGCCCACTGTGATTGGTGAAATGTGACCTCACAAACGTTACCCTGTGTGTTGCAACAAGGGATGACACAGGATGTAGCTGGGCATAATTTTAATAACCAACAACCCATTTTTAAAACATTGCCAACACAATCCAAAAGCCCTGGTCAGGTTAGGAATAACCAATACACACTACGCACTTTCCCAATGTGGGACACTATAAGAAAAGAGGCCAACGTGGCCTAAAAAACTAAGGTGCCAACATGGCAACAGGGAACAAAACAAGGGTCCAACATGGACAACAATTAGTAGGAGAGTCTGGTCCCATTATTGGGTGGGGGGTGATGGGTTAGGGGCCCTGCCGGACTGGGCTGTCTAGAGGGCGTGGATCATGGCACTCAAGCGGGCAAGGTGTTGCTGCCCTTCTTGGTGTGCCCTCTCCATGTGCTGCTGTGCCTCCTGGTAAGCCAGCAGCAGCTCCTCAATGGTTGGTACACCTGTATGGGAAAGAAGGACATTAGTGAGTTACCTGTGTATGGGTGGATGGGTGTTTGAGGAAATTGTTATTGATTATCACCATCACATCACCATCCCAGGTCACATCTGTCGGAGATAAGGATGGGCTGACAGCCCTGCCTGCAGCACTGGCTCGTTCTCCTTCATCACAACAAAAAAAACAAAAATCAGTACTCACATACGTGTGTGGAGGACACAACAATAACTCAATTAGCAAGCTGGTAGTCCTTAGCAGACACTTACCACCATACACTACAGCAACAGGCTCAAGGTGAGGTTGTGCTGCCACCAACACACCAGGGCTCAGCTGGGAGCTTGAGATGCAAGCTGGGTGGTCGCTACAGGACTTCCACCTCACTACAGCAAAGGCTAAGGTGGGCTGTGCTGCAAGCCAAGGGCTCGCTGGGAGCTTGTGGGCCTGCTGGGTTGGGAGTGGCTGTGCCTCCGGGCTGGGGCTGGCTGGTAGTGCCTGCTGGGGAGGGAGTGGCTGGGCCTCCGGGCGGGGCTTGTGGAGTCCCTGTTGGGGAGGACTAGCTGGGCCTCCGGGGCCAGGGCTTGTAGAGTCCCGGGGTGGGGAGGGAGGAGGCTGGACTGGGCCTCCGGGGCCGGGGCTTGTGGTGCCCCGGGTGGGGAGGGACTGGATGGGCCCTCCGGGGCCGGGGCTGGTGGAGTCCCGGGTGGGGAGGGACTGGCTGGGTCCTCCGGGGCCGGGGCTGGTGGAGTCCCGGGTGGGGAGGGACTGGTTGGGTCCTCCGGGGCCGGGGCTTGTGGAGTACGGGTGGGGAGGGACTTGCTCGGTCCTCCGGGGCCGGGGCTGGTGGAGTCCTGGGTGGGGAGGAATTGGCTGGGCCCTCCGGGGCAGGTGGTGGGGGTGTCCAGGGTGCCGTTGGGGACTGTGGATCGTCCCCAGACACAAAGTCCTCGTCATCTGTAATATCAAACATGATAACAGAGCAATTTTAGAAAAGACACACAACATAGGGAAATCACCTTATGTGTGTATGAATTTCATGACGGCATGAAGGATACGGTCAAAAGTTATGGTCGGCGCATACCCTATGGTGAGGGCTCACTCTGGTTTGGGACATGAGTCCGACACCAGTGCCCACATATTTGGAATGTTACATAACCCTTGGCTTAGCATGATAGGTATTTGAATCTTGAACACAAGAACAGGCAGTAAGCATCATGTGTTTGCTGTGTGGGGGCCAACACATAGCATTGAGATTGTATTCTGTGTACTGTATTGTTATAATTGTGTTTTAAAATTTTGTGTGTCACAAGTCACACATATGTGCTTCAAGGTCTCATGTGGTTGTGGAACATTGCATTAATATGTTGGTGTCACCTTTGCAGTCAGGACACAACTATTTTTGCCACCAGACAGGTCAAGAACCACTATAGCTGTCACCTTTTGTAGGACAAATGAATGTTTCATACACCTTCATGTTGCAGAGTAACCAACATGCAGATGCACATTGGTTAAACTTTACAAAAAGGCGGCACTTGGACGGTTTCTTCAATTTTTCAAATTTCTTTATTCAGTGTTCCAGGGTGCTATAAACAAATCGGGAACGCAGTCCCGTACAGCTGAACGCGTTTCGGACGTTCAGTCCTTTGTCAACAGCAAGTATAAAATGACCACTCTGTACCATTTATACAATAAAAACTCCTCCCCTTAGAACACCTCATTTGAATATTCTCATTAATTATAATGATTAGTTCAGTCTGAAGGAACCTTATTTCAGACACAAATAGAAAAAGTGCGCATATGCATGAGTACATAAATAAATATCATAACATGTGAATATACATGAATCAACAAATATGCAAACATACATGTTACCCATAGAAGAAAAAAAAAAACACATCAAAGTTTCCATATAAGACTGTACTTCATGTATATTACTATATAATGACTTACAATATAGATTACATCTTATAATGGAAACTGAATAGGCAAGACAAAATAACCCAATCTCCCCTCAACACAGATTTATTGTCAGTGTTAATAGAAATAGGTCAAATCTGACTTGTAATTCAACCCATCAGGTGACCTAACATTTAATTTTAGGATCCACAATAATTCTCTACTTCTTACCAATCTTTCCCAATCTCCTCCTCTTTTACCATTGTGGACCCTATCAATTCCCCTTATACATAGGCTACTTAAATCCCCCTTATGTTCGTCTCTGAAATGTCTAGATAATCCGGACAGGTTTCTTTGTGAAGAACTATTGTCCGGATTTGATGCTGAAATATGTTCGCTGATTCTTTTTTTCAGAGTCCTGATTGAGCAGCCAAAATAATCTGACTCACCGTGGTCGGGACTCCGGTTTAGACAGGCGATTGCTTCTTCCTCCTTGTCACGGATGGACCGCACCTGCGGGCAGTGGGGCCCGATGGTCCAGATTCAAAAGAGAGACGTCGTTAGTGGAACAGATTAAGGGGTTAATTTGTCGTGACGCCACCTATGAGAGATTCGGTAACTTTACCGACGCTGCGGGGCCTTCGGGGGATGGGATGCAGCAAGATGGAACGCTCCCCACAGGCTGAGCGATGATCCCCAGGAGCTGCGCAAGATGTTCTGAGGCAGCTGCATTTACCTTAGCACGCGGATAAGCAGTTCATAAGAAGGCACGGACAATGTAAGTCTCTGTAACAGGTTCTTTACTGTAACCAGCAGGCAGTACGTGGTATACAGCTTGTAGGTAGTGGACCGGGTGGACTCAGCAATGACCAGTGTGTTCTCAGAGATCCACGGTGTTCCTCCATTATAACTAAGTAAGTTGCCGTTGTCGCCCAGGAATACCAGATCGGGTACAGGGAGGCTGCTTGAATGCCCTATCCGGGTTATACGTTCCGGATGCCTTGGGGAGCCTTGGGTCCCTTGGTGGGTACACCGTTGGTTAGACGACTGGATTTGGCGATGGTGGGGTGCTCCTGTAGAGCTGTCCCTCCACTCCTCTGGTTCGCATAGCAGAGCTGAACTGCTGCTAGCTTTGGTACCAGCAAACCGGCTGTAGATGGGCACGGGATGATTTTGGACCCGCATGTTGACGCCCGTCGTTCGGTTGATTAGGCACCGAGAGTGATGGTGCTCAACCGGGTGACGGTAGGGAGATGGCCGGTAGAAGGTGGCCAGGGGGCCGCACGGAACTGTGCAAGAACGGGAAAAAGTCTTTTGCAAAGTTCAAACAGCAGAGTCACTTATGGAGGGCAGTGTTCCGGACCCGTATAGCGAACCACCCATCGTAGCATGCGTGTCGCTCGTAGGTAATAACGTCCCCTCTATACAGATCACGGTCTGGGTGTCCTCGTAGCAAGTGTGACTCCACATCACGGCGCCCCACAAACACTTCCTCATACACGCCCTCCTCCCTGGCAAAACCCCACCCGGGGGATAAGTTGAAAGTGATCACCCGTCCTTTCTTGCGGAGTTCATCAGGTAGTGGGGGTTGGCGTCGAGCTTCGGCGCGGGCCTCCATGTTGGCGCGCATACGAGCCCGCCACTCCTCCCTTCGGATGCGACATATCTTCGTCGGAGCGGTGTGGAGTGTGGATAAAGTCACTGCGACATGTTGGCTGTTGAACGGCTTGAGTTTGGTGGGCAGTCTGGATCGGAACCCGGTTGAACGGCACCGGGGAAGGTATTGCGGGCGCACCCGACCACCGTACCCGAGCAGGCTGCTTGGCCGAAGGGTCCACGGTATCTCCCCAGGCGAACCCGGTGTAGAGGTCCTCAGCGGTGCTGTGGGTCTCGTCGTCGTCGTCATCCTCCTCTCCCTCAACGATCACATCGGGCTGCTCGGCAGGTGGAGATGTTGGATGGAATTCCTCCGGGTAGATGGGCGGCTGTGCTGCAAAGTTCTCCTCAAGGTCGCCCTGCAGGGATTTCAGGCTGCCTGCCTCTTCTTCTGTTGCAGCTGGTAGTGGTGTTTCAATCCCGGTCACCAGGTAGGCCTCGGTAGTAGCAGAGGAGGCCTCCGGTTTGGGGAAGAAATAGGCGACAGTTTCGGTAGTGGTGAGACTAGTCGCGGGTTCCTCAGAGGGAACCAGGTAAATGTCAGCTTCTTCAGGGGAGCTGGTTGTAAGCTCCGGCTCTAACACAGTTTCAGTTTCAGGCTTTGGAACGGGATAAGCTGTGGTCTCTACCGGGATGATGCAGTCTATTGGCTCCGGAGACGAAGCAGGGCAAGTGGTCGGCGTGGGCGAGGCGGTGCTAAAACTGGAGATGTCGTCCGGTCCTGGAGTGGTTGCACCCGAGCGGCTCTGCTGCATCGCACGATGTAGTCTGCTGCTCAAGCTCGCGCTCCAACTGCGGATCGTCCATTCCACAGTTTCTATTAACCGCACTCTGAGGTCTTGCAAAGCCTCCTGCCAGAAGTCAGGGTTGCCGTCTATGTTGAGGACAGGACCCGGACCCGGATGGCCTATTGCTGCTCTGGCCTCGGCTACCACTTCTTGCATCAGGTCGTGGAGTCTTGCTTGGTCATCTTGTTGGGGGAACCACATCCGTCTCTACCCGTTAAATGTTCTGGTGAGCTGGTGAAGATTGGTTCATGACACTCTCACTTCCTTGGGGCTTTTCTAGTCCAATTGTGGGAAAAAGTCTTTGGTCCGCCCCCATGGTTGATTCGAGCAATCAGGGCGGACAATGATTTTGGTGCCTTTGCCTTTAGCCCTCCGACGAAGAGGGGCAGTGGCTCACCCCTGGGCTTGCACGTGGCGGATCCTCATGGCGGGGACACCATCTTTGGGCGCCATCTTTGGCCCAACGGTGAAAAGGCAGGAAAAGTTCTTTTTGGGACGAGCAAAGTCCATTTTGATAAAATAAAGTCTTTTAAGCACATAATACCCGTTAGGGGACGGGCCTGCTCGTATCCTGTTCGTGACGCCATTTACTGACTCACTGTGGCCGGGACTCCGGTTTAGACAGGTGATTGCTTCTTCCTGCTTGTCACGGATGGACCGCGCCTGCCGGCAATGGGGCCCGGTGGTCCAGATTCAAAAGAGAGACGTCGTTAGTGGAACAGATTAAGGGGTTAATTTGTCGTGACGCCACCTATGAGAGATTCGGTAACTTTACCGACGCTGCGGGGCCTCTGGGGGATGGGATGCAGCAAGATGGAACGCTCCCCACAGTCTGAGCGATGATCCCGGAGCCAGGAGCTGCGCAAGATGTTCTGAGGCAGCTGCGTTTACCTTAGCATGCAGATAAGCAGTTCATAAGAAGGCACGGACACTTAAGTCTCTGTAACGGGTTCTTTACTGTAACCAGCAGGCAGTACATGGTATACAGCTTCTAGGTAATGGACCGGGTGGACTCAGCAATGACCAGTGTGTTCTCTGAGATCCACGGTGTTCCTCCATTATAACTAAGTAAGTTGCCGTTGTCGCCCAGGAATACCAGATCGGGTACAGGGAGGTTGCTTGAATACCCTATTCAGGGTATACGTTCCGGATGCTTTGGGGAGCCTTGGGTCCCTTGGTGGGTACACCGTTGGTTAGACGACTGGATTTGGCGATGGTGGGGTGCTCTTGTAGAGCGGTTCCTCCACTCCTCTGGTTTGCATAGCAGAGCTGAACTGCTGCTAGCTTCGGTACCAGCAAACCGGCTGTAGATGGGCACGGGATGATTTTGGACCCGCATGTTGACGCCCGTAGTTCGGTTGATTAGGCACCGAGAGTGATGGTGCTCAACCGGGTGACGGTAGGGAGACGGCCGGTAGAAGGTGGCCAGGGGGCCGCACGGAACTGTGCAAGCCCCCTCTCCTAGGTTGCAGAGCTGGGATTCTGCAGAAGGTCTTCTACGTTGCTGTTACAACTTCCAGCTTCACTTGAACTCTCCTTTCAAGTGTACTGAACTTTTCACTACACACTACCCTTACACTCCGCCCACCAGGACCTGATTGGCCCTCTATGCTAGGTGATGCATGTAGGGTATGGATCTCTGAGTTAACTGTGTGATTGCTGAGTCAGAGAATATTGCTGCTGCTGTTTTGGCTGCAATACCCTCTTGTGACGCACTCGTTGCGGGGCGCCACAAATCCTTGTTACATTTCATGCATGTCGTCAGGTACACTAAATGTGTCGTGTTACAATTTATGTATCCATTGATGTTGAAAAGCTTGCCAGATTTTCTATCATGAAATTGCTTGGTAACCTGCATATAATGACAAAGATTACATCGATTACCACCACATTTGTAATTGCCCTTTACAGACAGCCAAGTAGGAGACTGCACATTATTGACAGAAAGGGACGGTGAAACAATGTTACCTATGGTCAGGGATTTCCTAGGGACACATCTGTATCCTTTTTGTAATATTTTATGCAATATTGGATCTTGTGAAAGAATCGGCATATACTTATGAATGAGTCTGACAATTTTCTCATGATCCTGACTATAACTTGTTGAAAATGTGGGAATACCAAAATCAGGAGCCTGTCTCTTTAAGGCTGCTTTCACATCAGCGTTTTTTTTAAATCGCGGCAGTTGCGGTGAAAAAACCGCAACTGCCGCGATTACCGCATAACCGCTGCACTTGCGGCACACTTGCGGCAAGCCCCATACAATGTATATGCGGGCTTGCGGCAGGTGCGGGAAGTGCGGTTTTGGCACTTGTGGCAGGTGCGGCCGCGAAAAAACCCGCGGTCAGCCGCGTTTTATTTCACGGCCGCACCTGCCGCAAGTGCCTAACCGCACTTGCCGCACCTGCCGCACACTTACCGCAAGCCCCATAGACATTGCATGGGGCTTGCCGCAACTGTGCCGCAAGAGCAGCGGTTATGCAGTAATCGCGGCAGATGCGGTTTTTTCACCACATCTGCAACGATTTAAAAAAACCGCTGATGTGAAAGTACCCTAAGAGGTGCAGTTGTGTGCTATTACCAGAATTTAAAGTGCTGGATGTCTGTACATCTCCTATGTTCTCCCTATTTAACAATAAGGATTCCCTGGATCTTACATGCACTTTTGATATGGCCCTATTCACACAGTCTTTGCTGTAACCACGTTTAGACAAGCAATTTTTTTATACGTACAACTTCAGTCTGATATGCCTCCTCATTACTGCATGTTCTTTTTGCCCTGATCAGCTCTCCAATAGGCAAATTCCGCACTACATTCCGAGGATGACAACTTCCCGCATGGAGTAACGAATTGCCGCTAACCGGCTTACGGTATAGCGAGGTGCTGATTGTGCCCGTTACACTGTCGCCCTGCAAATTCATATCCATTCATATCATTATACACCGTATGGACAAAACAAATATTATATGGGTTATCATTGACATACTTAATGAAATCAGCAAATTCAGATGTTTCTTGGATGGGCACACCGCCGCCGCCGCCCCAAATGATGACGACATCGTCGATGTACCGCCCCCACCATTTGATCCTCTGCAAAAGATCCATGCCGCAGAATCCAAAGTGACCTACTTACACTGTTGAATGAAGGCGAGTCGTTAGGTATATTAACACCGAAAACAAAGGAATACATGTATGTGGAACACCCGGTGTGTCCCATTTTCCACGCCTTTCCAAAGGTGCACAAGGAGGTTTCCCCCCCCCCCCCCACTTAGACCCATTGTGGCCGGGATTGGCGGGGTTAAAGAGAGATTATCACAGTGGGTTGATTCCATGTTGCAACCTTTATTAGAAGAATCTATAGGTTCCATAAAGGATTCAAAGCATCTGTTAAGTGAACTTAGAGGGATGAGGTGGATGAGGGGCTATCAATGGGTAATGTGTGATGTTATTTCTCTTTATTCATGCATTCCCCATGAGTATGCTTTGGAAGCACTGACCAACATATTGCAACGAACCAATCTTTACTCGCCTGATTTACAACAGTTCATAATAATGTGTACAGAACATCTTTTGAAAACCAATTACTTCCAATTTGATTCACAATATTTTATGCAGTGCTGTGGTTGCCCGATGGGTGCGGGGTTCTACCCATCACTTGCTAACCTGTATATGTTATACTGGGAGAGGCTCTACATACACCATCAGGACAATCCTTTTTTGCAGAGGATCAGTAAATCTGTGTTGAGGGGAGATTGGGTTATTTTGTCTTGCCTATTCAGTTTCCATTATAAGATGTAATCTATATTGTAAGTCATCATATAGTAATATACATGAAGTACAGTCTTATATGGAAACTTTGATGTGGTTTTTCTTTTTTTTCTTCTATGGGTAACATGTATGTTTGCATATTTGTTTATTCATGTATATTCACATGTTATGATATTTATTTATGTACTCATGCATATGCGCACTTTTTCTATTTGTGTCTGAAATAAGGTTGCATGCCTTGCTCTAACAGGTTCCTTCCGCCTAAACTAATCATTATAATTAATGAGAATATTCAAATGAGGTGTTCTAAGGGGAGGAGTTTTCATTGTATAAATGATACAGAGTGGTCATTTTATACTTGCTGTTGACAAAGGGCTGAACGTCCGAAATACGTTCAGCTGTACGGGACCGCGTTCCCGATTTGTTTTTATCACCCTGGAACACTGAATAAAGAAATTTGAAAAAGTGAAGAAACCGTCCAAGTGCCGGCTTTTTGTAAAGTTTAACCTTGTGTAAAGGCTACAGCCGCCCTGCCTGGCACGAACAACTGCACGTGAGTCTAGTCGAGCCATTCCCATTAACCCTTGTCCCCTTTGATTGCTTATAGATGCACATTGGTGCCAGCTCAACATGGTGACTTAGGCCACATTATGTGGCATGGCACAATACCACATGATGTTTGTGTAGTGTTTGTAGTATTTCGGTTGCCATGTGTGTGTTTGGCATTGCCACATACTCATCACGCAGCCTGGCAATCCGGGCATGAATCTCTACAATGCGCCATGGGCTCTTGTGCTTTAGATCAGCCACTTTCTTCTGGATCTGCTTGCAGGTCCTCTCCACCCCCAGTTTGTGGAGCAGGGCCCGCTGGATCCTCCGGAGTATGCTGTGTTTGCGCAGCCGTGGATGCCGGTGAGGCAGGTCACACCAATAATCATGGCGGTCACATAGGTCTATGAGGAGCATTAGCTCCACCAGACCCCATGTGGCAGCGCGCTGTGCGGCGGCCATGACTCTTCTCCTATGTGCAGGGAAGAGGCAGGCACCTGGCAGGCAGGGAGTAACCAAAACAAACGTCATGATGTCATCACGCACACTAGCGCCGCCAAACAACATTGAGGACGATAACGAGGTAGCCGTCCGTGGAGCTGGAATAGTGTAATAGAGCCATCATCATTACCAAATTCACACGATTGCAGTGCGTTTCCCATGGCACACATGTGCGATGTGTACACCAACATCTGCACTGTCATGTGTGGCAGTATGGTGGACACAGTGAAACTTCCAATATACGCGCCTTGCATAGCTTGCACTATTGAATGCGCGTGTAATTGGACTGATGTAGTGGATGGTTGTGTAGGTGAAGATATGTGTGCTGCTGAAGTGACAGCTCTTCAAATTTGGCACCCAGTGAAGGGACAGCCAGTGGAAACACAGTAGCCACCATCAATCATCGCTGACGGGGCGCGGTCTCCAGCACGCTGTGGCACACCTCCGGGAAATCAGTAGGCGACGCAGATTCCATCCCTATCGCTCCTTCACACGCCAAAAGCAGGGAATTTCACCTTCATGATTGCTTCTGATTTTGGAGCAGTGCTGTGAAATCGGAACCAGGCACAACATTTTTTATCGCCGCCAAATTCCCCAATTACATGCCACAATTGTGAGTCAATTTCACGGCGATGGTGACGTTGCAACAGATTGCCGGTCAGATTCCGCGCCGCGGTTGCGGCGTGTAAAGGTACCCTTAGGAGCAACATCTCAACTCTCTGCTCAGAAAAGCACAGTGCTGGGAACAAGTAAGATCCTGCGCAGAACCCTCAAACTTCCAGGACTCTGATAGAGGACCCGAGAATGCGGAAGGACAAATAACAACCTCACAGGGGTGAGAAGGCGGATATTTTTTAAAAAACAAAAATAACCTTAGCTTTATTTTTCTTTTTTTTCCATCAACATAGCCACATGAGGGTAGTTGTACTTTTGAATGACATCATTCATTTTATTATGCAACCAGCTAAAGAATCAGGTGGTCTAGAATCCATATACAGTTTATCTAATATATAAAACCCGAAGGGTCACTTTCGTCACTTTGGCCAGCACTTCCGTCACTTTGTCATCGACAAAGTGACGTCACCACAGTGCTACACACTGAACGGGTGGGCCAACATGGCGGCCCTAAGCGGAGCGGGACTCAGGCAGCCCCGCCACGCTTACAGCCGCCCGTACAGTGCCCCAAATACACACACACGGTCGGGAGACGACCGAATTTAGCTGCCGTCCGGAGCCAGCGCGAGGCAGCCGGGAGACGACCGCCGTTAGCCGGTCGTCTCCCGCCCACCACACACCACGGTCTCGACTGGCTGGCGGCTGCCCGGAGCTCAGCCGCGGCTACTTATGACACGGAGGTCCACGGGAAGTCTGCCAGGAGATGACCGGCATTAGCTGGTCATTTCCCGGCAGGCGAGCCGCTGAGCTCTGTGCCATACATAGCCGTGGCTGAACTCCGCCCAGCCGCGAGCCAGCCGGCATTTTCCGCCGTACAGCGAGGCGCGATTTGATTGGTCACCGCCAGGTGCGAGCCACCAATCAGGATAGCGGCACGCTGTATGGCGCCATACTTCAAATACACTGACTACAGTGTATTTCAAATATGGCGGCATAGCGCGCGTCGCTATTCTGATTGGTCGCCGCGTTCAGCGCACCGACCAATCAGAATAGCGGCGCGCTGTATGGCGCCATACTTCAAATACACTGTACTCAGTGTATTTCAAATATGGTGGCATAGTGCGCGCCGCTATTCTGATTGGTCGGCGCGCTGAAGGTGGCGACCAATCAGAATAGGCGCACTGTATGGCGCCATACTTCAAATACACTGACTACAGTGTATTTGAAATATGGCGGCATTGCGCGCGCCGCTATTCTGATTGGTCGGCGCACTGAAGGCGGCGACCAATCAGAATAGCGGCGCGCGCTATGCCGCCATATTTGAAATACAGTGAGTACAGTGTATTTGAAGTATGGCGCCATACAGCGCGCCGCTATTCTGATTGGTCGGCGCGCTGAACGCGGAGACCAATCAGAATAGCGGCGCGCTGAATGGCCCCATACTTCAAATACACTGACTACAGTGTATTTCAAATATGGCGGCATTGCGTGCGCCGCTATTCTGATTGGTCGCCGCGTTCAGCGCACCGACCAATCAGAATAGCGGCTCGCGGTGGGCACTCTCGCTCGGGGGTCTGGTGGGCGCTACCGCGCCCCACCGCTCGCCGTTTTGACAGCGGCTCGCGCCCACCGCTCAGGGGTCTGGTGGCGGGATAGCGGCTCGCGGTGGGCGCTTCCACGCCCACAGCTCGGAGGTCTGGTGGGCGCTGCTGCGCCCACCGCTCGCCGTTTTGACAGCGGCTCGCGGTGGGCGCTAAAGCGCCACCACTCGCCGCCATCTTGGATCACCCTGAGCGGGTGTAGTGCCCAAGCCACTTCCGTCGTGTGACGTCATTTTTGTCCCTTGAAGACGGAAGTGGCTTCGGGTTTTATATATTAGATATACTGGAAAATGAGAAAACATTTTCAATAGTGGTAAAATTGCAAAAATGAAACACCATTCCACATCTATTTTTGGGGTTTTATTTTTTCTGTGTTCATTGTAGAGCGAAAAGAACCAAATAAAAGTCAATTCATAAAACAAATACCGTATATACTCGCGTATAAGCCGAGTTTTTCAGCCCAAAAATTGGGCTGAAAAGTACCCCCCTCGGCTTATACGCGAGTCAGTGCTGTATACCGATGTATACATCGGTACATACCGATGTATACATCGGTATACAGCAGCCCCCGCATCCCCAGTAATGCAGGGCCCCCCCAGCGTCTCTCCGGTCACCTGTAAAGCAAACTATACTTATCAGTGTCCCGCTGTCCGCGCCCGCCGCTGCCGACATCGCGATCCTCCATCTTCATGTGTCTTCTTCCTGTTTCTGTGCTCGTCGCCGGCAATGACGTCATTACCTGCGACGAGCACAGGAAACAGGAAGAAGACGCATGAAGATGGAGGATCGTGATGTCGGCAGCGGCGGGCGCGGACAGCGGGACACTGATAAGTATAGTTTGCTTTACAGGTGACCGGAGAGACGCTGGGGGGGCCCTGCATTACTGGAGCTGCCTGTATACTACCGCTGGGGCTGCTATATACCTCTGGGGCCCTGTATACTAACACTAGGGCTGTATAAACCACTGGGGCTGTATATACTACCGCTGGGGCTGCTATATACCTCTGGGGCCCTGTATACTAACACTGGGGCTGTATAAACCACTGGGGCTGTATATACTGCTGGGGCCCTGTATACTACCACTGGGGCTGTATATACTACCACTGGGGCTGTATATACCTCTGGGGCCCTGTATACTACCACTGGGGCTGTATATACTACCACTGGGGCTGTATATACTACCACTGGGGCTGTATATACCTCTGGGGCCCTGTAAACTACCACTGGGGCTGTATATACTACCACTGGGGCTGTATATACCTCTGGGGCCCTGTATACTACCACTGGGGCTGTATATACTACCACTGGGGCTGTATATACCTCTGGGGTCCTGTATACTACCACTGGGGCTGTATAAACCACTGGGGCTGTATATACTGCTGGGGCCCTGTATACTACCACTGGGGCTGTATATACTACCACTGGGGCTGTATATACTACTAGGGCTGCGTCTATACTACCACTGGGGCTGTATAAACCACTGGGGCTGTATATACTGCTGGGGCCCTGTATACTACCACTGGGGCTGTATATACTACCACTGGGGCTGTATATACTACTAGGGCTGCGTCTATACTACCACTGGGGCTGTATATACCACTGGGGCTGTATATACTACTGGGGCTGCGTGTATACTACCACTGGGGCTGCTGTATCTACCTCTGGGACTGGTGTATACCACACTGCTGGGGGCTGTATACTTGTGCTAGGGTCCACCCTCGGCTTATACACGAGTCAATAGATTTTCCCAGGTTTTGGGGGCAAAAGTAGGGGGGTCGGCTTATACACGGGTCGGCTTATACACGAGTATATACGGTAATTGTTTGAAAAAAATTAAACCTTTTCATTTTAAGAGGATTGTGCGTTCTGAGGACTTATTTTGTACACCATATTCCAAATTATTATGCAAATGTTCTTTTTCTCTGATTTTCCTAAACGGTTGGTGCAAATGACAGTTAGTGTAATAAAAGTCATCACCTGTAAGGGTACCTTCACATGCCGCAACTTTTGGCGGCGATCGGAGGCAACCTAACGTGCGCGTGCACATTTTTCATGGTTGCCTCCGAACGCCGAAGGTGCATTTACACGCCGCAATTTCGCCCTCAACCTAAGGTAATGTGTCATCCCGGAAGTTCCCACACCAACAGTGGGAAACATCCGGTTGACTCCGGACGCCGCTTCACACGCCGCAATCCCCAAAAGGAATGTGGGCGTACGTTCTGCGCCGCAAGAACATAGGCGTGACAGACTTGTGTATTCCGCGCCCAAACACGCTGATTAGACCACGCAATAGTGTTATGATTGGCCAGCCTACGCAGGAAGGCTCGCTAATACATGACGCCATTGCAATTGTGCAGTGTGAATAGACAGCTCTTCAAATATGTCGCCCTGTGAAGGGACAGTCAATGAAGACACAGTAGCCACCACCAATCATCGCTGGAGGGAAGCCGTCTCCAGCATGCTGTGGCACGCCTCCGGGAATTCAGTAGGCGACGCTGATTCCATCCCTATCGCCCCTTCACACGCAAAAAGCAGGGAAAATCACAATCATGGTTGCATCTGGTTTTCGAGCAGTGCTCTGAAATCGCAACCGGGTGCAACTTTCAAAAACACCACCGGGTTCCCCAAATACACGCCGCAATATCGTAGCAATTTCACGGCGACGGTGACGAAGGTCCGGATTGCCTCTCAGTTTTCACACCCCTGTCGAGGTGTGTAAAGGTACCTTTAGGGTACCTCTACACGCCGCCACCGCAGCGAGAAATCTGACCGGCAATATGTAGCCCCGTCACCATCGCCGTGAAATTGCCTCACAATTGCGGGGTGTAATTGGGAATTTTTGCGGCGATAAAAAAGGTTGCGCCTGGTTCCGATTTCACAGCACTGCTCCAAAATCAGAGGCAATCATGAAGGCGAAATTCCCTGCTTTTGGCGTGTGAACGGGCGATAGGAATGGAATGTGCGTCGCCTACTGATTTCCCGGAGGCGTGCCACAGCGTGCTGGACTTCGCACCCCCTCAGCGACGATTGGTGGTGGCTACTGTGTTTCCATTGGCTGTCACTTGAACAGATGTCCATTCACACTACACAATGGCAACGGCATTATGTATTAGCCAGCTTTCCTGCGCAGGCTGGCCAATCATAACACTATTGCGTTGTCTAATCAGCGTGTTTGGGGCGCGGAATACACCAGTCTGTCATGCCTATGTTCTTGCGGCGCAAACCATGTATGCCCACATTCCTTTGGTGATTGCGGCATGTGAGGCAGCGACTGGAGTCTACCGGATGTTTCCCGCTGTTGGTGTGGCAACTTTCGGGGCGACACATCTCCTTAGGTTGAGGGCGGAATTGCGGCATCTAAAAGCGTCTTCGGCGTTTGGAGGCAACCATGAAAAATTTGCACGTGCATGTTAGATTGCCTCCGAACGCCGCCAAAAGTGGCAGCGTGTAAAGGTACCCTTATGGCCCCTTAACACACGGCTACATTTCTAGGGTGTCAACAGGTAACTTACTGGTTGCAGTGAAATCATGGAGACAAGGTTCTATCTTGTTGCTGTGTACAAATGCAATCATCTCTCCATGATTTCATTGCAGCTAGTAAGTTACCTGTTGACACCCTAGAAATGTAGCCGCGTGTAAAGGGGCCATTACAGTATACATCGAATTTTATTGAAGAAATCTCCCAATGATAACAGTATAATCTTCAAAAACAACTCTAAATGCACTGTTCCAAATTATTAGGCACAGTAGAGTTTCTAAACATTTGATATGTTTGAAAAAACTGAACATGCTCATTTGTTGATTTTCCTGCTTTAGGAGGTCACATTCACTGAAATAGAATGCTATTTAAATCCAAAACATCCTAACAGGCCAAGTTACATGTTAACATAGGAACCCTTCTTTGATATCACCTTCACAATTCTTGCATCCATTGAACTTGTGAGTTTCTGGAGAGTTTCTGCTTGTATTTCTTTGCATGATGTCAGAATAGCCTCCCAGAGCTGCTGTTTTGATGTGAACTGCCTCCCACCCTCATAGATCTTTTGCTTGATTATACTCCAAAGGTTCTCTATAGGATTGAGATCAGGGGAAGATGGTGGCCACACCATGAGTTTATCTCCTTTTATGCCCATAGCAGCCAATGACACAGAGGTATTCTTTGCAGCATGAGATGGTGTATTGTCATGCACGAAGATGATTTTGCTCCTGAAGGCATGTTTTTGCTTTTTGTACCATGGAAGAAAGTTCTCAGTCAAGAAACTCTATATACTTTGCAGAGTTCATTTTCACACCTTCAGGAACCTTAAAGGGGGCCTAACAGCTGTTTCCCAATGATTCCAGCCCAAAACATGACTCCTCCACCTCCTTCCTGATGTTGCAGCCTTGTTGGGACATGGTGGCCATCCACCAACCATCCACTACTCCATCCATCTGGACCATCCAGGGTTGCTCGGCACTCATTAGTAAACAAGACTGTTTGAAAATTATTCTTCATGTATGTCTGGGCCCACTGCAACTGTTTCTGCTTGTGAGCACTGTTTAGGGGTGGCCGAATAGAAGGTATATGCACCACAGCAAGCCTTTGAAGGATCCTACACCTTGAGGTTTTAAGGACTCCGGGGAACCAGCAGCTTCAAATATCTGTTTGCAGGTTTGTAAGGTGGTTTTAGCAGCTGCTCTCTTAATCCAATGAACTTGCCTGGCAGAAACCTTCCTCATTCTGCCTTTATCTACATGAACATGTCTGTGCTCAGAATCAGCCACAAATCTCTTCAGAGTATGATGATCACAATTTAAGTTTTCGTGCAATAACTAATGTTTTCATCCCTTGTTCATGGCATTGCACTATTGGTTGCTTTTCGGCAGCAGAGAGATCCTTTTTCTTTCCCATGTTACTTGAAAACTGTGGCCTGCTTAATATCGCAGAACACCCAGTTTTCCTTTTATTGGGCTCACCTGCCAAACTAATTATCACAGGTATCTGTGATTGATTTCAGTGATCCAAAGAACCCTAAGGGTACCGTTACATGTTGCGATATCGCAATGCAACATCGACAAAAAGTCACGTTGTACAGTGGTTGCAGTTGATATAGTTCGTGCGTTGTGTCGTGTAAATGGGCAATGCGACTCAAAAAAATCGTAAGTACGATATTGCAAGAAGATTGTGCAAACCCTTCAACTGTACGATATTGCATATGCGATGTGGCATGATCGTGCTGTGTGACGGCGCAACTACGATCTTGTTTGCAACTTCCCCTATTTACTACAATGTTAATGCTCGGTCTCTGGGTTCCTCATACCCAGGGCACAAAAGTTGAGGACAACAGCCTAGTTGCGTTTGTGGCACCTCATGGGTTAATGTGCCACAGTAACATCACACGGGTTCCCTCCCCACAACACACTGATGTACACTAGCACCTCTGGGCCAGGAGGGGAGGCACAACCCACTCCCTTATA
Organism: Allobates femoralis; assembly: GCA_033576535.1. NCBI lineage: Eukaryota > Metazoa > Chordata > Amphibia > Anura > Aromobatidae > Allobates > Allobates femoralis. The sequence goes on from JARQOC010000006.1 coordinate 325,284,219, forward strand.
TACTCCAGGTCCACAGGAAGTAGTTAGTTCAGTTCCTGGGAGAACTGAGAGAGACTGTAGTGTCAAGAAGCTGCGAGAGGCTTCTCTACAGTCTGCTCACCGATTCCAGGCCTAGCTAGGGTCTGAGGGAAAGGAGAACTGAAAGACAGAGAGGAACATATCTGGGAGCTTGAGTGCCATCACCACTCGCCCCAGAAGAGCGCACAGAACGGACACCGGATCCGGCACTGAGGCTGACACACACCACAGTGAATCCAGGAGTAGTGGAGTCTCTAGACAACCACAGTACCAGAGCAAAGCAACACGGCGGGGTCAGCACAGCACAGAGGACTCAAGTTGCCTAGCCAAGTGGTACCAGCAGAACAGAGAGAGAGTGAGACAGTCCCAGCAGCTAAGCTAGATGCAGCAGCAAGGACACACACACACACAGCGCAGCACGAGGAAGCTGATGACCCGGACAGGGTGGGAGGAAAACCCGGCCCTGTACAGACTCCATGGATAATCTGCAACAACATCGCAGTAAAGCGTTGGAAACTACAAATCGTGAGTGTGTGTTCCTTGACCCCGTCTCCACTATTCACATCTATCATAGACTTTACCAACACTGACCCGGGGAACTCAGTTCTGCCCACAGAGAACTATCCCATCTTAGCTGCCATCCCATCATCCCCGGAGGTTCTGCGGCAGCGGTGGCCCCACTATTGGCCACACACTGTGGGTGGCGTCACGATAAACTATTCTCTCCTGTAAATACACCCTTATTATTGCCAGGGCCTGGGACACGGTCTGAACCTGGACCCTGTGACATTCCCCAGAAGCAGACATGGTCCGGCACCGAGTACCCTCTTCCCAGTGGGCTCAACAACCTGGCGTCACGAACAGGATCTACCGTGCCCGGTACCGGGCATTGTGTGTCGTGATTAACATAGAAACAGTTTTTGGACTGCGCCATCCGAACTATATTTTTGAGAATCCGCCATTTTGCAGCGCGCAGCGCGCGGGAAAGAAAAGGGGCGGTACCCTGCAGTGCCGCGAACTCAGCCTCCTCCTTGGTGCTGTCGACATCCGGCGGGGAAGAAGATCCCTGGTGCACTGCGAACCTCCCATAGACATCCGGACGGAAGCGGAAGACGGAGGGCGAACATTAACTAAGGGGGCCCAAGATGTCGCAGCCCGATGCGCAAGACGGCGACGGAGTTGCCGATGGAGCTGCAGCGCCGGGTCAACCAGTAGCGCCCGGCGATGCAGCGGCGCAAGGAACAGCACCCATCATGCCGTTCCTGATGCCGTATACTCCAGGGACAATGTGGCTGCCCCAGTACTCCGGTGAGCCTAATACACTAACTGACTTTATGCTAAAGATAAAAGAATATTATGTGATGTATCCCCTTACTGAAGCTCAGCATGTAGGAATGATAATGGGACAATTAACGGGCAATGCACGGCGGGAGGTTGCGTCCTGGCTGGACACAGATAAGGACACTGTAGAGCATCTAGTAGCTAGACTAAAAGCAACGTTTGAATCTGCTGCCGATACCCGGGCTAAGATGAAGTTCTTTGCATGCCACCAGAAGCCTAACAGAGTGCCAGAGACTTTGCCTTGAATCTGCAGGAAGCACTCAAAGCCCTAAAAGTGGCAGAACCTGCTTTGGCCCCGGGAGCTGATAAAATGCTACTTGACCAATTTATAGAGGGCCTCCATTCCCCTTCCCACAGAGGACAGTTGAGCATGATACTGCTGTAGAACCCCGACCTGACATTTGCTGAGTTAAAGGACAGAGCTATTTTTCTGCAGCAGCTAGAAGAGCCCCGGGAATTAACATCTGTACCGGACGCTGCAGCAGCACCTCAGCAACCGGCAGCGCCAGTGACATCTGCAATGTCAGCAACTGCTGCTGAAACTGGGGAACTAATTTCTAATGCCACCCTCAATCAAAAGCTAGATGCCCTGACAGACACCGTGATCTCTATGACTAAAGTCATCAAGGAGCTACAAGAGTCCAAGCCTGCACCCAAGATCCAGTTGGCGACTAGCAGAGAGGATGTCCCGTGGATGAGGCCCAGAAGATATCAAGCGACAAGAGGACGACCCAGCGATCGCTATCAACCGGATGGACAGCCCATTTGCCGCCGTTGCCAGAAACCAGGTCATCTTGCCCGAGAGTGTCCTTTAAACAACGATTCCCTGGGCAGGCGGGCCGCTCCCCAGGAATAAACTCTCAAGGTCCTTCAGCCTGGTTTGACTGATTCGTGGGAGGACAGCCGGTGATCCCTATTGTGTTGGATGGCATCCCCTTTAGTGCCTTACTGGATACCGGGTCCCAGATAACATCAAGCCCACATGTTCTATATAAAAGGTACTGGGCTGATTCAGATATTACTAGTGCACCAAATGACTTTAACATGGACATATGGGCTAGTAATGGACAGTTAATACCACAGGTTGGGTTTAGAGAAATGAGTATTCAGATTGGGAAGGTAGAATTGCAGAACCAGGGTGTTATAATCATAGATGTTAACCGGCGAGACCGTGAGCCGGTGATGCTGCTAGGAATGAATGTAATTGAGAAATGTTTTTCTGAAGTGTTAAGTGTTTTGCAGCAAATCGCCGAGACTGCCGGAACCGGACAGCAGAGGCTTTTGCATAAAGAGATCAAAGCCCTGATGTTGAAGCAACAGGTAGAAATATCTGGAGGTGAGATCGGCAGTGTACGAGTAATTGATCCAATACCCATTGTAATACCTCCCAAAACTGAAATGTTTGTCTGGTGTAGAGCCGCAATAGGCATCAAAGGGCGAGACTATCAGGCCCTGGTAGAACCCGTGTACTCAGACAGCAGACCCACCATACTCACAGCTAGAGGAGTGGTTGAGGTACACCGGGGAAGAGTGCCATTACGCCTATTAAACTGCGGAGAGGATGAGATCACATTACCAAAGTATGTTACCATGGCTAAGTTGTACACAGTTGATAACAATAACATCACAGCCGTCGAGCCCTTGAACCCGTCAAGTCAGGCGGGTGACAATGGTTCAGGAGAGAAGCTGGAGGATTGGTGCCAAAAGTTACATGTAGGTACCAGTTCTACACTCCCCGTCACAAGCATGGAGTATACCGGGTAGTGAAGGAATATGAACAGGTATTCAGTAAACACCCGTTAGACTTTGGGCAGATCAAAGGGGTAGAGCACACTGTACCCACAGGTAACCATCAGCCTATAAAAGAGAGGTATAGACCATTACCACCCGCTCACTACCAAACCACCAAAGACATGCTCAGAGAAATGAAATCTGCAGGGGTAAAAAGAGACAGTTGTAGCCCCTGGGCAGCACCTCTAATGTTAGTTAAAAAGAAGGATGGGACCATGAGAATGTGCGTAGACTACCGGCAGATTAATCGCATTACACATAAGGTCGCATACCCATTACCTAGGATTGAGGAGTCATTAGCTGCATTGAGATCTGCTAACTACTTTTCCACCCATGATCTGACTAGTGGGTACTGGCAGGTTCCTATGGCCGAGGCCGACAAGGAGAAGACAGCGTTTACTACGCCGATGGGCCTCTGTGAGTTCAATTGTATGCCGTTCGGACTCTGCAACACACCCGGGACCTTTTAACGCCTGATGGAGAGCTGCCTAGGACACAAGAACTTTGAAACTGTCCTCCTGTACCTAGATGACGTCATAGTCTATTAAAAGACGTATGAGCAACATCTACAAGACCTGGCTGAAGTGTTCGAAGCTTGGTCCAAATATGGCATGAAGATCAAGCCATCCAAATGCCACCTTCTGAAGCCGAAGGTACAGTACCTGGGACATGTTGTGAGTTCAGAGGGAGTAGCACCAGATCCTGATAAAGTCACAGTGATAAGGGATTGGCCAAGACCTACAAGCGTGAAAGAAGTGAGGCAATTCCTGGGCCTGGTAGGCTATTATAAAAGATTTATCAGTGGATTCACGAAGCTAGCAGCTCCTCTACAAGACATCCTGGTAGGATAGTCCAGAAAGTCTGCAACCCGTAATCCTCCTTTCCAGTGGAGTGAAGAGAAGGAAGACTCCTTCAAGAAGCTGAAAAGTGCACTGACGGGAGAAGAGATTCTGGCATACCCTGATTACCATCAACCGTTCATTCTATACACGGATGCCAGCAACGTGGGGCTGGGAGCAGTGTTGTTGCAGAAGCAAAGAGGCAAAGAGAGTTATTGCCTTTGCAAGCAGGAAGCTCCAGCCTACAGAAAGAAATCCCGAGAATTACAGCTCCTTCAAGTTAGAACTACTGGCAGTAGTTTGGGCTGTGACTGAACCTTTTAAGCACTACTTGGCAGGTGCAGAATTCACCATCTACACGGATAACAACCCGTTGACTCACCTGGATACAGCAAGATTATGAGCTCTGGAACAGCGATGGATAGCCCAGCTATCTAATTACAACTTTGTCATCAAATATCGGGCAGGCCGCAAGAACGGGAATGCAGATGCCTTATCTCGGATGCCACACCTGAAAGACGTGGAAGAGGAACCAGAAGAGTTAGGAGAGATTGAACTACTGGCCTTTCATCGTTCAAAGGCAGAAAAGTATCAACCCAGCATCTATCAAAGAGAGCAGAAAGTAAATCTCAACCCGTTAAGACACTATGGATATTGATCCAGCTGTGAAGCTAGTGAAAGACCTGCTTACACAACAAGGTGCGTACCCTGATCAGAATGCCCCAGCTGAGACTATACAGCTCTGGAAGGAAAGAGGCAAGTTGTTCCTGTATCAAGGGAAACTCTGCAGAAGGCATACCAATCCCAAAACACATGAACTGGTCTGGCAGATAATCGTGCCCAAGCAAGACATCAGAATGGTCTTAGAAGCCTACCACGATGGTGCAGGTCATTTCGGATGGAAGAAGTTAGAAGCAATCCTGAGAGAGAGATTCTATTGGGTTGGCTTGAGAAGATCCATTGAACTTTGGTGTAGAAGATATGCTGCATGCAACCTCAGAAGGAAGGATCCACAGAAAGCTCCACTCTAGTCTATAGTAACCAAGCAGGCACTTGAGCTAGTCGCGTTAGACCATGTCAAGTTGTCACCAAGCTGGTCAGGCTATGTGTATGCCTTAACCATCGTGGACCATTATTCACGCTTCTTAGTGGTAGTACCAGTCAAAGATCTGACAGCGAAGACGGCAGCAAAAGCATTTCAGACGCATTTCTGTAGACCGCATGGTTACCCAGAACAAGTCCTTGCAGACGAAGGTCCAGCTTTTGAATCAGAACTATTCAAGGAATTCTGCAATATGTACGGTTGTAAGAAAATCCACACAACGACGTACCAACCCCAAACAAATGGCTTATGCGAGAAGATGAACCATATTGTAATTGAACTATTGAAGACCTTTCCAGAATCAGAAAGAAGTCAATGGCCAGAGAAATTACCCGATTTGGTAGACTTATACAACCATGTTCCAGTGAGTTCCACAAACTGCACTCCAGCCTACCTTATGCGTGCAAGACGCGGTAAGCTACCAATTGATTTAGAAATGGGAATCATAAAACCAGATACAGAAGTGGAAGAAACAGATTGGGATACCAAACGTCAGAAACAGTATCAACAAGTACAAGAATGTGTAGAGAGAAACCTACAACAAGCTAGAGCAAGACAGGAGAAGACCTTTAACAAACATGCTCAAGCAATGCCATTACAAGAAGGTGATCAAGTTCTCAAGAGAAAGAGATGCTCTAACAAATTGGATAATCAGTGTGAAACCGTCCCATACACAGTCTTACCATCTAATTTAGACAATGTTAAAACCTGTTTGATAAGCAAAGATGAAGGAAGAACTTCAGCAATTGTATCCCGAGATCAACTCAAATTGTGTCCTGAAACCCTGAAGACACCTGAAGTAACAGAGCCCGTACAAGTCCAACCTACCCAAGAGAAAGGAAAAGAAGATGAAGTTTTCCATACAGTACTAGGAGATTTCCCCAAAACATGGACAAATTACCATGGAGCAGTTGTCGTACCAATGATTGCAATGGTGAACCCAACACCAGAACCCGTGCTACCAGAAGAAGACCCAAGACTTGAAGAACTGGATGTAGAACCCGAAGAGGAAGAACAAATTCCTGGTCCTAGCGGACTTGCCAGTCCTGTAATCAGATCATCATCTGTCATAGTACCAAACACAACACGTAGGTACATGCCCACTAATACTAGAAGTCCACACGCAAGTAGTATACCAGTTTTATGCAGATCAGAGCGTAGTACCCAAGGGCAGCTACCAGTTAGGTACAGAAAGTAAAATGTCATTAAATGTGTAATGTAAATATGTTGTTGAATATAGATTGAACCTGGTAGACTGTGTCCAAGAGGGTGGAGGAACTGGATTGACCCCCATGTACATTAAGTTAGGGAAAGAAAGTGCCTGGGGGTGGTGTAGCGAGTCCAGGCCTCCTAAGCAGAAACGCCCGTGGACAAATGTACATAGTTAACGTAGCGTTAAAAAGCCCAGTACCTACAGAAAATATCCTGTATGAACCTTGAACTTGTCTTATTCACTTATGGACCATAAATACCACGGACTGGTTGTGGTAAGAACTCTTTTGTATATACTCATCAGCCCGGAGACGATGGACTAAGCCCCCTGAAAGACTGCTTTTTGAACTTTTTTGGACTCTTTTTCAAATTTTAGTGATTTTTGCATTTTGTACTTTTAAGTCTATGTAAATAATAATTGTGTTAACTGTTGTTTAATTGTTTTTCCACAGTCCCAGAGTACTGTATTTAACTAAGGGGGAATGTGGCACCCCATGGGTTAATGTGCCACAGTAACATCACACAGGTTCCCTCCCCACAACACACTGCTGTACACTAGCACCTCTGGGCCAGGAGGGGGAGCACAACCCGTTCCCTTATATACTCCCGGTCCACAGGAAGTAGTTAGTTCAGTTCCTGGGAGAACTGTGAGAGACTGTAGTGTCAAGAAGCTGCGAGAGGCTTCTCTACAGTCTGCTCACCGATTCCAGTCCTAGCTAGGGTCTGAGGGAAAGGAGAACTGAAAGACAGAGGAACATATCTGGGAGCTTGAGTGCCATCACCACTCGCCCCAGAAGAGCGCACAGAACGGACACCGGATCCGGCACTGAGGCTGACACACATAGCACAGTGAATCCAGGAGTAGTGGAGTCTCTAGACAACCACAGTACCAGAGCAAAGCAACACGGCGGGGTCAGCACAGAACAGAGGACTCAAGTTGCCTAGCCAAGTGGTACCAGCAGAACAGAGAGAGAGTGAGACAGTCCCAGCAGCTAAGCTAGACGCAGCAGCAAGGACACACACAGCGCAGCACGAGGAAGCTGATGACCCGAACAGGGTGGGAGGAAAACCTGGCCCCGTACAGACTCCGTGGACGATCTGCAACAACATCGCAGTAAAGCGTTGGAAACTACAAATCGTGAGTGTGTGTTCCTTGACCCCGTCTCCACTATTCACATCTATCATAGACTTTACCAACACTGACCCGGGGAACTCAGTTCTGCCCACGGAGAACTATCCCATCTTAGCTGCCATCCCATCATCCCCGGAGATTCTGCGGCAGCGGTGGCCCCGCTACTGGCCACACACTGTGGGTGGTGTCACGATAAACTATTCTCCCCTGTAAATACTCCCTTATTATTGCCAGGGCCCGGGACACGGTCTGGACCAGGACCCCGTGACATTCCCCAGAAGCAGACACGGTCTGGCACCGAGTACCCTCGTCCCAGTGGGCTTGACACGTTGCCTGCCGATATCTCCCTGTGTAACATTTACTATGCGATCTTGGACAAGTGCCAAAAACGTGCGCGCTCCCGTGAAATTGTATGCGATATCAGAACGATATTGCGACGTGTAATGGTACCCTGACAGTCAGATCTCATCAGCGACGCAGCAACGATACGGAATGATGCAGTGGTCCTTGGGACCCTGTCTCTCAGACCTGTAGTACTGAGGTCATTGGTTATTGTCCCTGTCAAACACACCGATGCATGCTGCCGAGCAGGAGACCGACGATCAATATATGGTCCGACACGACCAGCGATCTCACAGCAGGGGCCTGGTCGCTGCTACGTGTCAAACATAGTGAGATCGCTGGTGAGGACGTTGTTGCGTTACAAAACTTGTGACTCAGCAGCTCGTTAGTGATCTCGCTTAGTGTGATGGGGGCTTTAGTTTCTATAGACTCTCTATTGCTAAATGGGAGGTGAGAATAATTTAGAAGTATTGAAAAGTAAGGTTGGTGATTCAAAAACAACTTTCTTTATTCCACCTTCATCATTTTTGAGTCACCAACCTGTGAGATGCTGTCCTTAATGTTCTATATTGACCTGATGCCAAGAAGACTCCTTGGAGGTGACATGCGCTACAATTGGGGTAAATAAGAAACCCTGCCTTGTTATCCACCGTGGGTGCTGACTGACCATCCCTTATATAGTGTTTTCTAATCCAAGTACCGTATATACTCGTGTATAAGCCGAGTTTTTCAGCCCAAAAATTGGGCTGAAAAGTCTCCCCCTCGGCTTATACACGGGTCAATACGGTAGGCTGCGTGGTGGGGGCTGTGTCCGGGGCTGGGGAGGCTGGAGGAGGCGGGGGGAGGCTGCTGTATGAGCGGCCCCGTCACGTGGGGCCGCTCATTATATATGCACTGCTTCCCCCTGTCAATCAGCGGCAGGGGGAAGCAATGCATATCTGGCCCCCAAAATGCTGGCACTCGCCCCCCCTGTGTAAGGGCCCCCCCATCCCGCTGTGTAAGGGCCCCCCCCGCTGCTTATCTTACCATCCGGTCTTCTGATCAGCGCCGGTCCTCGGTGCTCCGTCCTGCTACATCCGGGATCTCCGGCCGTCGCAGGCATATGACGTCATTATGCGACGGCCGGGGATCCCGGATGCAGCGAAGACGGAGCACAGAAGACCGGCGCTGAGCAGAAGACAGGATGGTAAGTTAAGCAGCAGGGGGGGGGCGAGTGCCAGCATTTGGGGGCTGCTGTGTACCCCTGGGGGCTGCTGTTTACCCCTGGGGCTGCTGTGCACCCCTGGGGGCTGCTGTTTACCCCTGGGGGCTGCTGTGTACCCCTGGGGGCTGCTGTGTACCCCTGGGGGCTGCTGTTTACCCCTGGGGGCTGCTGTGTACCCCTGGGGGCTGCTGTGTACCGCTGGGGGCTGCTGTGTACTCCTGGGGGCTGCTGTTTACCCCTGGGGGCTGCTGTTTACCCCTGGGGGCTGTTGTGTACCCCTGGGGGCTGCTGTGTACCCCTGGGGGCTGCTGTTTACCCCTGGGGGCTGTTGTGTACCCCTGGGGGCTGCTGTGTACCCCTGGGGGCTGCTGTGTACCCCTGGGGGCTGCTGTATACCCCTGGGGCTGCTGTGTATACCCCTGGGGCGGCTGCTGTAATAATGCTGGGGTCTGTATATACCACTGGGGAGGCTGCTGTATACTACTGGGGCTGCTGTATATACTGCTGGGGCCTGCATACCACTGGGGAGGCTGCTGTATACTACCACTGGGGGGGCTGTATACCACACTGCTGGGGGCTGTATACCTGTGCTGGGGTCCACCCTCGGCTTATACACGAGTCAATAGGTTTTCCCAGGTTTTGGGGGCAAAAGTAGGGGGGTCGGCTTATACACGAGTATATACGGTACTTGACAGTAAATATTACTCCATTTAAACGAGAATAAATAAAGTAAAATAATCCCTGAAAATTTCTGTTGTCTGAGCCCACCTCAAGCAATAATCCTAAAAATGGCTATATAAGGACGACACGTTACCTTTGTAACAAAAAAAAAAAATTATATAAAAATTATATTTAAAACAATTTGAGTACAGGGTGTTTGTACAGATGTATTCTAGTCAGCTGTATGTTTTTCACCTTACCTAAAATATATATACGCTTATTAGGTATATCATATTTCTGTTTACGACCTATAGGTTAAGCGTATATATATTCTTTTAGGTCAGGTGAAAAACCCATGCAAGATCCGACTTCGTGGGGGAACATACAGTTGGTTGTAATACTAGAATACATCTGTACAAACACCCTGTACTCAAATCATTTTAAACATAATATACACGGAACCCCCTCAAACCTACTAGCAGCAGCAGCTGCTTTGAATAGGTAGTGCCTGCCTAAGGAAGGTAATTACCCTAAGCAAATTTATCCACAAGGTAGCTTCAGTGTTAGAAAAATATAGAAAATAATCCACTCTAAAGCACCCCTCCAGTGTTATTTTTTCTTATTGCACCGCTGGAGTGGTGCTTTAACCCCTTCACCCTGGGTGAGATTCCAATTTTCGTTTTTTCCTCTCTTTCCAAGAGCCATACCTTTTTTTATTTTTACGTCAATATAGCGACACGAAGGCTTGTTTTTTGCGAGTTGAGTTGTATTACATAATTCATTTTCTCATATAGTTTGCTGGAAAACGGGATAAAAAATTCCTAAGGTGGTGAAACAGAAAAAAAGAGTGCACTTTCACAATTGTTTTTTGTGTTTTTTATCTACAATGTTCGCTATATGGTAAAATTTGACCTAGCAGACTGATTTTCTTGGTCAGTATGAGTTTGTAGATACCAAACATGTATACTTTTACTGTTATCTAAGGTCGGCTTCACACCACGGCCAGATCCAATCCGGGGCTGTCAGGGGTGAACCTGACAGCCCAGGACCAGATCTGGACACAGAATCGGAGGGCAAATATGCCCTCCGGTCCGGTGTGCAGCAAGATGCCGCTAATTGCAGCCGCAGCTGCTGATTCTTCAAGATCGCGGCTAGCAGGGAGCTAGCCACGGTCCTGAAATTACAGCAGCGTGCAGCCGCCGATGTCCGGTTCCCAGATCCTCCCGGATCAGGGCAATCTGGCCCCATAGAATCCCATGTTAGGGAGCGCCGGATTGCCCCTGATCCGGGAGAATCCGGGATAATCCAATTTGGGGAGATTTTTCTCCCCGGACACAAAAATGCTTCATGTTCCGTTTTTGTGTCCGGTAAGGAAAATCGGATTCCTCCCGGACACATGGAAACCGAATGGCAGAGATTTGCCACTCGGCTCCATCTGGCCCCATAGGATACTATGGGGCCAAAATCCGGATCGAATTAAACCGTGGTGTGAAGCCGGCCTCAGTGGTGAAAAAAATTCTGAATTTTGTCAAAAGATAAAGAACTACCCTTTTGTAGCCATTTTTTGAGACATATAACGTTCTAACTTTTCGGGATCTGGGGCTGTGTGACAGCTTATTTTTTGCACCTTGAGCTGATGTTAATTCTACTATTTTTGTGTAGATGCTAAATTTTGATTGCCTATTATTGCAATGTTGTGGCAATCCAAAAAACTTAATTTTGGCGTTTAGACTTTTTTCATTTAGGCAGTTTACCTAACAGAATAACTTATTTTATATTTTGATATATCAGGCATTTCTTAACGTGGCAACACCAAATATGTGGTTTTTTTTTTTTTAAGTTTTGCATTCAATTGGTCAAAAAGGGGGTGATTAGAAGTTTCATGGTTTTTTTTTTCTTATTTTTAAAAATCTATGTTTTCTCCCCACTTTTTATTTATTTATTAATCCCTTAGGGCCTGTTTGCATGATGCATATTGCATTGTGTATTTGGCGCGTATCCGCTGCAGATCCACAGCAGAGCCACACTAAGTTTGCAGCAGCGTGTTTTCCCAGCTATGTCTATGAGATTTGTGAAGTCCTGTCCACATGGTGCGTATTTTTTCCACAGCCTGCGTTTTTGATTATGGAAATATCTGCAACATGTCATTTCGCCCATAGACCCTAATGTTAGCTCAAAATATGTAGCAGATACGCAGCAGTGTTCGTAGCACTAACTACTCACAAAATCCATGCTAAATATCCAGCAAATCCTCACTGTGTGAATACTGCTACATATTTAGGAACTAACAATGAGTTATTCAAGTGGGAATTTCTGCATATTTCCAGCACAATGCTGGAAAGTGTAGTTTCGGTTTTTAGGTCAGCAGCAACTGCAAGAAAGTGACACCTGTCTCTCTCACAAGAAAGGCTTGTGTCCTGTCTTATTCTGTGAAAAGGTTAATAAAAATGTACGTGCACATGCTTATACTGTGGGGGAACCTGGTGAGGGGGAACACAAGTGGATTCAAACCATAGCTTTACAATAGTCAATGATTAAAGTCACCATTGGCTTTTGCCGCTAGAGCAGGACTCACATCTGTTCTGACAGTTCTCTATGTAGCCCCTGTGTTCTCTGCGTAGAGAACTATCAGAACTGGCATAAGTCCCACTCCAGTGGCAAAAGCCAGAAACTGACTGGCAGCTGTAAGCGCGGTGTTGTCACAGTATGGTTCACCTGAGGTCAAACGAAAAAGAATGTGACATCATCCATTTCACGACAGTCAATTGGTTTCTAGTCCCGCTGTGAACAGACGTCTTTAACGATCGTGGAGAGTTTGTGTGGGGATAATAAACATGGCAGAAGAGGGATGTATTTGAGTTCTTTTTATAATTAATTATTTTTCACGGTGTGGTGTATTATTTACTATTTATTTAGAGTTTCATGATGGGTAGGTCTAACATTGTCCCAACATTATGAACCTTGACCTTAGTGACAGCTGGCAAAATTCAGCTGGTATTAACCTTGTATTACCCAGTCTGCCACCATTACCAAGGCAACTGAATGAGCATGGTAATGGCCAAATTTGCCATCTCTCATGGAGGCACCAATTCAAAGGTGGCTGTGGGCTGCAATTCTTAGTGTGGGGGACTCAAAATGCTTGGGCCTCACCACGCTGAGAATTCCAGCTTCCTGAGTTACCTTGGCTGCCAATCAAAATTACAGCGAAGCACACGCTCATTTTTTCAATTATTTATTTATTTTCCCAGTAATCTGACGTCCGTTTGGTTTCCATAATGGCAACCAATCACAGAGGCCTGCAGAGAGGGTGGGTGGGGCTAAATCTGACTTTAACCAATCAAGAGAGGGGAAGCAGTGATGTTCCTGAACGTGCCTGGAAGCAGGGTGACAATGGTGCTGAAGCTTGGTAATTAATACTTTAGGAATCTAATGTCAGTGTGAAAACAGTAGGACTCTACTTTAAAACAGTGTGAGCTGTATTTTGCACCTTTTGGTTCATTTGAAAGTATTTTCTATGCCCTTAATTTTGCCTCCCATTTATTTAAATGCAGATTGGACATTCGTTGAACTGTTCACCAAACAATTTGGCGAACATATGCCAGTTCAGTGAACACAGCCGAACCCAAACATTAAAAGGTTTGCTCTTCTCTAGTTATGATTTCTATGCACACCTCTACTTATGATTTATATGTGCACCTCTCCCTGGATCTTCCTCGGGCTGGGTGATATTATACTATTGCGCATCATGAACTGCTGGCTGTTAAGATGGCTTTTGAAAAATGGCAATATTTTCTTGAAGGTATCAGCTCTCCAGTAATAATTTACATGTCTGACTCTGTGGAAGAACTAAAGTACATCATCAATTTAGCCAAAATTGTTGAAGTTGCTCCTGTTCTTTTAAAGGAAATTTCTCAGGGTAAGGCTGGGTTCACACCACAGCCTGATCAGGTCCGGGGCTGTCCAGCATAAACCTGACAGCCCCACACCCGATTTTGACATAATACAGCCCTTTGGGGCTGGATGGAACCGGATGGCAGCTATGTGCCATCCGGTTTCCATCTGTCCGGGAGGATCTGGGTAAATTTTTTTTTTTGAAGGTAAAAGGTACAATTGTCTCCGACACCTGCCGTTTTCTGTCTTCCTGTTGCCGCGTGTAAAGTGGCCATAAGGGATAGTATCACCACATACGGGTAAACTTTGCACTCTAAAGACTCGTTAAAGAGTAAAACAATGAATGAATTACAGCACAAAAAGAATCGCGTTTCAAAACCTGATCTAGATACCAAGAAGGTTCTGAACATTCATATGCTAGTGACCTTCCATCTGGTTTAGAGTTCCCAAGGTTATATAAATTGAACCACCACGCTTGACGCGTTTCACCTTCTCCTATGTTAGAGGGCTCATCAGAAGATTTTGGGGTTTAAATTTATTGTTCAGTCTTGTGACTAATACAAACCAAAAGTAATGATATTTCCAATGGGCAATTATACCCAGGAATCGAGAGTTGGTCAAGGAAATAGAATGACCATAAATATCTTCCCAGATATGGTGTATCGTCACAGAAACGACATCCAAAGGATGGGCACAGGGGGGGGCATAAGAGTTTGGCTTTTTGGATTTGTCTAGTTAGACACGTCCTATCAGTTTATCCGGATCTGCACAATCAACCGGCACAGGAGGTTGTATGGAGGTTTTGAGGATCATCCTGATTAGACTGGTTGATTGCCTGCCTGCATGAACTCACATGAACTTTCCCATGGGTGCACAGCTCAGCTACATCTCTGGTGGAGGTTCTCTACCAGAGATGTAGCAGAGCTAAAGAAGAACCCTGGATTGGACTACGTCGGACGGAAGAGGATTTTTTTTTAAATAAAGATGGAGTCCCTAAGTGTGTTTTTTGTTTTTTTTCAAATAAAAATAATTTTTCTTGGTGTTGTGTTTTTATTTAAACAATTTAATAGAAATTCATGGCAGTCATGTCTAATATTGGCGTGACCACATGAATTTTGGGCTTAGGGCCAGCTGATAACAAGAAGTTGGCCCTAACCCCTTTATTACCCAGTGAGCCACCGCACCAGGGCCCTGGAAGAGTTGGGTTCAGTGCCAGAACATAGCGCTTCAATGAACACGCCATTTTCTGGGGCGGCTGCAGGCTACCATTCGCAGCGGGGGGGTGCCCAGAAGGCTCGGGCCTTCCTGCACTGTGGATTCCAGCCCACAGCTTCCTAGCTTTACCTGGCTGGACATAGAAATCGCGCAGAGCATCACGTATTTTTTTTTTCATTATTTCATGAAATCCATGAAATAATAAAAAGTAAGGGCTTCCCGATATTTCTGTGTCCAGGCTGATCCAAATAGTCAGCTGGGGTTGGGGGCAGACCATTGCCGCCTGCTGTATCCAGCTGGCATACAAAAAGACGGTGAAGCCCACGTCAAAATCTTTCTGAAAAATCCATTAAACAATCCTATAAAAAGGGACTGCATCTTTATTAACCCATCAACCATGGTCGAGGGGTTAATAAAGATGCAGTCCCTTTCATTCATATTGTTTTTTTGTTTTCACTGAAAAAAAAATTGACGTGGATTTCGCCGTATTTTTGTATCCAGCCGGATACAGCAGGCAGCGACGGGCTGCCACCAACCCCCAGGTGCCTATTTGTACCTGGCCGAACACAACAATATAGCGGAGCCCCTTTTTTTTTATTATTTCATGAATTTCATGAAATAATTTAAAAAAAATGCGTGGGGCCCCGCGCTATTCCTATGTCCAGCTAGGTACAGCTAGGCAGCTGGGGGCTGGAATCCGCAACTCAGGAAGGCCCAAGATTTCTGGGCACCCCCCGCTGCGAATGGCAGCCCACAGCCACCCCAGAAAATGGCGTGTTCATTGAAGCGCCATATTCTGGCGCTAAACCCAACTATTCCAGGGCCCTGGTGCGGTGGCTCACTGGGTAATAAAGGGGTTAGGGCCAGCTTTGTATTATCAGCTGGCCCTAAGCCTGAAATTCATGGCGGTAATGCCAATAGTAGACATTACCGCCATGAATTTCTAGTAAATTATGTAAAAAAAAAAACACAACACAGAGAAAAAATTTTTTTATTAGAAATAAAACAAAAAGACATTTAGTGATTCCATCTTTATTAAAAAAATCCTCTTCCGTCCGACGTAGTCCATAAACGCAATCTCAGCACTGCTACATCGCTCTGCATAGACACACATGTCTATGCAGAGCAAGAGCAGTCCGAGAAATTACTACAACAGTCAGGGTTCACCTCAGGTCATTGCTCGGGCTATGACCGCGAGTGAACCCTGCTGTCACATCCCGAAGACTGCCGCCGGAGATTGCCAACCGCCGACAGAGCAGTGAATAAACCGGAAGTCATTAACTTCCGGTTTATTCACTGCTCTGCCGGCGCTCAGCAATCTCCGGCGGCAGCAGCAGTATGGCTGTGACAGCAGGGTTCGCACAAGTAAATTGGGTGTATTTACAGGGGATTACGTTTGTCGTGACGCCACCCACGGGTTCTGGTCAGGGTGACCACCGCTGCTGCAGACCCTCCAGGGATGATGTTTTGGCAGCTTCAGATGGAACGGCTCTCCGCAGGTAGAGCCTGGTTCCCTGGGGCAGTGGTAGTTAAAGTCTGTGATGGTGGTTGCAGATGTTGCAGGAGAGTAGGGGTAGCAGTAGAGATGATGAGAGTAGAGGCAATGGCAGTTTATGAGGGAGAGTGGGGCTTCAGCACAAGGATCACACACACTCACGTTTGTTGTCGTTTTCCAAGACTTTACTTGCAGATGGTATAACAGAGTATTGTCCATGGAGTCTGTTGCTCCCACCCTGACTGGGTCCTTGGCTTCCTACTTCTGCGCTTTGTGTGTGGCCCTGCTGCCGCTTTTAGCTGAACTGCTGGCCCTGTCTCCACTCATGGGTACCAATCTGCTAGGCAACTTGAGTCCGCTGTGTCACTGACCCCTCCGTGTTGCTTTGCTATGGTACAGTAAAGATGGTAGACCTTCACTATTCCGGTATTCACTGTCCTGTTTGTCTCAGGCACAGCCTCGGATCCGGTATCCGTCCTAAGCGCCTCTCCGGGGTTAAGTTTTTGGGTAACTTCTTATCCCGGGTATGTTCCTCTGTTCCTCTGACTCCTTTCCTCAGACCTCTCAGGACCTCCACTTCTACTTGACTCTCCTCCAGACTAAAACTGACTAACTCCTGCTCTCCACTGACTAACTGTCACTCCTGCTCTGAGGTAAACAACATTAGCTCCTCCCACTCTTGCACCACCTAAGCTCCTCCCACTTTCTAGTGTAGTGTTGTGTGGGGAGTAAACCCGTGTTGATGTTTCTGTGGCACATTAACCCATTGTCCTTGTTTGAGATGAAAGTTTAGAGGGACGGCCGGGTCTTGGTAGATTTGCAGTGGTCTGATGCTCCTTCCATTTCAATATGATCGCTTGCACAGTGCTCCTTGAAATGTTTAAAACTTGGGAAATCTGTTTGTATCCAAATCCGGCTTTAAACTTCGCCACAACAGTATCTCGGACCTGCCTGGTGTGTTCCTTGGTCTTCATGATGCTCTCTGCACTTGAAACAGAATGCTGAGACTATCACAGAGCAGGTGCATTTATACGGAGACTTGATTACACACAGGTGGATTCTATTGATCGTTAGTTACCAGTCATTTAGTCTCGTAGACTGTGAGGCCTCGCAGACAGGATTTCTCCCCTCTTGTATCTGTACGACCGAATTGTCCACATTTATTGTTACTTGTATTGTTACTATGTTACTTGTCCTAGTCTGCCCTTTTAGCATGTAAAGCGCCATGGAATATAATGGCGCTATATAAATAAATAATAATAAATAAATAAATTTAGGACAACATTGGATCATTCAGAGATCCTCACTGAACTTCAGGTGTAAATTTGCTGCACTGAAAGTGAACGTGCCGAGTAATAATGCACACTTCACTTTTCAATTTTTTATTTACCGTATATACTCGTGTATAAGCCGAGTTTTTCAGCCCAAAAATTGGGCTGAAAAGTCCCCCCCTCGGCTTATACACGGGTCAATACGGTAGTGTCACGCTGGGGGCGGGAGAGGCACTCAGCGTAGGACCACGACGGGGGGGAATAAGGAGTCCCTAAAACTATGGGCACAAGAAGGAGAGGGTGACCCCTAGTCTTACTGGGGCTGACCCTGTCTGCCCTAACGTCCCTATACAGTTTCCTCAACTGTCGCCGACCACGAACCTCGTCCCTCTCTGATCCTAACACTACCTTAGCTAAGGATCAGATGGAGAGGTTCACTAGACCCCTCCACTAACAACTAAAGACAACACAAGGAAATAACAGACAATGGGGAAAGAAAACACTTATCTTGCAGCAGATCACAGCAACCTCCACAACCTCTGCTTCTGCTGGAGCAAGTATAATGAGTGCACAAGGAAATATCACCTGCACTGAGGGAGGGTAATGAAACTCCTTATAAAGGTGGGAAGAACCTGCTGGGTCCTAGAGACCCAGGATACTGGTGTAGAAACCAGACCGAGCACAAGACCTTCCCAGCCGTCTCCCCATGATAGGGAGATCTTATCATACCTTCTCTTTATCTACACAGAAGGTAAATGCCCCTGAAAGACGGACCGTCCTCAACTCTTATGGCTGATTGGCCAACCGCTGGGACCGTCTGCGCGTGGCCTCTACCCTGTCATCCGTGCCACCCGTGACAGGTAGGGGCTGAAAATAAGACAGGGGGGGCGCTGTGCAATATATACTACCTTGTCCGGTGGTGTCCCCGCTCCTCTCCTGGTCTGCGGTGCGGTGTCCCGGTCCAGTTGCATGCTGATCAGTGCGGTGCCCGTCGACTTCCTGCTTCCTCCTGTAATCTCCGCCCAGGTCAGGCCCTGCACCAATGAGAGCGCAGGACCCGTGCCGTCAATCACCGCCCAGACGCGGCCAGATGACATTGGGGCCTCTGATTGGCCCGACGTCATCAAGCCGCGGCCGCAGACCAGGAGAGGGACACCACCGGACAGCCGGAGGAGCGGGGCATGACAGCGGGGACAGCACTGGACAAGGTAAGAAGCGGTGTGTGTGTGTGTATGTATGTGTATGTATGTGTATGTATGTGTATGTGTGTGTATGTGTGTGTGTATGTGTGGATGTGTGTGGATGGGGCTGCTGTATAAACCTCTGGGGCTGCTGTATATACCACTGGGAGGCTGCTGTATATACCTCTGGGGCTGCTGTATATACCACTGGGAGGCTGCTGTATATACCTCTGGGGCTGCTGTATAAACCTCTGGGGCTGCTGTATAAACCTCTGGGGCTGCTCTATATACCACTGGGAGGCTGCTGTATATACCTCTGGGGCTGCTGTATAAACCTCTGGGGCTGCTGTATAATCCTCTGGGGCTGCTGTATAATCCTCTGGGGCTGCTGTATATACCACTGGGAGGCTGCTGTATATACCTCTGGGGCTGCTGTATAAACCTCTGGGGCTGCTGTATAAACCTCTGGGGCTGCTGTATATACCACTGAGAGGCTGCTGTATATACCTCTTGGGCTGCTGTATAAACCTCTGGGGCTGCTGTATATACCACTGGGGAGGCTGTTGTATATACCTCTGGGGCTGCTGTATAAACCTCTGGGGCTGCTGTATATACCACTGGGGAGGCTGCTGTATATACCTCTGGGGCTGCTGTATAAACCTCTGGGGCTGCTGTATATACCACTGGGAGGCTGCTGTATATACCACTGGGGAGGCTGCTGTATACTACCACTGGGGAGGCTGCTTTATACTACCACTGGGGAGGCCTGTATACCACTGGGGGGGCCTGTATACCACACTGCTGGGGGCTGTATACCTGTGCTGGGGTCCACCCTCGGCTTACACACGAGTCAATAGGTTTTCCCAGGTTTTGGGGGCAAAAGTAGGGGGGTCGGCTTATACACGGGTCGGCTTATACACGAGTATGTACGGTATTAAAAAAGTTGAAAAAAATATCCAGTAAAATTCGTTCCACTTCACGATTGTGTCCCACTTGTTAATTCTTCACAAAAAAATTAGAATTGATATATTTATGTCTGAAGCCTGAAATATGGCAAAAGGTTGAAAAGTTCAAGGGGGCCAAATACTTTCACACTGTACCAGTGATGGGGGCTATATACAGTACCTGTGATGGGGGCTATATACCTGTGATGGGGGCATATACTGTGATGGGGGAGCTATATACCAGTGATGAGGGGGCTATATACCAGGTTGAGGGGTTATATACCAGTGATGAGGGGATATACTCGAGTCAATAAGTTTCCCCAGTTTTGGGGGGTAAAATTAGGGGCCTCGACTTATACTTGGGTCGGCTTGTACTCTAATATATACAGTAATCATGCAAAATTTCTTAAAAAATTGAACCTGCTTGAGGAATGTTGTCTTTGGCAAGGACAGTGCTCATTTTAAAGAGGACCTGTCACCAAACCAGGCATCGTGATCTAATTACAGCACCGGATGCAGCATGTCTGCAGCATGCAGACAAGGGGTCCCCCAGCCCTTGAGCATCCCTGTACCCCGAGATAATCATTCTCTCCCTCTTCTGGCAGCATTTACACAGAGGTTTTTTTTCTCTCTCCCAGAAAGTTCGTTTAGCCCCACCCCTAAGGGGGCGGGGCTAAACGGAGAGAAAAAAAAACTCAGTTTAAATGCTGGAGAAGAGGGAGAGAATGATTGGCAGCGGTAGGCAGATTAAACATGCAGGGGGTGTGAATCTGCCCTTGGCTGCAGCCCCTAGCCACCTCCTTAGTGGCTGTAGCATGTAAGTTTTTTAAGTGTATTATCTCGGGGTACAGGGCTGCTCAAGTGCTGGGGGACCCCTTACCTGGATGCTGCAGACATGCTGTATCCAGTGCTGTAATTAGATCCCCATGCCTGGTTTGGTGACAGGTCCTCTTTAAATATTTTTTTATGTTCAAGCAAATACTCCAGGCTTTGCAAAAACAGTATGTTTGTCAGAGCACCGTTTGATTTGCAACATTGTACTCCAATGAATCTTGACACAATTTCTATGTTGGTGTTTCTGTACATATATAGAAATAGGTCTGCTCACCCCTTCTCAATTGAGGTGCTCAGAAAAAATAGTATAAACACGATAAAGATTATTTCTGTCACACTCAGAGTCACACTCCCTGCGGCAGCAGGGATGAACAAAGTAGACGGTAACCGCAGGATTACACATCCGGAGCAATCCGGTTACCGCATTGCGGTTGACAGCACACATTTTTGCAAAAAAATGTGTGTGAAGGCAATTGCGGTTACCGCATCCGGATCTGAATGCGGTCACCGCAATTGCCTTGCAAAGTGTGACCCCAGCCTAAGTCAGTCTGTGATCTAAAATCTGCCTCCAGGCTACAGTTTTGCCTGATCCTTTTATACTGGTTCCCAGGTATGTTGTTTAGCCACTTCCAATAATGGCCACTTCTGAAATCCAAAAAAACTGTTCGCATCACATTTTTAAAAAAAAAAGTTCTAGTATATAGTTTGTCATCTAGATGAAAAATTGTTAGATCCAAGTAGTCAATACTCTCAGGATTACACACCCATGAAAAACTGAGACCCCACTCATTATTCTGTAGGTTCTCAATGAACTTGTGCATATTATTATGTTCATTTTAATGAATGTGAGCTTGACCACATTGCCCTCTACCTTGTTCTTCCACTGATCTCGCTGTCAAGGGGGAATGCCGTCAGTATTGCCTTTACTAGTGTGCGCTTGCATTCACAAATTTTATGGTTCTGCTCCAGTTATGGAAGTAATGAGTGTATATTGTCCTTGTAGCATGGTTCCAGCAGTGTGGTCACCCAGTGGATCCAATAATCGTCACTGTTCACAATCCTGGTAACTCGGCGGTCATTGCGCAGGCACAGCAGCATGTATTGGCTCATATGTGACAGGCTTCTCAGAGACAATTGTGGCACCCCAGAGTCCTAGTGCCACAGTGTCATCATTGCACCGAGTGGTGGTGTCACGCTGGAGAGCAACAGAAGGGTCTTCTCATCAGGCAGGTAACCCGCGCAAAACACCTTCTGCCTCCAGGCCAGAAGATGGAGACCAAACCTGGGTTCAGGGTGAGCTCAACTATAAATTCTGGTCTGGGACGGAGCCAGTTAGTTCAGTTCCTAGGAGGACTGAGGAAGACATCCTGGTGGACTGGAGGCTGCTTGAACTCGTCCCAGGATCGCTGACTCGGTTGGAGCCCTAAGGTTAGGGTCTGAGGAGAGTTGAAGGAACACCTGGGGAGCTGAACGGCACCGTGCTCACTTCAGAGGAACTGCGCAGAGAACGGACACCGGAGTCCGAGACTGTGCAGGGCCTAACGTCCTGGCAGTCTATACCGGAAGGTGGGGAATTCCAGGTTCCCCAGCCACGCAGTGCCCGGAGGCAAAGCAACGCAGAGAGTACAGGAACTGTGACCCGAGACGAGGGTTAAGGAAGGACTCGACGAGTTGCCCGTCATACTGGCAACTCGCAGGAGAGACAGGGTCGGCAGCTTAGCTAATGCAGTAGCAGGAGCCTAAACACAGAGCGCAATAAGAAGGCCAATGCCCCAAAATAAAAATAAGAAAATAAGAAATAAAGAAAATAATATATAATAAAAATAAAGTAAAATATAATGTAAAAAAACCCAAAAAATAAGAAAAATCTAAGAAATAAAAAAAATCCTTCATCTCGTATAGATTTTCTCAGTATTGCTGTATCGTCTTTTGGTTTTCTTCTGATCACTACATATAGTGGGACAAGTGCGCTGTGCAAAACTGGATACTAAAGACAGCAAAGGTGAGCTGACTAGACTATTACTTATATTAAAAAAATGATATAAATGAAACCAGCAAACAATCTTTCAAAAAACAAGGCCTAATGTGGATCTTTAGGCAAAGTAAATAAATTACCGGTCTCAGAATGTGGCGATACAAAAACAAAGTTTTGTAAAATATTGCTTTTAGCATGTAAAAGTAGCAAAGCATAAAACACGTTACATAAGTCAGGTATTACTGTAGCCATACTGACCCAAAGAAGAAATCAATCTTATCACTTTTACTGTCTGATGAACTGCACGAAACATAAAAATAAAAACAACAATAAATTTCTGGTTTTCATTCATTATGTATCTGAAAAATCTAAAAAGAGGGATCAAAAAGATTGTGTATCTCAAAATAATGGCAACATTTTCTTCAACTCTCACGCAGAAATGAAGCCCTCATACAGCTCTGTTTGCCAAAAAATAAACAAGTTATAGCTCTCAGAACATGGCAACAAAAAACTATCATAAAAAAAGCATTTTACTGTGTGATAATAGCACAACATAAAACACTATATAAACCTTGTATGGCTGTAATTGCACCGACCCTAATAATAAAGTTCACTAATGCTGCATGGTGAACCGTGCAAAACTAATTAGTCTTGTACAGCCATCTATTTGATCATTATGCCTCCCAAAAATCAGAATAAGACTCTGTTCACATTTATCCTGCACTCTCTGTTGATTGCTTACATCAGGGTATCTGTGTCAATCCTATACAACTTCTTTGGTTGCTGTGGGTTACCTCCAGCCAGGCGGGTATTGGCGCCCTGTGAGTATCTGTGCTCTGCTCAGAGCAGTTCTCTGGCTCTCTGTATTACTGACACCCTTGAAGGTCCCACTTCATTGGCTAGTGAGAATGAAACCCACTAGCCTCCAGTTTCTGTCACATCACCTTGAAAGCCTAGTGACCTAGGCCTGGAACCCTATCTTGCAGCTGGTCCATCAGAGCACCCTCCCGGCTCACTCCTGACAGAATCTCTCCTGTTGCCTAACCCAGCCTTACTACCCTAACCCCTCCCTCCAACCAGAAATTGAGTAACAGCCTAAGCCTGGTCCTTTAGTGCTCAGCTTCATGGTTAGAGATCAGGTTGTATTGGATACTTAAGACTTCCAGCAGAGGGAGCTGCAATTCCCTTCAGACATGGCATTACAATTGATGTTAAAGAAATACCATCTGTAGCAGCTGGACCACAAGGGTGCCAGATATGACTAACTGATTTAATGATATAAATATATACATTTTGAAAATTGAGACTTTTGTTTACCCAAATTAATGTGTTCAAGAGTTACATAAAACACAAAGTATAAACACAGGCAGAAATAGAAGAAAAGTAGAAAAGCACATGGGATTTTCAGTTGTAATAATTTTTTCAACCTTATATTTACTTGTAGTATATTCTAACCTTTTAGACTGTGTCGGGTGAATTACTATGTTTAGTATATGTACTGAAAGCTTTCCCAGAACATGTTTACATGATTACATGTGGACAAAGCCATGTTGAGGAGAAAAACAACTAGAACCTGGAATAGTTATTTATCAATGTCAATAGTGAAGTAGGGACAGATGTGTGAAGGGAAGTCAACGGGAATTGATGTTGGGCTTTATGGGATATGGTAATGGAATGTTGGTCAGTTACTTGACGGAATGTGACATCTACATGTAGCTTTCAGGCTTTTGAAAACGACAGTGATTTTTAACATCATTTTGTACAGAAATTGCTTTTAAATTATTTGTTGACCAAGTAGTGCTAATCCCAGATATCAAGTGAACCTACATACAACACAGTCATGGCCGAAAATGTTGGCACCCATGAAATTGTTCCAGATAATGAAGTATTTGTCCCTGAAAATTAGTGCAATTACACATATTTTGTCATAGATGTTTTTTTAGCTCTCTGTATTGGAACAGCATAAAATAAAATGAGAATAAAAGGAAAATTGGACAGAATTTTAAACAAAATCCCCAAAATGGACCAGACAAAAAACTGTTGCATCTTTCCAAAACTGTGGGTAAACTTTGTTTCAAGCATGTGATGCTCGTTCAAACTCACCTGTAGCAAGTAACAGATATGGGCAATATGAAAATCACAGCTGAAACCATAGAAAGATGATACATTGATCTTTGCATTGTGGGTCTGTATGTGCCACACAAAGCATGGAGCATAAAAAGAGGAGAAAAGAACTGTCTGAGGACTTGTAACCTTGAGATTATTGATATTGTTAAAAAATGTTGGTTCTCAAGTCCATCTCCAGAGATTTTGATGTTCACGGCGTAAAACATAATCAAGAAGTTTACAACCAATTGTACTGTAGCTGATCTACCTGGATGTGGACAGCAGAGAAAAACTGATGAACGGTTGCAAATAGGATAGTATGGATGTGTGGCTGGTTACCACGATCAACATCGGGTAACTAGGGGCAGCGTTCAGCAGCAGCGGCAGTGAATACTGCATATGCGCTGCTGAAAAAATGACTAAGTGTTTAGCAGATGTCAGTGACATCTGCTAAAAACGGTAGTCTGACCCTAGCCATACAGATATAAATTACTGGTACAGAGTGGAGAGGACTCTGCCATTTCCTAAGTGATGTATATACAGCAGTCCCAGGATCTCCTAAGTGATGTATATGATTTACAAAACTTATTATCACAAAAAGTTGACTGTGCTTCTGAAAAAAATTCCCCACAATTGTTCTACTGGATAATAGAAAGGAAACAGTAGGCTGGGGGGTTGTGGCAGCTACGTTTGTGAGGTTCCAGTGGGGTCATAGCAGTATGTAGGCATTCTAGAAAATATGGATTTTTATGTTCTGTAGGATGCTTGCTAGTGTAGTAGATAAAAACACAGAAGGAACAGGGGCACCAATGCTGCCGGCTTATCGGAGAGAACGCTCTGGAGCGACCGTCGTTCGGCCAGGTGGTGCCCGTCACTAGGCAACATACAATATAGTCTTGAAATAAGGAAGACGGCACTCAGCGGTCTGTTGCTGTGCTTTTATTCAGGGTGCAATATTCACATGGTGCAGGGAGGGGGGGGTGTATAGCTGAGGTGACGACGGCACCGTTTCGCGCAGCGTGCGCTTCCACGGGTCACAAAAGTGTAGTAGATAATCAACCATGTTGGGGCACAGAATTCAAAGGACAGGAGCTACTCTAGAGACATTTTGGAGCATTTGAATGAGGAACGAAAAAGTGGGGAGGAGAGAATAAGGTCTTGGGAGGACCAGAGATTACATATTGGAGTATATCGGAAAATTAGTTTAGAGATATATGGAGGAAACAGTTTATGGTATGGTTTTGTAGGCTAGTGTTATTAGTGTAATGTAGTGAGGGATGTAGTTCTGAATAGAAGGTAAATTTCTTCCAGCGACTGCCTCTCACTTTGGTAAGCAGCAGGGAAGGAGGTCCTGTTCCTGAAAAACTTCAAGTTTACGGTGGAACACAAGGCAGGCACTCGGCAGGGGAATGTGGATGCCCTGTCCAGAGGCCACAGTATAGCATGTGTCCACCTCCTCAGGGATGAACAAAGAGGAGGTATATAATGCAGTGAGGGGTGTGGTGCTGGATAATAGGTACATTTCTCGGAGCAGGTATCTCTCACACAGGTGAGCTGCAGGAAAAGAGTTCAAACTTGACCTGAACCTTTTATGCCAGTCCAGGTTTTTGGGGCAATGCCCAAGTTGCACAGCTACATGATTAAGACAGCATGAATAGCCAGCCAAAACTTCTCAGCTGGAGAGTATTTTGTACCTTGTATGAATGAAGTCTGCATCTAGGATTCTGCCTGTTGACTGGTTGTTCTGCTCTGGTCATCTCGCGAAGACCCAGAGGTTTCCTGGGAGTAGCACCTGGCAGCTACCTGCATCCAAAGTCTATCAACACCATCAGTGGCTCAAGCAAAGAACCCGGTGGCACTTGTGGTGCCCCACTGGTCAGGCGTCACAGTTGGGGTACTGCACCCATAAATGAGTGTGCGGTTATCCTTGTCACAGTGGAATGTAGGGTTTGTAGGAGGATCCCATTCCAGCACTCTCACACACCCACCTAGGCAGATGGTAAGGGCCCATACCCTAGGGGGAGAGTTAGGGGAGGAGGGTGGTAGAAAAACAAGGGATTCTAGTTTGCCTCGAGGGACGAAGGAGTACGGGAGTACGGGAGCCCTGAGAGAGAGAAGGGGACTCCGAGAGAGGAAGCCTGGAGAGAGAGAGAACAGGCAGCCCAGAGTGGAGGAGGGGACCCCCCGAAACGGAGCGTCCATACTCTGGGAGGGAACCTTGGTCCATACCCCGGAGTGCCGGTTCCGAAGACACAGCACAGGGAGTTCAGCCCCTGAGTCATAACACCAGTCGTCGTGGGTCTGTCTACCGGCCCCGACACCCTGTCTCAAGGAAACCAGTCACACCAGGATAACCCACCGGGGTCGAGCTCTAGTGCAGGAGAGTGGAGAGCGGGAAGCCGGGACACTCAGAATGCACCCAAATAGGGCCTGGTACTAAGCGGGCTGTTCCAGGACAGGCAGCTGCAATGGGACACAGGTTACAGCAAAAAAATCAAAATAGATGGTTGCGCCACACTGCAAATTTAGGGGTATAAATTCCCGTTACACTGTACGTATCACTCACCTAAGTTGGTTGTGCCCTCTGCACAACTAGATTAGCCGCAAGTAGGTGAGATTTTTTATGCAGGATCCCTGTCTTCATCTATTGCCTGTCTCCCCTTTTCACCCAGGTCTGTGCTCCGTCTCTCACACGTGCACCGTCCCGTGCACGTGCAGGGGCCAGGTTTCTGTTTTCTTCAGCAAGGTCCTCTCCCAGAGCTGCTCGTACCACTCTCCCCAAAGGGAGAAAGGAACGTAATGCAATAATAAATGTGGTATATAGAAACGAGCGTTAGGGATAATGGAACAAGCCGAACGCTTTTGTAGACATTACCTATAGGTTTATTACGATAAACACAGTACAGGTCCTTCTCCCACAACGCGTTTCGACGCTACATGCGTCTTCCTCAAGTGGATCAAGCTTGTTCCATTATCCCTAGCGCTCATTTCTATATACCACATTTATTATTGCATTACAGGTTAGTGCAAGGAAGGCATACCACGGGAGACTCCAAGAGACTCTGCAGCCCACTGTGACTACCCTGTCGGCTACCCTTACCTAACAACGGTTGTTTTCTGTGAACTGTGCCACCACCAGCATTGTTCCAGTAAAGTACCCGGGTAGAGTGACAGAGTCTCCGTGTAATTATTTCCCCGCTGCACTGCAACTTGTTTATCTCCATCATCAGCATTTCCATCACTACAGGTGCATCCCTGCCCTGGAGGGCCAGCTCTACCTGCAGGGAGCTGTATCATCTCGGCTGCTGTACCATCGCCTTCCGGAGGTCTGAAGCGGCGCTGGTGCTACATCACCAGAATCTGCGTGTGGGTCACGATAAACTTACAAACTTTTATTCCCATTTCAACTACCCATTTTTAGTTGACCACCAGGGCCACCGGTCTGGGCAGGCCACCAGTGACATCCCTACCGCAGCGGAGGGCCCAGATACCCGAGTCCCCATACCCTGGGCTAGTCACACTTAGCCAACCCCTCCCATGTCAGGATAAGCATGGGCCCTGTTGCTCAAGGGGACTACATCGACTGAATTATATAAGTTTGTGTTTGTTTTCTCCGTTTGTAAACCAGTGTGAATAAAACACCGGAGTTGGACTAAAAACCCCAACATTAGTTTGAACTGGACACACTGTGGAATTTGGAGCCAATGAACAGATCGGTATAGGCATGAAATGAAGGAGTAGCGAGGAGAGAGGTGGATTAGTTGGGCATCAGAGTTACGTATGTACTGGAAACGTGTGAGAGTATTAGTAGAGAGACCATGCAGGAAGATGTTGCAGTAGTTGAGGCAGGAAATTATGAAGGCATACACTAGCATTTTCATAGATTTGGAGTTGAGGAAAGGACAGACTCTGGAAATATTTTTTAGTTAGAGACAGCAGGAGGTGGTGCGGTTTGAAGGACAATGCATAGTTCAAGGTTAGGCTACATTCAGACACAGCATTTTTGCTGCAATTTTGGGGGATATATTATTGCAGTGAAATGCAGTGAATTTGCACTTCCTAGCGAAGTCAATGCATTTCAGGAATTGACATTCAGACAGAACGTTTTGTGAGGATTTGTTTTTTTGGCTAAAAAGCGGATCTTCACAAAGAATGACCATGTCAATTTCTGTGGCGTTATCTGATGCGCTAATTACTCACCCTCCCTAGCACTGCACCATGTTGCTGAGTGACATCAATATGAGCTGACAGTGATGTCACTCAGCTAAATGCGTGAGTCATAAAGGCAGCGAACAGATAACACACAGGTCCTGCAGCCTCCGGAAATGAAGATATCGCCGTAGGTCACCATGAAATTGCAGAGAGGGTGAGTAATTAGAGCAGAAGATAATGCCACACATGTTCACACACAGTATTTTGGCTGGTTATCTGCACCAAAAATGGATTCTCACAAAATGCAGCCAAAAAAAGCTGTGTGTGAAAGTAGCCTTACTCTGATGCAGCAGAGTTAGGGAACTGGGGAGAGTGAGGTGTCATTTATTGTAAGGCTGGTTTCACATCTCGTTTTGATCCGATCCGGGGCTGTCCGTTGTGGACCGGACAGCCCCGGATCGGATCAGCACACAGAACCAGAGGGCTAATATGCCCTCTGATCCGGTGTGCAGCCGCACGCAGCTGAAGCTGCTGATGATTCAGGACCGCTGCTCGCAGGGAGCTAGCCGCGGTCCTGAAATAACAGCGGCGTGCGGCCGCAGGTGTCCGGTTCCCGGATCCTCCTGGATCGGGGCAATCCGGCCCCATAGGCTCCCATGTTAGGGAGCGCCGGATTGCCCCATATCCGGGACGATCCGGGAGGATATGGTTTGGGGAGATTTTTCTCCTCGGACACAAAAATCGTGCATGCAGCATTTTTGTGTCCGGGTGAAAAGTCCTCCCAGATTCACCCGGACACATGTAAACCGGATGGCAGATAGCTGCCATCCAGCTCCATCCGGCCCCATAGGCAAACTATGGGGCTGAAATGTGATCCGGGCCTATCCGGTTCTCATCGGATCGGCCCAGATCACAAAAAAAATGTGATGTGAAACCAGCCTTACAGACATGAGCAAAACTCTAAAAATTATACCTAGTACAGAGTATCTCAAGCAAAACATTCATTCAAATTGTAATATCCCATATAATAATTTCCCAAAGCCAGCTTCCATCACTATGTAACATTTATGACGTCACATCCGACAGAAGCTGGCTTAGACACCCAACCAACATGGCCACCGCCCTTTGCCGGTAGCGGGACTGTCACTGCCCCCCTACCGACATTGGAACCCGGTGCTCTGCTCACCACGCTCCTGTGCTCTGCCCTCCACTTTCAGATCATGCTCACCACCC
Source organism: Allobates femoralis (assembly GCA_033576535.1). NCBI lineage: Eukaryota > Metazoa > Chordata > Amphibia > Anura > Aromobatidae > Allobates > Allobates femoralis. The sequence continues at coordinate 325,314,157 of JARQOC010000006.1, forward strand.
CTCCGCACACCCGCACCGGCCATCCGATCGCACCTGTCCTCTTCTCCACGACACCTCCGACTTCCCGCCCGCCATTTTGCATGTCGCCGCTCCGGACAGGCCGAAACCAAGATGGCAGGTGGGAAGTCTTGCGAGACTTTCCACCCGCCATCTTGGTTTCGCCCTGTCCAAAACGGCGACATGCAAGATGGCGCCCGGGAAGTCTCTCGAGACCTCCCGCCCGCCATTTTGTGTCCCGTGATTACAGACTTGAACTCACGCCGCACTACAGCGCCGCCCTCATTTCAGTGTCACTCCTCACCCCACCTGCTCTGCACTGTTTCTACTGGCCGCATTTCTCCATGGTCACCTGCTACAACAGCCTGCATAGTTCTCCTGTGGTCTGACTTCCCTATTAATATATATACTGTTAGTGACATTTATAAGTACTTACAAGTCTACAACACACCATTGTGCAGCTCATACTTACATAAGGACCTACTCTATCTGCCCTCACTACTACTGGATATGTTGAACAACCAATAATACTATAACAAAACTTTTATTCACCACTACTGTATATCTATAAGAACCAAGAACACTATAAAAGCCTTATATTCTACACTGCAGTATATCTATAAGGACCAAAACCACTATAAAAAACCTTATATTCACCACTGCTGTATATATCTATAAGGACCAATAAGACTATAAAACAACTTTTTTTCCCCACTGCTCTATATCTCTAGAAGGACCTATAAGGGTACCTTTACACGCCGCCACAGTAAGGAAGGAACTGATAGGCACTGGGGACAATTGTGCCTGTTGCCATGAAATCACTACGAAATGGCGGCGTGTAAATCGGGAAGTTCCTACCTGTGTCCCGCAGTTCCTTCGGATACCTGTCTCTGAGCCATGCTCAAAAACAGGAAGGAACAATTCCTATGGTGGTGGCGTGTAATCGGGGCACAGGCAAGGTATTTGCGTCGCCTAGTGAATTCCCAGGGGCGTGACACAGCGTCATGGATTACACGCTCCATCAGCTATCATTGGTGGGGGCTACTGTGTAACCATTGGCTGTCCCTGCACAGGGTGCCATATTTAAAGAGCTGACCAGTCACACTACACATTTGCAATGGCGTCATGTATTAGCCAGCCTTCATGCACAGGCTGGCCAATCATGATGCTATTGCGTTGTCCAATCACCATACGAGCGTCACGGAATACACAACTCTGTCACGCCTATGTACTTGCGGCGCGAAATATGTACGCCCATATTCCTTTATGGTAGTGGCGTGTAAACCAGGGAAGGTATTCAACAGGGAGTAAGCCACAGGAGCTGTCGGCACTTCCGGGGAACGCAAATACCTTCAGTGGAGCACGCAGTGGCGGCGTCTATATGCGGCATCGGCGATCAGTATCCACCGTTAAAAATGCGTGCGTGCACGTGCAGTGGATACCTGTTGCTACCCTCAGTGGCGGCGTGTAAAGGCACCTTAAGACTGCTAAAAACGTTTGATTCACCACTGCTGTATATCTATAAGGACCAATAAGACTATAAGGTTAGGGTCACACTTGCGTTTTTTCTTTTTAAAACCTGATCCGGTTTTGAACTTTTAAAAAGTGGCAGCAGGGTCACATCCTGAGCAATCCGGTTACCGGATTGCGGTTCCCTCCACACATTTTTGATGAAATGTGTGGGACCGCAATTGCGTTCACCGCATCCGGATGTGGGTGCGGTGAACGCAATTCAAGTTTTAAGTGTGACCCTAGCCTAATACACCTTAGATTCAACACTGCTGAATATCTATACCGACCAATACGACTATAAAAAGCCATTTTGGATTTAACCCTTCCCACCTACTCTATAAGGACATCATACTGTGTATATTTATTGCTAAGGACACAACTACCGTGTTTTCCCGATAGTAAGACCCCCCCGAAAGTAAGACAGGGTGGGGGGTACGGGGGGTCTGCTAATGTAAGACCCCCCCCGAATGTAAGGCAGGGTAGGGGGGAGGGGGGTCTTACTATCGGGGAAACACGGGGGGGTGTACATACATACATACACACATACAGACACAAGCATACACATATATACACACCATACACACCACACACAGTCACACACACACATAGCACGGCTTCTTACCGGGTCCGGTGTGGGGTCCCCGATGGTCCTGTGCCGTCCTCTGTGCTCCGGTCCGGTCCCCGAGATGATCCGCTGCCGTCCGCTGTGTTCCGGTGCCGTTTTGCACCGGTATTGCCGGTCCAAGCCTCTATGTTCCCTGCTCTTCTGGAGTTCAGGCCGTAGCTCCGCCCAGGTCATAGTGTGGGCCAATCAGCATAGCGGCGCTCAGAAGCAAGCGTCATCAGGCGCTTGCCTCTGACGTCAGTGCCGCTATGCTGATTGGCCCACACTATGACCTGGGCGGAGCTACGGCCTGAACTCCGGAAGAGCAGGGAACATGGAGGCTTGGACCGGCAATACCGGTGCAAAACGGCACCGGAACACGGCGGACGGCAGCGGATCATCTCGGGGACCGGACCGGAGCACAGAGGACGGCACAGGACCATCGGGGACCCCACACCGGACCCGGTAAGAAGCGGTGCTATGTGTGTGCGTGACTGTGTGTGGTGTGTATGGTGTGTATATATGTGTATGCTTGTGTCTGTATGTGTGGGAATGTGTGGATGGATGGCTGCAGTGTGTGGATGGATGGATGGTGGGGCCTCCAATGTAAGGCCCCCCCCCCGAAAGTAAGACAGGGGCCACTTTTGGCCCCCAAAAAAATGTAAGACAGGGTCTTACTTTCGGGAAAACACGGTATATGTTATTAAGCAAACTACTGCACTAGCCCTTTGGATTTAACCCTTCCCACTTAAATAAGGACATAAAGATAAGACTATATGCACTTTATTTGGATTTTTTTTGGTGTCTGCACATAACTCTATATTATTCAGCACACTCCACAAGAAGACCTTTGGAATTCATCCTTCACACATCAATATCACCATAAGGATACGTCTAGCCAGACATATTCAGTACTTATTTACCTATGAACATAAGTATACTTTATTAAGCACACTCCTAGTGCACACCCTTCTAATTACCCTGCTGAAATATATACGGACAGGAGAACACGCTTGCTCCCACCCCCTCCGATTCATGCATACATAGCCCTATATATACATAGATATAGCCCTATATATACGTACATAAGTACTATCCCGGAGCACCCCTCTGGGAAATAACCACCTCACTTACAATTTTAGTACATAACTACATACCTACTTCTACATTCTTTCTGTTTTCAGTACTCCTGCTTCTCTTCTCCCACGCCTCTACCCCCCCCCACCCACAGTATCACTCACAACTATCTGCTCCAACACTTCCTTAACACTCCCAACATGGGTAGTAACAAAAAGTATGCCATTGACACAGACAGGAAAGCTGCTTTAGCAGTACGTCAAAGAAAACGCCGTGCTAATGAGGAAAATAAGCATCGTCTTGACACCATGAAGGCTTATTTTCAACATCGCCTCACCCACAAGTCACCTACATGTAAATCTATTTGATTAGCACAAGCTGCCTTTTCACGCCGTCACCACTGGCAACATACATCTGCTACCTCAACATTGATAGTACCCTCACCACTCGATGCTTCCACTTCTGCATGTGCCACTTCATCCTCTACCCCATTAAGCTACATGCATCCTCAAAACTCTAACTCCTCCCTAGCAATACCAGTTGCCCTCAATACAGACGCACACTTTCTTCACACTCAAGCTCATACTCTACACGATAATCAAGTGCCACCACAACCCACACGACTATTATACATCGGTCACCACAATAGTCCCACTTCCCCAGTTGCACATGCACTTCCACTACATGGTAAACATTTCACTCATGATGAAAGTACTATTATGGAACACAGCTGTGGTGACATGAACCATGTATGTCTACATTGCCAAGCTCGGCATTTTATCGCTGAAAAACCTATTGATAACAATTATACTCTCTGCTGTCATAAAGGTAAAGTCCATGTACCTATACTACAATATCCAGAGGTCTTTACTTGTTGGCTCAAAGGAGAAAGTGAATTTAGCAAAAATTTCATGGACAATATTCGATGCATTAACAGTTCCTTTGCTTTTGCCTCCATGGGCGCCAATATTGCATCACCTCCTGGATATGGCCCTTACTGTTTCCGCATACATGGACAAATCTATCATAGAACGGGAACACTACATCCTTCTGACGACCAAGTACCTACTTATGCCCAACTTTACATACTCGATCCCACTAGTGCTAACAACGCTTACAATTTAAGGAAAATCAAAACTATCATCCTACATTGATGAACATTATTGCCCTTCAAATACAAACTATCAACCCTTTTGTGGCAGCTTATCAAATATTACGCAATGTGGAAGAACAAGAAAAAATTAAAGCTCTACAAAACGGAACTGTCATGCCCAACATCACTATGGCTATTAAACAAGTTCGTAGTCAAGACCCTCGATGTTACAATAATCCCACTGTCAGTGAAGTCGTAGTCATCTTTCAAAATGACAATGGTGAGCCCCCCTTCAAAAGAGACATATTAATTCATTTAAAACCGGATCCACAGAACCCCTTCGCTCAAAAAACAGAACAAATTAGCATTCTACATAGCAATTTAGATGTCCTGCTGTATCCCATATTTTTCCCTTATGGAGACCAAGGATGGCATGATGGACTCAAACAACAAGGAAATAGTTCACACCACATCACACAACTCCAATACTATTGTTATATGTTATCTGTCAGGGATTACTTTCCAAAGCATTCACTGATCTCAGGGAGACCAGTCAAGGAAAACACTGCGGGCAGCTGGCTAAAGTGCTCAAACACAGTGAAATCCATGATGCATTGCCCCCTGGAAATTTGAATATGCAAATGGAATCCGTGGAGCCTCGATTAAGAGTCTCAAACACGGGACTAGCCAGATATCCCTCCAGGGAAGGACCTAGACCTGGGGTGGAATCCTTGCGGAGACCACCATAACCACCATATTAAGTGGCCCTTTTAGTCAATATCCACTCAGTTACGTGTTAAGGATATGGACAAGGGAATTAACAGAGCCAGGTATCCATCCACAGACAGCTGTTTCGGGGTAATTGCCCCTCATCAGTGTGTAGTAGGATTCTGGCTAGGTGGGAGCAATGCCTGGTAGACCAGAGATTACTTTAACCCACTCCTCAATGGTGAAAAGCTAACACAGCAATATTTAGTAGATGCATATGTGAAAATCGAGGCTAATTGCTTACATTACATCCGATACCACCAAAAAGATTTAAAAGTGGAAGATTACTGCCTCCTTCAAGAACATTTAGTCAAACAGTCTATTCAAAAGGGCATCCCTATTGGGAAAACTGTCATTTTACCATCGTCTTTTGAAGGCAGTCCCAGAAATATGCAACAACGCTACCAAGAAGCTATGGCTATTGTCACAAAGTATGGTCGAACTGATCTATTTATCACCATGACCTGTAATCCAAAGTGGAGTGAAATTACTACACATTTAGAACCATGGCAGTGTGTTGAATACAGACCAGACTTGGTTGTACGCGTCTTTAAAATTAAACTGGAATCCCTACTTAAAGAAATTATCAGTGGATTATTTGGAAACGTCACCGCAATGGTGCAGGTCATTGAATTTCAAAAGCATGGTCTTCCACACGCACATATTTTAATTATTCTTGATAGCCTTTCTAAAATAAGGACTGAACAGGATATAGACAATATCGTATGGGCTGAAATTCCCGATGAAACTTACTACCCTCATCTCCATACCATTGTTCTTCAACACATGATTCATGGTCCCTGTGGAGAACACAATCCTAATTCTCCCTGTATGGATCTTGGAAAGTGTACCAAAGGTTTCCTTAAACAACCACAAGAATATACCATCAAAGAAAAGGACGGCTATCCCACTTACCGCAGAACCATTGACAAAACATATCTACACAAGTCTAAGGGCCCTTTCACATCAGCGTTTTTTTAAATTTGCGGCAGATGCGGTGAAAAAACCGCATCTGCCGCAACTGCCGCATAACGGTTCCACTTGCGGCACGGTTGCGGTTTTTTCCATAGGAAGTATAGGGGGACTTGCGGCAGATGCGGCAAGTGCGGTATTGCACTTGCGGCAGGTGCGGCAGAGAAAAAAACCGCAGTAAGCCGCGGTTTTTTTCTCTGCCGCACCTGCCGCAAGTGCAATACCGCACTTGCCGCATCTGCCGCAAGTCCCCCTATACTTCCTATGGAAAAAACCGCAACCGTGCCGCAAGTGGAACCGTTATGCGGCAGTTGCGGCAGATGCGGTTTTTTCACCGCATCTGCCGCAAATTTAAAAAAACGCTGATGTGAAAGGGCCCTAAGACTATTAACAATTCATGGGTAGTTCCATATAACCCCTTTTTACTAAAAAAAATACAAGTGTCATATTAATGTTGAAATATGTGCTTCCATTCAAAGTGTTAAGTACTTATTTAAATATGCTTACAAGGGCCATGACAAAGCCAATCTTCGTATTGCCCAACATCACATCACACATGATGAAACCAACCAATTTGTTGATGCCAGATATGTTAGTGCACCGGAAGCTGCGTGGAGAATATTTGCTTTCCCTGTGCATAAACAATCTCATGCTATCATTCGCCTAGCGGAACATCTGCCTAGTTCTCAGCCACTCTATTTTCATGGCGATGACTCTGCAGAGAACATCCAACAAAAACTCACTATTAATTCAACACTTCTGGCATATTTCAACCTTAATAAGATTGACCTAAATGCACATACCGTATATACTCGTGTATAAGCCGAGTTTTTCAGCACAAAAAATGTGCTGAACAGTCCCCCCTCGGCTTATACACGGGTCATATACGGTACTTAGTGGTATACAGCCCCCCCTCCCCCCATGGTATACAGGGCCCCCCCTTGCTTGTGGCAACCTGTAAAAGAAGATATCATTATACTTATCGTGTCGCCGCCACCGCCGCTCTGTCACCGTCACCGCGCTATTCCGGGTCTTCATGCTTCCTTCACCGGCGCACAGGAAATTACGTCATTGTCTGTGCGCCGGAGAAGGAAGCTTGAAGACCCGGAATAGCGCGGTGACGGTGACAGAGCGGCGGCGGCGAAACGATAAGTATAATGATATCTTCTTTTACAGGTCTGCCACAAGCAAGGGGGGGCCCTGTATACCACAGGGGGGGGGGGCTGTATACCACTGGGTACCGCTGTATACAGCTGGGGCTGCTGTATACCCCTCTGGGGCTGCTGTATACCTATGGGGCCGCTATATACCTATGGGGCTGCTGTATACCCCTCTGGGGCTGCTGTATACCCCTCTGGGGCTGCTGTATATACCACTGGGGAGGCTGCTGTATACTACCACTGGGGAGGCTGCTGTATACTACCACTGGGGAGGCTGCTGTATACCACTGAGGGGGCCTGTATACCACACTGATGGGGGCTGTATACCTGTGCTGGGGTCCACCCTCGGCTTATACACGAGTCAATAGGTTTTCCCAGGTTTTGGGGGCAAAAGTTGGGGGGTCGGCTTATACACGGGTCGGCTTATACACGAGTATATACGGTAACTATTTTTACCGGGAAATTCCTGAACACTACGTTTGGAAACAAGGCACATGGGAACAGAGAAAACGAGGAGGTCTAACTGTTATAGGCAGAATGTATACTGTTAGTGTGAAAGACCAAGAATGATACTATTTACATTTATTGTTACTGCATGTAAAAGCTGCTATAAGTTTTGACAGCATTAAAACCGTCAAAGGAGTCACGCTTCCAACTTTTAAGGATGCTGCATTAGCACTAGGATTATTAATCGATGATAGTGTGTGGCAAAATACTTTACTAGATGCCTGCATTCTTAACATGCCTACACAACTTTGAGACATGTTTGCTTTCATCTGTATTTATGGCCCTCCCACAAATCCACCTGAATTGTGAAATTAATTTAAGGAACATTTTTTTACAAGACTACTGTCATGCATACCACAGCGACATTGAAGAGTGTATCGATTGTGAAGGTAGGCTATGAAAGATGTCCAAGATGTGCTTATTCTCCATGGCAAAACTTTTGCAGATTTCAATTTACCATCCCCAGCAAAAAATAAAAAAAATCTTCACCAATATGATAAGGACCATGAATTAACAAAAGCTGCAGAGATGAAAGAGACTCTTAATCAGGAGCAATGTCTTGCCTACGATGTCATTACTCATGCTTTACAAGACAGCAGTTTAACACCGAAGTGCTTTTTTCTTGACGGACCTGGTGGCAGTGGAAAAACCTACCTATACCATCTACTTAGTCATTCTCTAAGGGGACAAGGAGACATTGTGTCACCTGCTGCCACTATAAGTATATCAGCAAACTTACTAGAAGGAGGCTGAAGAATCCACTCTCTGTATGGCATACCAATTCCTATCAACAAAACATCCATTTCCAGGATGAAAAACGATACCAATGCTGGAAAACATTTACAAACAACAAAACTTTTTATTATTGATGAGTGCACAATGGTACAAAAACATGCATTGAATGTGATCGATAGACTTCTATGGGACATCATAACAACAAATGTTACTGACAAAAATAAAACACCGTTTGGAGGTAAAGTTATTGTTCTTGGAGGAGACTTCAGACAATGTCTTCCTGTCATCACTCATGGAACAAGAACAGACATTGTAGATTCCTGCATTAAATATTCACTCCATTGGCAACATTTTACTAGACTACCACTATTCAACAACATGCGCTCCACTGATCCTGAATACAGCAGTTGGTTGCTTAAACTCGGAAATGGTGAGCTGTCTAATGAACACAACCTTGGAGAGGATGTAATTGAAATACCTCCAGATATGCTTTGCACTGGCTCAATAGTAACCGACATCTTTGGAGACCACATTTGCATTGATGTTAATGACAATGAAAGCGTAAACACTGCTGCATCACATGCTATACTATGTTCAAAAAATGATGACGTTGATTTTCTGAACTCTAGAGTAATGGATCGAATGAGTGGCGATTATACTGTATATACCAGCGATGATTCTGTTGATGCTGATGAAGCTGAAGAATGCGAAAAACTACCCCGTAGAATTTTTAAATTCACTGACACCATCAGGAATGCCATCACATCATCTGCAACTCAAAATTGGCACCATTGTCATGCTATTACGCAACCTAAACACCAAGAAAGGTCTCTGCAATGGTACTCGGCTAATTGTCACTGCCTTACTCCGCAACATCATACAGGCTAAAGTGATTACTGGCTCAGCTCAAGGAGACATTGTATTTATTCCACGCGTCGATTTGTGTCCTTCTGAGACTGGGTTGCCTTTTAAATTAAAACGTAGACAGTTTCCAGTGAAACCTGCGTTTGCAATGACCATTAACAAATCTCAAGGACAGACCCTCAATCGAGTTGGCATTTTTTTACCACAACCTGCATTTGACCATGGTCAATTGTATGTTGCTTTCTCCAGAGTCAAACTACGCAGCAACGTTAGGGTCAAAGTGGTGGATACACCACTACAAGGAAAATTAGTACCTAATAGCCCAAAAGTCTTCACTAGAAATGTAGTGTACAAAAATGTTTTAGTTCAAACTGTTTACATTACTCTTGGAATAGATAAATATATAGATATAGAAATGATAGTTGCATTCTAAATATATATACAGAATATACTTCTATACATAGCTTTATGCAAGTTATATCTATAGATTTGTTAAGCACATACATATATCATATACAAATAGTTTGTTTCATAGATATGTCATAGACACGTTTAGATGCATAGAAACATATATAGGTATACATAGATTTGAAAAATAAATAAATTTAAAAAAAATTAGATGCACACGTATATGGATTTCAACTACATAGACAACACATACGTATATAACTTAGGTCATAATAATTAGACTACTTCATTTTATTTATATAGCACTATTAATTCCATAGTACTTTACATACATCAGTAATGCTGTCTCTCTTGAGGCTCACTATGTAAACATCCTCTGTACATACAGTCATATGAAAAAGTTTGGGCACCCCTCTTAATCTTACTCATTTTTTTTTTGTTTAAAATTGGGTTTTTGCACCAGCTATTCCAGTGTGATATATGTAATAACTGATGGACACAGTAATATTTCAGGATTGAAATGAGGTTTATTGCATTAACCAAAAATGTGAAATATGCATTATTTCAAAATTTGACAGGTGCAAAACTATGGGCACCCTTCTGTTTTTCATGATTTGAATACCCCTAACTACTTTTTACTGACTTACTGAAGCACTAAATTGGTTTGGTAACCTCATTGAGCTTTGCACTTCATAGCCTGGTGTATCCAATCATGAGAAAAGCTATTTCAGGTGTCCACTTGCAAGTTGTTCTCATATTTGCATCTTCTCTGAGGAGTGGCATCATGGGCTCCTCAAAACAGCTCTCAAATGATCTGGAAAAAAAAGAAGATTGTTCAACATAGTTGTTCAGGGGAAGGATACAAAAAGTTGTCTCAGAAATTTAACCTGTCAGTTTCCACTGTGAGGAACATAGTAAGGAAATGGAAGACCACAGGGACAGTTCTTGTAAAGGCCAGAAGTGGCAGGCCAACAAAAATATCAGAAAGGCAGAGAAGAAGAATGGTGAGAACAGTCAAGAACAATCCACAGACCACCTCCAAAGACCTGCAGCATCATCTTGCTGCAGATGATGTCACTGTGCATCGGTCAACAATACAGCGCACACTGCACAAAGAGAAGCTGTATGGGAGAGTGATGCGAAAGAAGCCGTTTCTGCATGCACGCCACAAACAGAGTCGCCTGAAGTATGCAAAATCACATTTGGACAAGCCAGTTTCATTTTGGAAGAAGGTCCTGTGGACTAATGAAACAAAGATTGAGTTGTTTGGTCATACAACAAGGTGTTATGCATGGCGCCACAAAAACACAGCATTCCAAGAAAAACACTTGCTACCCACTGTCAAATTTGGGGGAGAGTCCATCATGCTTTGGGGCTGTGTGGCCAATGACGCCACCAGGAATCTTGTTAAAGTTGAGGGTCGCATGGATTCCACTCAGTATCAGCAGATTCTTGAGAATAATGTTCAAGAATCAGTGTTAAAGTTAAAGTTACGCCGGGGATGGATCTTTCAGCAAGACAATGATCCAAAACACTGCTCCAAATCTACTCAGGCATTCATGCAGAGGTACAAGTACAATGTTCTGGAATGGCCATCCCAGTCCACAGACCTGAATATCATTGAACATCTGTGGGATGTTTTGAAGCGGGCTGTCCATGCTCGGCGACCATCAAACTTAACTGAACTGAAATTGTTTTGTAAAGAGGAATGGTCAAAAATACCTTCATCCAGGATCCAGGAACTCATTAACAGCTACAGGAAGCGACTAGAGGCTGTTATTTTTGCAAAAGGTGGATCTACTAAATATTAATGTCACTTTTCTGTTGAGGTGCCCATACTTTTGCACCTGTCAAATTTTGAAATAATGCATATTTCACATTTTCGGTTAGTACAATAAACCTGATTTCAATCCTGAAATATTACTGTGTCCATTAGTTATTACATATATCACACTGAAATAGCTGTTGCAAAAACCCAATTTTAAACAAAAAAAAATGAGTAAGATTAAGAGGGGTGCCCAAACTTTTTCATGTGACTGTAAATACATAGGTGTGATACATTTACACATCTTTCTAAATATAACTTTAACACACATTAAGTATAAGACAGGAGACATGTATCATCCAAATTGTGAATTTTGGTGATATGAACCTGGATATAAAGCTCCAGCATCATAGCTGCTGAGAAATGTTATTTATTCTTATAACAGGGTCGGGTTTTTGTGAACAGCTAAAGAGATGGGCGGGATGGCTGTTCACCACATCTCCATCTCAAGGTGTGCTGCTCTTAGTGTCATACAACACATCCTCAACATCACATTACCATCCTCCCGATGCGATAGCACCGGGCCTTAATCTAGTGTAAAATAATATTTTACTTAGGGCATTTAAGCTATTTGGATTGCTCAACGTACATTTCTTTCCATAAAATCTGACTGATTTATGATAAATGATTTATGATGTTGCATTACAGTAACATGTTTGAAGCCATCCATGTGTGTAATTCTACCTCTACTAGTTCCCACAATCCCTGCAGGATGCTCCAGCGTTTACTACTGTATATCTTCTTTTTGTAGATACATGACTAATGATCTTCTAAATCAACTGTAGGTGGCTTAATTTGCGCTCCGCATGATTCGCCATGGAATTTGTTGCCTGAACAAGCTCATCATTCAAGTGTTTAGTGTGAGCGGATACTCGAGATCAAACATTTTCTAGGATGAAAGTAAGAGTATGCATACAATAAGCAATATTAAAATATTATAGTAAGCTGGAATCAGCCTATTTTTCTCTACAGCAACTAAATAACAATTTGATATATTTTATTGACAAACTTTAAAATAAACACTTTTATTTGCAAAAAATTTTTAGAAGTATTAAAATTCTACAAACAAGTTTATATTTATAGCATCTCTTTGTAGTATTCTGTATTCTAAATTATATATAACATATCTCATCACAAAATATCTATCTATCTATCTATCTTCGGTCTCTTCCTTTTTCTCTCTGTCTGTCTCCATGTTGAGGATTTATGGTGAACATACACATTGGAAATATTATAAGCAGATTTTGTTAGAGTCAAAAAAGTTAAGCTATATACCAGCAATAGTAATTAAAACTGACCCCATAACATCTGTTTCTTGATTTGTATAGGAGACACTTTACCCCCATGTACTAGGTAAAGGTCAAAAAGAGTTTTCAAATAGATATTGCTGGTAAAAAAACAATTTTCATTCAGCGAGCCTCCAAAGACAGAAAAAAAGCAAGAGGTCAATGTAAAAATGCTGCAAATTATACATACCGGTATATACAGATACACATAAAAACAGAATAATGGAACAGCACAACTTTGTAACCAAAAATGGTGCAAAACTCCTGAAAAAACAGTGTCCAGTTGTAACACAGTATAACAAGAGGGAAAATCAGGCAGCACACTATTTTTTTTTTATTCTTATTTTTTTTATACTTGACAAAGGTGGTTTACCTCCGAAACGTTATGCCACTATGGTCTCATTAAAAGTCCTTTTTCTACAAAAAACATTTTTTTGTCTGCTGCCTGATTTTTTCTTTTGTTACATATACACACATGTATAAATATACATATTCTTGGATATATTTAATGTATTTTAATGTACTGATATATTGGATATGTTTATTATCGTGTCATCTTATACCTGCTAACTGAAAATCAATAAAAACCATTTGAATATGAAATAAAGGCTGATAAATCTTTACGTATTGAGATGTTGAACGTTAGAATGTTTACCCTTTCTTTTACTTAGATACATACAACTATAATCTCTGATGACTGGATTTCTACAATTTGTACAAATTTGCATCCCTTGAAGATGTTTGGATATATTTAATGTAATTTAATGTACTGATATATTGGATATGTTTATTATCATGTCATCTTATACCTGCTAACTGAAAACCAATAAAAACCATTGGAATATACATATTCATATAAATCTATCTATATCTATCTATCTATCTATCTATCTATCTATCTATCTATCTTATGTTTATATCTATCATATATATCATGTGTATATATATTATATATATATATATATATATATATATATATATATATACACATATTTATATAGTAACTTATTTTCTGTCCATTTACTTTGCTACTTTTAAGAAAATAATTATTCTATTTTGTTATAATCATATATCCATATATACTCATAAATAGGCCTTTTTTTGTCGACTGACTGTGAGGCACGGGGTTAAATTACCCGTCAGAACATATTCAAGGATGTTCCCTTACTCAACTGATTGGTGATTGTAGATGCAACGGTGCGGATTCCTTCAGTGGACATACATACACATACACTCAGCTTTATATATATAGATATATATTTATATCAGACCGGTTATAATTTAATTGCATCCAGTTTTGTGGCAGAGGCTCAGCTGTCAGTCAAGAGAGGCACCAAATTTATCATCTGGTTTGCGCCTCTTAATTAATTTGGTGTATGTTACTTTAGCACTCCTTTTATTAAGGCTGCTGTACAACATGCTAGTTCTAATGAATCGGAGTCTGAGTATTTGTTAACATTTGGCGCTTACGTGGCAAAAATGTCTGCGTCTGCTCTATACACATGATTGGATTTGTAAACATCCTTACACATTTTGCAGAGACCCATTTGTACATACCGTTACATTTCATTTTTTATATCTCTTGTATCCTCATCTTACTCTTTTCAAATAACTAACTCCAAAACCAAGAAAATCACAAAAATTGGGGAAAAAAAAGTGGAACTGTGGGTTATATAAAATCTATACCATGTTGTTATACAGGTATGGCCATCTTATAATAACAAACATAGATTCTAAGTCCTGCAAGATGAAATGAGGGAAATGTATCATTTACATTGACATCTACCGTATGTGCTCTCTTATTGAGGTTATCCCCACCTGCCTATCATCAGTTTGTAAATGTTGAGTATTTTATTTTATGCTGGGGAAAATTGTGAAATGAAATCAAGTAAACAGGTCTTAAAGGGCCGTTACACGGTAGGATATTGTTAATGATATCCTAAGAACAATCACATGACAGTGATCGTTCTGACATAGCTAGTGCATTGTCACACACAAGGATATAGTTAACGATATCCCATTCGGCAACGCACCAGTAAAATAGGAGAGCAAGGACTGAACGATTTTTTAAAGCAGCAGGAATAGGAGAATTGTGAACAACATCGTTCAAAAAGGTGTCACACTGAACGATGTTGCTTCTTCAAGCAGCGTTAATTGGACGATGAACAATAGATTTGAGGTCAGGATCTCAGTTTTTGGATGAACGATCATCCTACATCGTTCGTTTACACGCAACGATGCACTAACGATATCGTTAGAATGTTCACAAATCCGTGATGTTTCAACGATATCGTTAACGATATCCTAGTGTGTGAAGTGGCTTTCAATGTGAAATCTACCTTTTTCTTTCTCTCTTAGGCTGGCTTCACACTGCGGACAGGTCAGGTCAGTCCGGTTTTTTTTGGCCAAACCGGATTGTGCCGGATAAAACCGGATGTCAGCCGCCGGATAACGCCGGATGTTTCCTCCAATCTGGTGTCCGGCTCCGATTTCAAAATCGGACCAGTTGCATCCGGTAGCATCCGGTTCTTTGCAGGTCCGGTTGTTGTGCCCCACCCCTTGGTTTGCTGCTTCCCTATAAATTGCCTGCAGCTCTCCTCTCTCATACCTTTTTGTGTGCAAAATGGCCATGTCCTATGCCCAGTTTTGTGCATATGTTGATGCCTCATATGCTGCAGTGAGGGCCTTCTCGGCATTGTGTGATGCTGTACACCGAGCAAGGAGACGGAGACGGACACCGCGCCAGTACTGGGTACACCCCATTGTGTTTGGCCGTGTGAATCAAGGTGTGTTTGCTGAACTGTACCTGAAGCTGCGTGCACATCCGGACTAGTTCTTTGATTACTGTCGCATGTCCATGGCCATGCATGCTGCCCTGCAGAGCTGTGCATGCTGCAGCCAGGGCACGCACATGACATACAATGTTGTCCCACACGCAGCCTCTGCCCATTAGCCATGATTCCATTTGCACTTACCTGAAGTAGAGACACTGTGCAGCTGTATGCGTTTCTTCAGCCTTTCCAAGTGACTGTGTCTCAAAAACTGCGCCTGGAGGGGGTGTGGGAGGTATTATAAATCTTCATCCGCACAGCCGCAGTGTTGTCCTGAAATCCGGCAGCCGGTCCGGAGTTTAAAATGTGTCCGGCACTATCCGTCACCCATAGACCACAATGTTAGTTGCGCCGGACTGCGCCGGACACGGCACAATCCGGCGCCATCCGGTTTGCGCAGAAAATCGGACCCGGAAACCCAAAAATCATGCTTGCTCCGTTTTTGTGTCTGGAACAGAAATCGGACACTGCCGGATTCTAAAAAAACCGGATGGCATTAAAAATGTCATCCAATTCAATCCGGCAACATAGACTATAATGGCCCAAATATCATGTCCGGTGCAGGCCGGACAAAACCGGACAGCGCTGGACATGACCGGACAACACTACTGCGTCGTCAACCGGACGCATACGGATTCAACCGGACAAAAAAAAATCAGATGCTATTAAAATGTCATCCGACACAATCCGGCACCATAGAGTACAATGGCCAAAAAAACCGGTCCGGCACAATCCGGTTTAAACCGGACAACACCTGACCTGACCTGACCGCAGTGTGAAGCCAGCCTTAAAGAACATTTAATAAAGTGGAAATGTTCTGAAATAAACCAGCCCCAAATGTTGAGCAAAACAGACACACCCAAGTGGTGTTTGGTCACGTTACATGGTGTAATCCATGTGTAATCTGTACTTCAAGAGAAGACACAAAGACGTTCAGTTTCTCATCGTTCATTTGCTTTGAATTTATGATTTATGTTTTACTCTACTTTCATTAATCAAGAATCTCAATGATTGCAGGGAATAAGACATAGGGTATGGACACACTTGCGAGTGAAAAAACTGTCTGATTCTCGGATCAGAGAGTTGGATGAAGTGTCATCTGACTTTTGGTCAGTGTGACTTGCGAGTGCTGTCCGAGTGCAATCCATTTTTTTCCTCAGCAGCTATTTACTGTATAATCATTTACAGGTACATTTTGTACAGTTGTCTGAGCTACAGAATGGTAATGTATCAATTAAAACTCGCATCAGAGTCGGATGGTGCGAGTGCGGTCCGAGTGCAATCCGTGTTTTTTGTCAGACCCATAGACTGGCATTGGCGAGTCTTGTCCGTGACTCGCATAGAATCGCGACATGTTGCGATTGACTCGCAATCCGAGAATCGGATGCGGAAAAAGCATATGAGACTCGGAAATGTGCTCTCGGACATTAGTTAACATTGGTCTGAGAGCAATGCGATTTTTCCGCACAGTAAACTCGGACGAGTTTCACTGATGTGTGTCTGAGCCAATAGGTAAAGAATAGGTTGGAGAATTCCAAATCCTTATGAAGGGTTAATCAGTGCATTAAAAGTTCCAAAATCAGTGCCTGCAGATGTTGAGGCTGCAGATGTTGAGAATATACAAACGCACATAATGTATGTAAAAAGTTTGATACCGCACTCACATTTATAGTAAATATATATATAAATATCTATATACATATAAAAATTCAAATAATTCAAATATAAATATGTATATATATATATATATATATATATATATATATATATAAATACATATATATACACATATGTATATATACATATGTATAGGTATATATATATACATATACACACATGTATATATCACATATATATACATACATCTACACACACACATATATATATATATATATGGGGAAAAAGAAATAAAATGAAAAAATAAATAAATATATATATATATATATATATATATATATACATAAAATCTTTTTGTTAAGGTGTATATAAGTGTATTACGACTAAATGTATTGCTATTACTAGCAGAGCTGCTCTTCTTTTAACCGATTCATAATCACTTGTGTGTATGCTACATCTAAAAGTGTTGGATGTATCCATCATTTGTGTTTTCTTTAGTACTTAGTATATAATAGCGTCCAGTCAAAGGCAAATGATAATGCTTTACCTAAAACTCCATAGAAATATTATATATAATGACACCAACACTTTTAAAACTTAATGTGAATATATTTTTTGTACAAAACATCTAGTACATTAAAATTAAAAAATAATCTGATCAAAAGCAGTTGTAAAGTTAAATGTGAACGATTTGTGTTTTTAGGTCATCTCCATCTCTTAAATAATTGTAAAACTCTTTTTATTGTAATTACTTTGGTTTGTTAGAATGGCTTTATCATCATTAAAAAACCTACCAGATATATAAAATATAATTATTATGTTATGTTGTATTTGTAGGAATCAACAATGATCATATTATAAAAATGTATTCTCCCCTCCATCCTACATACACATTTTCAATGATCATTTTATATGATGGTTTTATTAGTTTACATATTTAGATGCCCCCTAATACTAAGTACCATCATTTTCTATTTCCTAATCTGATGATAATGCTTTGAAATAAACGAAACCACAAACAATCTTTCAGCAAATCAATTCCTTACCATCTGTAGCTGTTTAGTAAGTCAGGCCATTTGGTTGACTTTAAAACTAACAATTGACACAAACTCTACATAAAATGCCAGCTGACGATAATGTCCCCTAATGCCATTCAGCTGCACCAAATCTATGTTCCTGTCCACCTTTCTCACATTAGTCGCGTTGTGTTTTCCGGTTAAGTATTACCCACATAATATTCCGAATGACAAGTAAAAAGTGACCCTCTGAAGGTTAGACACATAGAAGAAGGATGTGAGAAGGTCAATCTACAATAGACTTAGAAGGCTCTCAGAAATGAGCAGGACACCTACCTGATCACAGGAGGGGCACCACCAGATTTGCTTTCTCTTTCATGAAATTTGAGCGACTTGAAGAGAAAAAGGAAAAAAAATCTGAAATCAATTTTGAAAAGGAGAAAAAAAATGAAAGGAGTGCAGGTCAGGCAGCCAGTAAATCTGGCAATTAAAAATGATGGGAAACGTAGAATTCTCTAAGTCCCGTCTCCTCACTCTCTTCACTGCTTAGAAGCAAAATGCACATATCATTTCCCGAGAGAGAGGCATTACATTACAACAATGCGCCTGTAGGCTGGAGGTAGGGAATGTCAGTAAATATTGCAGCTCTCCTCACAGACCTGTTTACACTCTTTTTTCGAAGTAATGTAATATTTTTCTAGTAATAATAAAATCCAATGAGTTTAACAAAATAAATATATCTGGGTACAATTAGCCTTCAGGGGCTAACAGAACAAGGACGTGTATAATAAGGCGGTTGTCTTCATTTTAGGAAATGTGTTGGTATCATGATTTTGGAACATCCCAGGGGCAGACAAAGCTGCTCATGGGGGCCAAGGGGCAGGAGGTTCCAGCCAGGATGTGCGTCAGTGCAGATACTTACTCTATATCCCCTTGATGACCGAAACACATTTTTCAAGTCTGATGCCTCACACTATACGGCAATAACTCTGAAATGCTTCAACAGATTCCAGTGATTTTGAGATAACTTTTTCATGACACATTATACTTTATGGTCATGGTAAATTTAGATTGGACTGTATTGTGTTCATTAAAATATCAGAAATGTGTCAATAATTTTAAAACATTTTGCAATATTCAAATTTTGATTTTCCTTTTGAGGGTAAAGCCACACTTACATCCAGGAGCGGGCTGGTGCCTCTGATTCCGGGAGGTAGTATGCTCCTGCCAGCCCTAGGTGAGGAGCGGTGAGGGGGGGGGTTGTGCTATCGGAGAACTTGAGGAGCGGAGGGAAAGGGGTGCTATCAAAAAACTTGAGGAGATGGGGGTGGGGGTGCAAGTATCGGTGCTCCATTACCTCACTGTCCGTCGCATCGTCTGCTATTCTGCCGGCAGTTGCGGCCGCAAAGGCAGCCCATTTCAGTGGGGGGCGGCCCTAGATGAGGGAAATACCATCAGCCTGGGGGGCTGCCCCCCTGCCACCTGGGCCAGTCCGCCCCTGCTTACATCAAACTCGCACGTGTGGAATGTGAGGTAATCTCACATTCCACTTGGACCAAATAAAAGTGTATGGATGCGAGTGAAATATCGCACTGCACTGACACACATGCAAGTGTAGTGCGATAAATGCAGAGACCAGCAATGGAAGAGATAAGGAGATTAATCTCTTCCTCTCCTCCACAGCTCATTTTAATCAATAGATCTTAGAATAATAATTTCCACAATTGGATGTGTTTAAAAAAAGTGTTCCTGTGCTGAGATAATCTATATGTGTCCTTGCTATGTACTGTGTTGCTCACCATTACTGGCACCACTTCATTTTTTTCCTAGACTGTATAAAATCTTCAGAAATAAATGTAAATGTACCAAAGCTATATCCTCAGGATTTTATAATTAGTAGTCCAAAGTAATACAAGAAAACATTGTCAGCTTATGTGTTGTAATATCAAAGAATAAATGGAATAAACAGCATGTGCAGCAATAAAGGCCCCTAATAAATACTTGGCTGCTCACCCTTTGGAGACTGTCATCAATGCCCAATGTTTCTTGTAGCCATCTATAAGCTTCTTGAACTTCCCAGCTGGTATTTTCACTTCCTTTGCAGTTTGTTCAAGCTCTTGAATGTTTGCAGAGTTATTTTTCCTAATGGCAGATTTCAATTCATCCCAAAGATTTTTACTGGGATTGAGGTCGGGACTCATTGCTGGCCATTTTAAAACAGCCAATTCTTTTTCAACCATTCCTGTGTACTTTTGGATATGTGCTTTGGGTCATTGTTTTGCTGGAGGATCCATAATCTTCAGCTTAAACCAAGTTTTCTTACACTGGGTAGGACATTTTGTTTTAAAATCAATTTATAATTCTCAGATTTCATGATTCTTTTGATACAGTTAAGGTGTACAGTAACAGACACAACAAAGCAACCCCACAGCATTATGGATCTACCATCATGCTTAACTGTTGGTAGGGTTTTATTTTCCTTATAAGCTTCATTGGGCCATCTGTAAACAAACTGTTGCTTTGCATTACAAAAAGGTTTATTTATGTTTCATCTGTCCACAGAAAAATTTCCCAGAAGCATTGTGGTTTGTCAAGGTCGTCTTTGGCAAAGATCAGTCATTTCTTTTTATGTCTTTTCTTCAGCAATGGTTTCTTCTTTTGCCTTCACCCATAAAGAGCTGCTTGGTTTAGTGTGTGCAACTTCTTGAAACCATGAGCTCAGACTGTTCTAAGTTGGCCTTCAGGTCTTTGGATGTTTAGCGTGGATTGTTTTCCACCATTCGCACCAACCTTCAAAGACATCTCATGTGAATTTTCCTCTTTCCCCAATGTCCAGGGAGGTTCTTGATGGTTCAATGCTTAAATAAATATCTTAATAACATTGTGCATCATTTGAAACTGGGATGCCAAGGTCTTTAGAGATGGCCTTACACCCGTTGGAAGTCTTGTGTTTGCTAATAACAGCAGTTCTGATGTACTCAGTAGCTCCTTTGTTTTCACCATTGAGACAAAGGAAAAGGACCTTACATGTATTCTTTAAAAAGTCAACATTCATGGTCTAATTCATGTCACATGGGCACTGACAATTTATCACAGGTGATTCTCATTTCTGATTTACCACAGGTGAGTCAAAATGTCTTTTCATACTAATTTAATGTAAAGGTTGCCAATACCAGACTAACAGCAAGCTTTAGGTTTTTCTGTTTTTCCCTCAATTGTTATTTGTTTTAAATTGTTGGTTATCATTTGCTATTTTGTATTTAACATGAGTGCTCTATACAAAAAAGCTGTTTCACTTGATTAATTTTTGTAGGAGATATTCTACATTATGTACTTATACTTGATGGGTGCCAATAACAATGAGCAGGACTGTATAGTTTCATTTTTGTGTCTGACCATGCACAGAACATTGTCTGATCATACCACATCTCCTGGGCAGGGGAGGAAGTACTTAAAAAGGTACAGACATTACAGTACAGAGTCACAAATAATTCTTTCTTTGAGGTAAAACATTTTTTTTTACAAACGGGCAAAGAAATGTTTTACCTCCCAAAAATATCCTTTATGATCCCATGCTTTATAGTTTGTATACTCTTCTGCTTCCTCCCTGGTCCAGGAGATGTTGTATGATCAGACCATGTACCTGTACGGTCAGACACATCCATTATACAGTACATAGCAGGGACACATATATAAGATTATCTCAGCCCAGGAGGTGTGGTATGATCAGACCATGTCCCTGTACAGTCAGACACATCCATTATACAGTACATAGCAGGGACACATATATAAGATTATCTCTGCACAGGAGATGTGGTATGATCAGACCATGTCCCTGTACAGTCAGACACAGCTATTACACAGTACATAGCAGGGACACATATATAAGATCTCTGCCCAGGAGATATGGTATGATTAGATCATGTCCCTGTATGGTCAGACACGGCCATTACACAGTACACAGCAGGGACACGTATATATGATTATCTCAGCACAGGAGATGTGGTATGATCAGACCATGTCCCTGTACGGTCAGACACATCCATTACACAGTACACAGCAGGGACACATATATAAGATTATCTCAGCACAGGGACATTTTGTTAAACATATTCAATTGTGGAAATTGTTATTATTCCAAGATCTTTTGATTAAAGTAAACTTTAAAATTTACTTTGTTTGTGGGAAAACCCCTTTAACTCTCAATTACATAGGCATCATTTGTAAAATGTTCTTTTATGTTGTTGATGTTAGAAGTTGTAAAAAATGTAGCAGCGATTTTTCATTTATTCAAGGAGATTTAAAAAACTTGTTTTTTAGAGACCTATTCAGTCTTGAAGTGACTTTAGGGGACCCATATACCCTGTTTCACTAAAAATAAGAAAATGTCATATTAATTTTTGCTCCCAAAGATGCGCTATGTCTTGTTTTCAGGGGATGTCTTATTTTTCCATGGAAAAGAATTCATATTTATTGTTGAACAAAAAAAATGAATATTTATCATTCCCTTGAAGCCCCCAATAAGGTATCACTATCATCTCCTCCATCTCCTTGCAGCCCCCAGTACCATATCACCATCATCTCCTTCATCCTCCAATATGATGCACCTATCATCCCCTTCATCCCCTTGCAGCCCCCAACACACACACCCCCTCTCACCGGTTTGCTGCTGCATGTATTACAGCATCCTGCCTCAGCTGCGTAAATGTACGGTGCTGCCAGCCAATCAGGGCCCAGCATCTGCCAACCAATCAATGTCCAGCAGCCACCAGTCAATCAGAGCCTAGCAGCCATTGGCTAATCAGAGGCCACATCATGCGCTGACGTCAGCTGCTGGCCTCGGATTGGCCAGTGGCACTGTACATCTACGCAGTTGAGACAGGGAACTGAGAGCTGTGCCATAATACATGCAGTGGCGGGCACCAGGACTGGAGTGGGCATCAGGACAGTGGCGGGGGGCTGGAGGATGAGTCACAGCTGCACGCCCTGGCTTCTAATCGGCGGGCATGCTGCTCGACAAAAAAACTGGTATGTTTTACTTCCTGTGGGTGCCTTATATTTAGCAGTGTAGCAAACCCCCCCTAGTATGTCTTATTTTCGCAGGAGTCTTATTTTTTGGGGAAACGGTACTGTAACCCCCCTAAAGTGATACCATTTTAAAAACAGTGCCCCTCAATGTATTCAAAACTGCTTTCAGGGAGTTTATTAACCTGTCAACTATGTTTCACAAATGAATACAAAGTTGCATCTGATTGCAGTCCGATAAATGCCAATAGAGACATTGCAGAAGATGGAGAAAATAATCTCTCCTTCTCCTCAACTGTGCTTTGATTCTTTCATGAAAGAGAATTGAATCATAGTACAAGACACTCAGCTTACACTCCAATCAGTGTTTGAGCTGAGCGTCAATTGTAAATTGTGTCGATTCTCTTGCTTGACAATTATCTGATACTACACAACAATGTGAGCGTTACTTTAAGTGAAAAATAAAGTGAATAACGGCTTTAAAGAATGACTGGACACTGTTATCAGCTAAGAACACAAGTGTTACCAGTCAGTACAATCCTGACTGTGATGATAATGAGACTTATTATGCAAAGAACTGTGAGCATAAATCGAATATTAGACTTGGTGGTCAATAAAAAATTGCAACTGTTTTTAGTTAATGTAGATTGTAACATAGAAAAAAGACCTAAAAAATTATTTTGAAAAAATTAAACAGAAAAACCTGACTAGCACAAGTTCAATTAACCCCTTTATTATCCAGTGTGCCACCCCCCGCAGGGCTGCTGGAAGAGCCTGGTAAAGCACTACGATGAATGTGCCATTTTTAGGAGTGGCTGTGGGCTGCTTTTCTTTAGTGTGGGGGGCCCTAAAAGAATGGGCCTTCACCCCACTGAGAATACCAGCCCTTAGCTACCTAGTTTTACCTTGGATGGCAATTAAAAATAGGGCATAGCCCAAGCATTTTTTTTTTGCCTGCCAAGGTAAAATTATACAGCTGAGGGTGGCAGCTGGCAGGTGCCTGCTTTCACTGGGCTACACTGAAAAATATTGCGAAACCCCACATATTTTTTTTATTTTTTATTTACATACTATGATGAAAAGTTGGTTGCCGTACACTAATGTATGGCAACCAAGCACAATCACTGTCCACATTATGGAAATGCAGTCTGACTGCAGCAGCCAATCACAGAGAGTCTCACAGCGTGTGAGCTTCTGTGATTGGCTGTTTGCCGGTCAGTGCAGTAAATATGCATGAAGCTTAATGGGCAGCCCCAGAAGCAGCAGCAGGAGACTGATAGATAGATAGATAGATAGATAGATAGATAGATAGATAGATAGATAGATAGATCTATCTATCTATCTTATCTATCTATCTATCTATCTATCTATCTATCTATCTATCATAACAAGTAAATCGACTGCAGCACTCCTTTTTCGTGTTTAGTTATGCCTTTATTGGGCCATCAGGTGTCCAGCAATGTTTCGGGATCAAACTCCCTTCTTCCAGCAGTTAATCACAGCTAATACCAGGCTAAAATACATTTCCTTTACATCTCATTAACATATCATTAACATGCATCAAACAAAACACTTGTTTGCAATCACCGTGTGATGCTCAGCTTATTTATGTCAAACCTCAATTCTCATGGCCACTTTACACGTCCCGATATCGGCGTCCAACTCCGATAAAAAGTCACGTGGTTCGTGCATTGGCGCCGATATCGTTCGTGCGTTGTATGGTGTAAATGACCAATGCGACGCAAGAACAAAACAATATCGGGGAAGAAATGAGCCTGCTATTCAACGGGCCGATATTTATGGACGATCTGGCAGGATCGTGCTGTTTGAAAGCCCAACCCCGACTTGGAGACCAACTTCCCCTATTCTCTCCCATGTTAAATGGTCGTTCCTGGGTCGCACGTACAAAGGGGGCGTACACATCGCAGTTGTGTTGCCTGCCGATATCGCCCTGTGTGACAGCTCCTATGCGATCTTGGATTTCAGACAAAAAAGTGTGCGCAACCCGTGCCGTTGTATACAATATCGGAACGATGTTGGGACGTGTAAAGTGGCCATTAGTGCTATAATATCAGGTGCATATATGAGCCGTTCTCAATATCCTTTTGCCAGTGTATTCTTATTTATATATACACACACTAGCACTATCCATTTTTTCCACAATCATCTTTCTAACTGTCTCAAATCTTTAAATATTCCGCAGCTGCTGACAATATGGCTCCATATCCTTTATATTATAGTTTAAGCTACTTACTCTATAGCCTCATCGGCGCTGTGCATGTGTTCCTCTCCTTAAACGCTGGCGCCTGCGCAATAGTGTGCATGTGGGAAAAAAATTCTCTGCAGCACTCAGCTACTACCAGTGATGTACATATGCTAACAAGCTGTATATATTTGAGAAAAAAGTTTAAAAACTTACGTTTTTTTCAAAAAACTCAAAATTCTTATTTTTTTATTTCTGAAGTTCTTACATACATTGGCCAATGTCTGTTTGCTCATCAACTGCGACAAAGTGACTTCAGGTCTGATGAATCATACGCTGACATCCCTGTCCTCCTTTTCCTCCCTATACCACTTCTCAGTGGGCGGATACCATCACGACCCTAGACCACCTGCAGGTGATGAGGGTGCAAATTGCGACATGGAGCCAGCAACTCCACACGATACAAAAGAGAAAAAACTGCACAGCACTCACAGACATTATGTGAACTGGTGCCAGCAGGGAATTGCACCCGAAGGAAAAAGCTATGCTGCTTTCTTTGATAACTATCTATCTATCTATCTATCTATCTATCTATCTATCTATCTTCAGTACGTCCTGTCAAGGTATACCCCAATTTTCTTAAAACTTCAGCATCTTTATTGAGATTCCATGAAAGCAACATAATTATTATGGGTTCACAGATGCTCAGAAAATACCAGTGAGCTGCACTTCCCTAACCTAACCCCTTATCAACCTTACTAGCATGCAAAGATAGTTTACATAATGTCTGTATACTTTTCCCATGCAGTTTGAGCACATTATTATCCATCTCTGCCTTTTTACAGCCCCCAGACCTCATTGCATATTTGGTTAGTGTCTTTTTTTCTTTGGCTATACTACTGCTTGTCAATCACATGTAATGCCATTATCAAAGATGAATATTGCATTACTACGACTGGCAAGCAATCCCAGCATTTTTATTGCCTGAAAATCAGTCAGCAGACATGCTAGGCAGCTCACTTGAATATCACGATTAAAATCCAAAACACTCGCAGAGTAAGGCCACGTGTTGAGTTTTTTACCTCAGGATTTGTAGCCAAAACCAGGAGTGGATAATTAAATACAGACGTGGTGCAGGTGTTTCTATTAGACTTTCCCTCTGATTGTTCCACTCCTGGTTTTGTCTACAAATCCTGAGGTAAAAAACTCATCAAATACTTAGCGTGTGCACGTGGCCTTACGAGTAGCTTGAACACCTTAATATCTGTGCAAGTAACGAATAGTGACGAGTATACTCGCTCATCACTAACTATAAACAATCATATCCCGTTTCAGACTAGCAAGACCCTAGCAGAATTGACTGTGGAGAGTCATTCCAGGATGATTCCACTGTTCAACATCTGAACGTAGAGCAGTAGTCCTCCACTTTATGATTTTCCTGAAATCATTACAAATTATTGTTTCAGCAACAGCAACTTTATCGCAGTTGTCATAGATGAGCCCCAGAGCAGAGACAAGGTATCAACAGAAGAAAAAATTGGAGAATCCTCAAGTAAAGAAAATATCCAAACCTAAGGATTTCCACAGAGTAATGACAGAAAAATACCCACATGCTGACTCTCCCCTGTATGAGGTAGGACAGAGATGAAAATATAACTCATGTGAAGAAACAAAGATGGAAACTTACTTCAGACCCTGTTGAAAACACTCCAATAAATTTACCTCAGGCTCAGAAGACAGTTTTGGGTGAAGTTAAATTTCTTCAGCGGCGGATGATACACGCTGTAAATTGTCGCTTGATGTTTGCCACCAAAGACAAGGACCGTAATTGTACAGCAAGTGCCTCCACACCTTTCAGCACTCAAAATAGAGTGGGCTGGTGACAATATTATGGTAGTATAGCAAATCACACAGGAAATAGGCAACACACTAAATACTGTAACTGACCTTGGCTGACACGATTATCTCTCTTACTTTGAAATCTTGTGACTGGTTTGGGATCTCTGTCTCTTTCCTGTATTGAGACTTCATATTAAAGGTGTTTCTTTCATTTGGCAGTAGTGGATTTAATGTCAGTTTCTGTTGCTAGCAAGCTCCCTAGTTCTCTTTCCAAGAATGGCTACTTTGTGATCACTCCCAACCCCTTTACATGGTCACATGATTCAGCATTCCTTGCTGGTGATTGAACTCGTTCCTGGCCTCGCTACCTGAGGTGTAGGTAGGAGTCTGAAGAGCTGATCGTTGCCAAGCCATCTGCTGCCTTGACTTCTGGCAGCAGGCATGAAGTTGCCATGTTGTTTCCCTGCCTGTCTCCCCTTTTCCTTTTGTCTTGTTTATTGCAGTGGTTGGGACTAGTGAGATTGCCGTCCATCTCCTTATTGAGGGTTTACATCAGGGCCAGCGAGGGCATAGGTATCCTGCTTGGCAAAGAGGTGAAAGAATCCATATAGAGATGGTAGGAAGTTCAGGGCACAGTGGCAGGTGAGAGCAGGAGGTGTCCTTTCCTACATCTCCTACAAGCAGGGCCCTCTGTTGTATTTGAACACCCCTGTTGTTTCCCCAGTCTTCTGTTGTGGGTAGTGCACTGGACATTCTTGGTCTGTGTGCCACTGTCACGCACCGTGTCCGGACACTCCCAAGTCCTTGGCGTGGCACTGGCAATTCCTCTACAGACTAGAGATACTGGCCCCGCAGCAACAAAGCACAGGCTCAAGGGTTCAAATCCAGACACATGACACTCTTATCAGAAGTTTAGTAGAAGTGTGCTTTTACTGGATGCAAATGTCTAGAATTTTCAAAATTTTAACAATTTTTTCTCATTATTATAAATGAATCTACCTGTTAAAGATGTTTAACAAATTTTTTTAAATGCCAAATATTTTCTCCCAAAATCTATTGTGTCCCATGCTGTGGTCATCCCTTAAATTTAGAAAGAAAATTACCTTTGCTCTCATTATAGGGCAATTTCTTTATTGAAGATTTACTTGAAGAGCTCTACCCACTGATTACAAGCCCTTATTTCTTGACCAGGTACAGCTCATCATGAATAGGATGATCCATCAAATTAGGCTAAATGTACCGTTACACGGCACAACATAGTTAACGACATCGCTTAAAAGTCATGGTTTGAATGACGTTGAAACAACATCGTAATTGCGTTGTTGTGTGTAACAGCACGATACGACAACGAGAAATTGTTTGATCGGAGTTGACAGGTTTATGAACATGTTCTCAAACCAAACGATCCACAAACTTTCAACCTGCTGTATCATTGTGTGTGACACCACGATAACGATGTTGTTAATGATTTCTGTGATTGAGCAAACCATCCTGTAGGCGTGCCTTGGCGTTGCTGTTTCCACGCCCCGTCTGCGCCGATTAGTTGTCACTACTGAGTTCCGATTGGCTGGCGTCGGTTGTGGAAACAGCGGCATCTATGAAGACCCGTGCTTTGATCAGTAGACTCATTGACTTGTTTCTTCATTAACCTTTGAGTAAACACATTTAAACAAGGAGACTCATTGAAGTCGCGATTGTGTTGTATAGGCGTTTATCTACCCACATATGCACGCAAATAAACACTTGTTGCAATGATACATTTGTGAAGTCCTAAATATATATGTAAATGTGTTTATGCTACCTATTTTTTTTGTTGTAAAAGTTATGAGCCAACATGTGCACCATATATAAATAAATGTAGACATCTGGCAACCTTCTGAACGTCATTGGTCATGTATGTCTGCCACATTGGTACCTACAGTATGACAGCATATATGCTTTTAATTCAGAGATGCAAAGTACATACACACATTTCAGCACATAACAAACCATTTTCACTTACATTTACACATGCATTATGCACATGTACACATTGGTGTCCTCATACATACATACACACATAGTAGCAGATGCAACTATTTTGGACGCATCATTGTGCTACCAATTGAAATACATCATATTATATTCACAGTGTTTATGCACACAGGCAGCCAACCATGGTCCACGCACGAGCATTTCCGTCTGACACATTGTTAACGCAGCTGCGTGTCTGAAAAGGCTAACCACAGTATGTGTGGGCGCCTACTTTGCGGATGCTCAATTGTCCTGGCTGTAACCAGCGTGCGGCGTGACTTCATGACATTGTTGTGCGTCCCGCCTTGTTTTCCAGCTGCGTTCTCTGCCCCAACATAAAGATGGCTGCCGTCAAACGCTCAGCACCCTGGGGAGATGCGAAGCTGATGCTCCTAATCAATATATTTGACCAGCGTGACTATTGGTGCAATTTCCACCATGCTCACCCGGTCCTCCATAAGCAGGCCATCCTCAGGAGAATCTAACGGGCCCTTCTGAGGCAGCTGGGGGTTGAGCGTGAACCACTCCAGATCTGCAAAAAAATTGCAGACATGAAGTACAAGGCCAGGGACTGTATTGCCAGTCTCCGTGCCCGCATACAGAGGCTGCGTGGTGAGTATTTGAGAACGCAACATAGACCCACCTTTGTATACAACACAAAATGCACACCTTACAACACATGGAAGTTTACCCTGTGTGATAGTGACAATGAAGTGAAGATGCAGAAGCTTCAACAGTGGACATGTGCAGGGGCTTCTGAACGGCCCATGAAGGCCCAACCTACACTCATGTGTATAGCATTTCAGACCGTTTCAGACTGTTCACTGCTGTGTAACCACACTAACAACACACACAGCTGTTTGTGAAGCTGAAAGGCTGCATGGGGACATTGTACATTAGTTAGGGCCACACAACAGGAGAAATGTCATTACGATACTCCTTGCCTGGATCTTCCAGGCCATACCCTGGTTTTCCTTGGCCATATTTTAATTTTTGACCAGCAAAGGCTGTGTTATGCTACATTCCAGTCAAATATCAATTCTTTTTCATGTTATGTGGTCAATATGTCTACCAATCATGGTTATAAAAGGGTCAGTATTGTAACATCTCTACTTTATGTGCATTCATGTAAAGGTTGTCGTGTGTCCCTGTATCAATGACCTCAAAAAAGTGGCTTGAACAAAAGCTGACCATAGGCAGTGTGTGTGTAGAGGACTGCCAAAATCACAATTCTGACCCAAATACAATTATGGCCCCAAATATAAACATGTCTGTCAGCCTGCCCAAGGAGACTCCTACTTCACCTACATATTGTTATGTTGTCAACAAAACAGAACAGATTTCATTACTGCTTACTCTGGGTAAAAGTTGCTCCATCACCTTAAACTGTGTCATTGGGCCAGCATATCCATGGCCTTGATATTGTTATGTATAGTGTATGTTTTCTGCCTTCCACCATACTGTCATGTATTATGCTACAGCTGCCCAACAGAGTCCCCCAGCCTCTGCCTCTCCATCTGCTGCTGGATCACCACCAGGCCTAGCCTCCCCTGCTGCCTCATGATCACCACCAGGCTCGGCATCCCCTGCTGACTAAGGATCACAACCAGGCCCAGCATCCCCTGATGCCTCAGGATCACCACCAGGTCCGGCATCCCCTGCTGACTCTGGCTCACCACCAGGCCCAGCGCCCCTGCTGACTCTGGCTCTCCACCAGGCCTGGCATCCCCTGCAGTCTCTGGCTCTCCACAACCCATCGCCTCACCACCCGCCTTGGCATCCCCAACTGCCTCACCAGCCTTGAGGGGTGAAGAGGGGACACCCCCCCATCCACACACCCCTACACCTGACGTGGTCTCTGCCGTGTCCTCGCCGGAGGGTGCCTTTTTTCCCCAGGGCACCCCTGATCAGGCTGGAGTGAGCCCTTTTGGTAAGTGCATCTAAGGGTACCCTTACACGTGGCAACTTTTCTAGGAATTTCACTGGCAACTTACTGGTTGCAGTGAAATCATGGACATATTGTTCCATTTGTACACAGCAACAAGATAGAACCACTGTCCATGATTCCACTGCAACCAGTAAGTTGCCAGTGAAATTCCTAGAAAAGTTGCCGCGTATAAAGGTACCCTAATGTAATCACTGAGTGTGAATAGTAAATGTGTTCCCAAGAGGTTATGCCACTTTCAGCATCTGATTGTTTTTCTGTTTCATCAGCCACAGGAGCCGCTGATGTGGGGTGGGCATTGAGTCCCTCACCATCCCCCAAAAGGGACACCATAGGAGATGAGGGAAACCGTTAAGTAACACTGCACATTCACATCCCTTTCCCACCCTCCCATGAGCAGCTTACTGATTGTGTTTTCTTATCACTATAGGTCTTCCTTCATTGGTGGAGCTGATAGCCTGCCAACAACGGGCTCAGGCCATGCTCCAGCACCTGGGTGTCCTGCTCCACAGGCTGATTTCAGCCCAGCATGCTGGTGACCCCTCGTCTCCTGCAGACCATGACTGAGTGATTTTTTTTGTTTGTTTGTCCTAGTTTTGTGTGTATTGATCAAACAATTGTTATTTGATGTTTTTATTTAAAAAAAAAAAAAGTTTACAAAAAAATGGGCCACAATCCTATAAAAATACAAAAACCATGACAATTGGCCAGCAAAAACAAATTTACCTTAAAAAAAAAGGAAAGGTACCATTTGAAAAAAAGGACCTGTTGTCCAAACATAATATTAGTCAAAATAAAAGTGAGATGTCATATATGCCTCAGTACTCTTTCAAGATGATCAACAGGTAACATACGTGTTAAAACCAAAACATGGTTTGACATTTAGAAACTGGGGAAGCGGGCCATTGTGTGCCCTTTTGTGTGTACAGATAGATGTGTTGTCACCAGGGGTCTGAAACTACATGCCTTGAGGTCCCCACACACTGCATGTTGTACAATAAACATTTCCATTTGTCATTTGGTGTTTGGAATTCCAACTGTCTAATGGTTAGGGGAAAACACAAGCACTGTGTGTAGGTCTCCAGACCTGTTTTTTTAAAGGGCTGGGTGATACCTTGACTACACATGTAGGCAAGATTCCTACACATACAAACACAACACTGTGGAGAAACAGTGTTAATTCAAACTCCTTAATACCCCTCATCATGTGTTAATGCAAAAGTGGCCTGCTGGTGACCTTCACCTGCCAAAAGTGGCTTTAAGTCCCTTAGTACGCTACATGACAAGTTTGTTCTGAAATAACATGAAGACGACACGTTGTTTGTTTTGTGGTTTTTACTGAAACAAATTTTCCGCAAATCACAGGAGTCGCGTGTGGTTAGGCGGACATGGGGATGACAATTGGATGACGCCTGTGCAATGTGATTGGCTGGTTTCCACAGAAAAAGCGGCAACACCAGAGCTGTGTCATGTTTAGTGGCTAAGGCATAGAGTGAGTATTGATGTTCACACGTATTTTCTACTATGGTGGAGTGCCTTCAGCATTTGCAAATGTATGTTTTCTGCCTCTACTGTGTTCTGAACAACACCAGGACATCCTGGGCCATTCGGACAGTGTTTAGATTCTGTGTATATTTTGTGATCACTATGACCAAGTGTATGACATCTACATGTACATCACCATGCATCTCATATCATACCCCTATTGTAATGTGTCATGTTGGGTGACCAATTCCCAGATAGTCATGACCTAGCCTTCCATTGTTGCCCTTGAGGTTTACCATAGCCATCCATGGGTACCATATGGGGGGCTCTACACCCATTGAGTATGTCCATGATTTGTTGTGTGCACATGAGGAGTAGCATGGGTAAGCATTTGTAATATAGTTGTGATGGACCAAGCCAGACTGTAGTGCATTCAAAACTCAATGGTGCAATTAATTTCGGTAGGTTTTGCATAACATGTTAGCCATGTAAGTGTTTACTTTAGGGGAAGCATGTTACTATGGAGCTCGGTTATTTGTGGTTATTTTGTGTCGCAAAGTCGTCATTGGCTCATACACTCCTTTTTTAATCTTTGTTTCAGAGGTTTGGACCCACAGCTTAGACCTCATGACTCCTGAAGAGAGTGCAGTAGTGGCTGTGGCCTTGTTGGAGGAGTACTTGTGGCTTTAGGAGAGATATGAGAGGCTGCGTAGGCGTAGACCACAATGCCTGTGGTCTCAGCAACGGCTCCTGCAAAGGTCCAACCTGAGTCACATATGTCTGGTCCGTTAGCTGGAGGACACAAATCTGCATGACTTTAGGAACCATCTCAGCATGTGTGAGGACTCCTTCAAGCTCCTTTTGGAATCTGTTCGGCCATTTAAACCATCTTAAGGACGGTCACCTCAACTTGACCCCAAATGATGACACCACTGGCCACCTTAACTTTGCGTTTGGGGGATGAAGCCTTTCCACTTCACGCACTCCTACTCAAGCCATATCCCCAGAGGACTATCACCACTGAACAACGCCTTTTCAATTACCGGCTATCCCAGGCACGTTGTGTGGTTGAAAACTCTTTTGGGATTATGGCCAGTAGATTCTGTTTGTTTCATACTGCTTTATATATGAAACTGGAATCTATTGATGTAGTAGTGATGGCGTGTTGTGTGCTACATAACTTTCTGCGTCGTCGGGATGCTCCATTATACACGCCAGCAAGTTATGTTGATTCAGTGGACCCCACAACTGGGGAACTCATGCCAGGGGAGTGGCGTGCAAACGAACCTGGTATAGCGCCACTCCAGCCATTGAGCCTGGGCCGTAGCCAGCAGGATGCCAGGTCCAGCAGAGACAGCTACTGCTCTTACTTCAATGGCCCTGGGGCTGATGCCTGGCAGCAAATCATGGTGTAGGGTTTGTTTGTGTATGTTTTTTTCCTGTGTGTTAGTTTTAACATTTTTTATTTTTTTTTATGTGTAAGTTTTCGTTTTATTGTTATGGCTACATTTAATTCAAACAAAATTGGAGATTCTAAATTGTGTGATGACAACTTAATTAATTTTGTTTATTCGGCTGTTTGTGTTGGTTTGGCACACACTAAAAATATGATTTCTGAACAGTATACCTGTGTGAGTAATTTCTTTCAACATCAGGGCTGTAGCATGACATTATGTTGTGCGTAGAGGTCTCACACATACATTTTGATGACAGGTCCCTGCAGCATTGTCTGCACATGTACAGTACACAGGTCAAGCCCTTTGGGCCACACTGTATGGTCTCTCTGTGTCTCCCTTTCCATATAGATGGATTTACACATAGGTATCTGTACACACACATACACACTTATGGTGGGTTTACACACACCAACTTATCTGTTAGAAACAACGCCCAAATGGGCTTAGGTATAAAGGACAAATACCTCCACATAACAATTTAAGTGGGGAGATGTCTAAAGCATAAAGGTACTCATATGAACATTTTAAACAGAGAGAACAAGAAGTACTATGCAAGTTTATCATTTATTAGAAAACGTCAATAAAAAAGGTTGAAAGGTGGCAACAAACAGTACATGTACAAAAAAGCCCAAACAGGGTAGAGGGGGCACATAGTTGATATGCAATTTATCAGCAGGATAAGCGATTTTTCATAGTATGGTACAAAGTCCAGCAAGTACAATGGTAAAGAACAAAAAAGTTCACTGAAGTAAGACAAAAAGTAGCGAGAAATTACATCACAGTATGATCAAATACAATCATATACAATTAAAGTGCTAGTGCAACATATAGTAGGGACAAATCATCCCTAACATGGTCATACTAAGGCGCTTCTTTTTGAAGGCAAAGTAAATGCTTGGACTCAATTAAACCAGTGATCATAGCATACCCATAGTGAGTCAGAAAAAGGTCAGGGAGCCCTCCTCTAGTCCTGTCAGGTTAGGACCCCGACGCGGCGTTTCGCTGCATAAGCTTGGTTGCTGCAGCTTCCTCAAGGGGATGTATTATGTGTCCTGTCCAACTTATCTGTCCAACTTCTGAACAACTTACTGGTAGCAATGAAATCATGGACACATTGTTACATTTGTACACAGCCACAAAATGGAACAATGTGTCCATGACTTCACTGCAACCAGTAAGTTGTTCAGAAGTTGGACAGATAAGTTGGTGTGTGTAAAGTGGCCATTACAGTATCGAAGGTAAAAATATATGTACACATCACTACACACATACATACATATATTAGTAAAAAC
This sequence comes from Allobates femoralis, assembly GCA_033576535.1. Lineage (NCBI taxonomy): Eukaryota > Metazoa > Chordata > Amphibia > Anura > Aromobatidae > Allobates > Allobates femoralis. Next base: position 325,349,688 of record JARQOC010000006.1, read on the forward strand.
CACATCCTCAACACACACCTGCTGGTATCTTAATTGCCAACACTAGATATAGGTGAAAGGCATCATATTTGCCATCTGTGTGTTAGAATAGAGATTTCTAAATTCTCAGACAGTCGTACACCTTACCTACAACACACAAACCAAAACACGACTTTAGTCTGATTAGTGAAAAATACAAAACTTTTATTTTTATTACCGTATATACTCGTGTATAAGCCGACCCGTGTATAAGCCGACCCCCCTACTTTTGCCCCCAAAACCTGGGAAAATCTATTGACTCGTGTATAAGCCGAAGGTGGACCCTAGCACAAGTATACAGCCCCCAGCAGTGTGGTATACACCAGTCCCAGAGTTAGATACAGCAGCCCCAGTGGTAGTATACACGCAGCCCCAGTAGTATATACAGCCCCAGTAGTATATACAGCCCCAGTGGTAGTATAGACGCAGCCCTAGTAGTATATACAGCCCCAGTGGTAGTATATACAGCCCCAGTGGTAGTATACAGGGCCCCAGCAGTATATACAGCCCCAGTGGTTTATACAGCCCCAGTGGTAGTATACAGGGCCCCAGAGGTATATACAGCCCCAGTGGTAGTATATACAGCCCCAGTGGTAGTATACAGGGCCCCAGAGGTATATACAGCCCCAGTGGTAGTATATACAGCCCCAGTGGTATATACAGCCCCAGTGGTAGTATATACAGCCCCAGTGGTAGTAGATTGCAGCCCCAGCGGTAGTATACAGGGCCCCAGCAGTATATACAGCCCCAGTGGTAGTAGATTGCAGCCCCAGCGGTAGTATATACAGCCCCAGCGGTAGTATACAGGGCCCCAGTAATCCAGGGCCCCCCCAGCGTCTCTCCGGTCACCTGAAAAGCAAACTATACTTATCAGTGTCCGCTGTCCGCGCCCCGCTCGCCTCTGCCGTCTGCGATCCTCCATCTTCATGCGGCGTCTTCCGGTTTCTGTGCTCGTCGCAGGGAATGACGTCATTCCCTGCGACGAGCACAGAAACAGGAAGACGCAGCATGAAGATGGAGGATCGCAGACGGCAGAGGCGAGCGGGTGCGAGCGGGCGCGGACAGCGGACACTGATAAGTATAGTTTGCTTTTCAGGTGACCGGAGAGACGCTGGGGGGGCCCTGGATTACTGGGGATGCGGGGGCTGCTGTATACCGATGTATACATCGGTATGTACCGATGTATACATCGGTATACAGCACTGACTCGCGTATAAGCCGAGGGGGGTACTTTTCAGCCCAATTTTTGGGCTCAAAAAACTCGGCTTATACGCGAGTATATACGGTATCTTTAGACAAGGGACAGCTCATAGTGAATGCATAAAATACATTGGCTGGAAAGCGAGGAGTGTGGTAGGGGCAATACAAAAACCACAGCACGTTTAAATTAAGATATTATCCATCCACATTACATATATATAAATACAAATGGCGGTTGTTACAATTACGCAACCAACAGTACACATCTGATAAAATATGCACCAACGATGACACAGTGATAATTAGTGTGGGTGGTTTCAACTTTTTGGGTTCTTTAGGGGGATTACTTGATATAGAAATTGTCTGACACAGTTTTTATATGGGTCCTAGACATATGTTAGTTACACCTTACACCATAATGTATCTATAGCTCAATTGCATATACATCTATATACATAGATTTCCTAGTAGCCTGATATAACACTACCAAGGATATACCTGAACAGCCACTACTGCTGCTCCTATAGAATATAAAGCAAGAAGGGATTAAACTAATTGGACCTCATAAATCACCTGTACAACCAGACACATGTTTATAGCCGCCTTCACTCTAACCACCCATGTTTAAGGCACTATTAAGAAGTTGTTTTAACAACATTTGTACCTTACTGTGGCGTGTGTGCAGCCCCTGTCCTCACTCAGCAACAGCCGCGCGCTCTGATGCGCATTTCGGCTTTCTTCTTCAGAGAGCCTACATGTATGCACACACACATACTTAATACATGCATCATAATATGCATACCCATATGTACATAGTGTTGTGTGTAGCTTACATATGTGAAAACAACATGTACACATAGCCAAACATTGTATTGGCAACAGTGCACACAGGAGCGTTCCTATGTGACAGTTTGGGAACGCCGCAGTGTCTTGCACAACCATTAACAAATGACAACAGACTTGAATGGCGAGATGGTAGAAATGACAAATGCGGTAATGAAGTGGCCATCTTGCCAGACAAGGCTGACCAATGGTAACGCAGTTGTGGCGACCAATTGGAGAGGTAGGGGCGCATCAAAACACACTCTGGCACGCCTATCTTCCAGCCTCTGTCAAACAGTACACCCACATTGAGCTTGGGGTTGTGCAGTGTGACGCCGTGATAACGACCGCCAACATCGCTCGCTGTGTCGTTTCAGCTGATGTCTGACACGCAGGATCGTTGATGTTTGGTCACGATATCTATACGTCTGACATCTCACCAACTATGTCAAAACGATGTCTGAAATGACCGCGCGCCCACGAGATCGTTGCTGACATTGTTTCAACATCGTGCTGTGTAACAGCACCTTCAGAACAATGTGCTCTTATTTGGCTGAGTTCATGATCCACCATTTATTTTTCTCTTACAAAACTTGACATAGATGTTGTTTTCAAAGCTAAAGTACTGAAATTTTACCTTAATCCCTCTGCCAGGTTAAAGATTAATGGCAATCTTTTAGGCTAGGGTCACATCTGCGTTTTTTTTTCCAAATCCTGATCCGGTTTTGAGCTTTTAAAAAGCTTAAAACCGGAGCAGGAAACGCTCCTCATAGGAGCCCATTATGGTAACCGGATTGCTTTACAAGCAATCCGGTTACCGGCTCCGGCACTGCAGCCTGCGTGAAAAATCATGCAGGCTGCCATTTTCGGAGCGGTTCTAGCCTCCACAATGCAGTAACTGCATTGCTCAGGATGTGTAATCCTGAGCAATGCGGTTACCGTATATACTTTGCTTATCCCGGCTGCCGCCGGGATAAGCTAAGAGTTAAACTGTAAAATAAACCTTTAATATTAATAATAATTGTGCCTTTCATGTCTCTAGGGGGGCTGCAATTAACTATGAAGGCGTCTCCCTCATTAACCTGTAATCAATGAAGTAGTTAAAAGGTCAGGGGTGGATTCCAGGTGTGTGGTTTTGCATTTGGAAGCTGTTGCTGTGACCAGACAACATGCGGTCAAAGGAACTCTCAATTGAGGTGAAGCAGAACATCCTGAGGCTGAAAAAAAAAGAAAAAATCCATCAGAGAGATAGCAGACATGCTTGGAGTAGCAAAATCAACAGTTGGGTACATTCTGAGAAAAAAGGAATTGACTGGTGAGCTTGGGAACTCAAAAAGGCCTGGGCGTCCACGGATGACAACAGTGGTGGATGATCGCCGCATACTTTATTTGGTGAAGAAGAACCCGTTCACAACATCAACTGAAGTCCAGAACACTCTCAGTGAAGTAGGTGTATCTGTCTCTAAGTCAACAGTAAAGAGAAGACTCCATGACAGTAAATACAAAGGGTTCACATCTAGATGCAAACCATTCATCAATTCCAAAAATAGACAGGCCAGACTTACATTTGCTGAAAAACACCTCAAGAAGTCAGCTCAGTTCTGGAAAAGTATTCTATGGACAGATGAGACAAAGATCAAGCTGTACCAGAATGATGGGAAGAAAAAAGTTTGGAGAAGAAAGGGAACGGCACATGATCCAAGGCACACCACATCCTCTGTAAAACATGGTGGAGGCAACGTGATGGCATGGGCATGCATGGCTTTCAATGGCACTGGGTCACTTGTGTTTATTGATGACATAACAGCAGACAAGAGTAGCCGGATGAATTCTGAAGTGTACCGGGATATACTTTCAGCCCAGATTCAGCCAAATGCTGCAAAGTTGATTGGACGGCGCTTCATAGTACAGATGGACAATGACCCCAAGCATACAGCCAAAGCTACCCAGGAGTTCATGAGTGCAAAAAAGTGGAACATTCTGCAATGGCCAAGTCAATCACCAGATCTTAACCCAATTGAGCATGCATTTCACTTGCTCAAATCCAGACCTATGACGGAAAGACCCACAAACAAGCAAGACCTGAAGGCTGCGGCTGTAAAGGCCTGGCAAAGCATTAAGAGGGAGGAAACCCAGCGTTTGGTGATGTCCATGGGTTCCAGACTTAAGGCAGTGATTGCCTCCAAAGGATTCGCAACAAAATATTGAAAATAAAAATATTTTGTTTGGGTTATGTTTATTTGTCCAATTACTTTTGACCTCCTAAAATGTGGAGTTTTGTAAAGAAATGTGTACAATTCCTACATTTTCTATCAGATATTTTTGTTCAACCCTTCAAATTAAACGTTACAATCTGCACTTGAATTCTGTTGTAGAGGTTTCATTTCAAATCCAATGTGGTGGCATGCAGAGCCCAACTCGCGAAAATTGTGTCACTGTCCAAATATTTCTGGCCCTAACTGTATATTAAAGCTTTTATTACAGTGTTAACAGTTTGCTCATCAATGTGGCAGCAGGGATTAGACATCCGGAGCAATCCGGTTATCGCAATGCGGTTCCCTCCACACATTTTTCATAAAAATGTGTGGGAACGCAATTGCGTTCACCGCATCAGGATCTGGATGCGGTGAACGCAATTGCGCTATCAAATGTGACCCTAGCCTTAACACCATTCTCCATTCTTTAACACACCACTCCAGTGCTTTTTTTTCATCTCACTGCTGGAATGGTGCTGTAAATCTAATTTCCATTCCCATGTCTCATACTCACTTGCCACCATCTTCATTAGTCCTTAATGACCCTCCAGTAAGTCTTCAGCGATTTGTGACATGCCGTCAGTTCCAGGGTTTCATGGAGTGTGCTGGTGGTCACAACTCAATAGTCTATAAGGTCTATAAGAGCCTTGTTATGGCACACATATTGTTGCATTGAGTGCTTGTGATGTAACTTCTGACTTCTGGACAGTCAGTGGGTACTGTCACAAGATGGCGCCGTGGGCATGGAGAGGCACTAAAAAAAGAATGAAGCCACCAGTGGGTGAGTATAAGAATAGGGGCAGGGGACTACTAGATGTAACTCAACACTACACTTTCCACTTCCCTTCAATTTATCCTAGCAAAACAGGATAATTTCGGTTCTTTGCAGCATGTTAATAATAATGTGTTTTTCCCAAGGATAACTTACTGAGGCTCCAACTGTGGGCATCTCAGTGATCCCAATAATGAGGCTCTGTGCTCAGATATTATCCATGTGCACATTTGCAACATTCATTTTCTCGGAATCAGGCCCTCTCATCGTCGTCTGGGGTTGCAGGATGTCATGGTGTTCTGACCCGGCTCCGTGCTCCCGGGCGAGTCAATAAAAGGGGGAAAACAGTTTTTGATTAATGAAATCATGACGCCACCTGTTATTTGTGGCTAGAGGTAGCCACCGCTGCAGTTGGGACCTCTGGGGATGATGGTCGTTGCAGCAGAGATCTTGCGCCCTCCATGGGTAGTGCTGGTCTTCAGGGCTACCGTGTAAAACGTGTAAGTGTGATGTAAAGTTCTCCGTATTCTCAGACATACTCCTGCTGCCGACTCGCGAACTCAATTTCCACCTCTCAGGCACACAAATGAAGTCTCACACAGTTCTTAGCTTTTACCGGGTTTACGTCTTCACTCATTAGTTGTTACAACACAGTTCAGTACACGGCAGCTCCGGTGCGTTATCAGCAGCTGAGATGGCTTGTCTGTGACACCCCCTTTCATGTTCCCTTCGGGCCTCTTTCACTCTATTCCATACACTAGCTACGGTCCAGCAGTCATGGGCTCTCTGGTGGCACCCTTCTGGTTCTCCTAGCCCTAGTTCGATGGCCTTCCTTTCGCTGTGCCGGAGGTTGGGTTTCAGGACATAAAGACCCCGCACCCCGTCGGAGTTCGTGGTTGGGGCATGCAGCTTTCTTGCCACTTCATCAGAACCGGCACTCTGGTTCCAGCCCGGTCCCTCGGTGTCCCGCTGACTCGCACACCTTGGACCCCCTCTATCTTCCCTCAGTTCTCAGCCTGTGACCTGGGCTATCCATATGGTGGCACCGGCCACCGGGTCCGGGTTCTTTCCATCTAGTCTCTCTTTGACTACTTGGCTGACTGATGTCTATGCTGTTCTCTCTCCTTCTCCCTCCGAACTAAAAACTTCTTGAACTTGGTGTTTTGTGTTCCTTTTTCTTGTGGTGTCTCCACCCCTTACCAGCCTCTGTTCTACATTCCACCCTCCACCTAGCTCCTCCCGCTAACCCGTTGCTAGACATGAAGTAACATAGACTTGGCATCAGGGGATTTGTTGGGTGTGTGTGTGGGATGACCGACTTACCAGTCCTAGCTGCTGCGCCATCTCGTGGTGACCGGTCTGCAAGGGCACCACACTCCCCCGGAGCAAAGATTAGCACGTCCTCGTGCTCACACATTTTTTTTTTTTTAATGCATTCACCAATAACAGTAACAATCTACAAGAATTATTTTTCTTCCCGGAATGGGATGTACATGACTTAAACGTTACTTAAACAAAAACACTTATTATATCTATAGGGAAAGGGTATCAAAAGTAGAAAAAGTGCAAAAATAGTTCACAGTTCACGATGGTCCATTGTCTCTTTAGTCTTTGGGAACCCACCACCAGTAAAACCCATTTACTTGCCCTGGGCATGGCGACAGGGACTGAACTGACCGATTCTTCGGCCGCCCCAGTGGGTTTTTAAGCAATGCGGTCACAAGTGCTAAATGTTCTCTGAAGTGCAAAATGTCCACACAATTCACATGCTTAATTCAAATACACATCACAAAAACGTACTATAAAACCAATAGGGAGCATACCGAGGTGCGCTAACTATATACAATTCAAGTCCGGGTCAAACTTAGTCCATGACCTTAATGTTCTTTCTTAATGAAGGGACACACACTCAGGGAATAATGCAGGAAACAAGGTAAAGAAAGCACAGTTCAAAACTTACAGTTCGCAACCTGTAGCCTGTCCGGAGCTTATGGCTGCTGCCACGGCAGTACAGCTCGCCTCTCTCGAGTTACAGAATTCTCCCACCAGCACCGCATCTCTTCCCCATAGGCCTCTTGGACCATCAGCTCTGGAGTAAGGGTCTCGGCAAGGCCTATAACGGGGCCAATGTCATCCTCCCAGGCCAGGCTGGCATCTACCGAACCGGGGCTAGGCGGGCTGGGAATGTCTATGGGGACGAGGGTACCTGCTCCAGTACTGTTCTCCATCTCATCCTCCTCAATGGCCAGACAGGCCTTCTCCAGCCGGTGGCTCAGCTCCTCCTGCGGCCGGCCCGCCTCCGTGGAATCGGGGGAGTCCTCACATCGCACGCCAATCTCCGCCATTGGCGGGCTCTCACACTCTTGCTGCTTGCAGCTCCCTTTCTCACTCCTCGTGGCGTTGATCTTTTATTCTACCTCCCTTCATGGGCGTCGCTGTTCTCAGTTGTCGTCGCCCATCACACCCATGCACAGGACTACACAGTCTCTAGAGCCACCCTCCCAATGGTTGGAGAATGGAAAAGGTGTGGGCAACTTTATGCACTCGGTGCTAGCCTGGCCCATGATGAGAGGCTATGGCACGCTCCTCTGCCAGCACATGGTCTCAGTCTTTCAGGGCCCCCATTGCTTAGGCCCAAAAAACAGTCTCGTAGGCACACAAGACCTAACTTTACCGGGTCGGTAAATCCTGTTTGTGACGCCAAATTAAGTCACCCACCATGACCGTGGGGTACTCCGAATCAGGCCCTCTCATCGTCGTCTAGGGATGCAGGATGTCACGGTGAACTGGTCCTGCTCTGTGGTCCCGGGCGAGTCATTAAAAGGGGGAAAATAGTTTTTGATTAATTAAATCATGATGCCACCTGTGGTTTGTGGCTAGAGGTAGAGCCGCTGCAGTTGGGACCTCTGGGGTGATGGGCGTTGCAGCAGAGATCTTGCACCCTCCACGGGTAGGGCTGGTCCCCAGGGCTACCATGTAAAAAGTGTAAGTTTGAGGTAAAGTTCTCCGTATCCTCAGGCTACCTCCTGCTGCCAACTCGTGAACTCAGTTTCCAACTCTCAGGCACACAAATGAAGTCTCACACAGTTCTGAGCTTTAACCAGGTTTACTTCTTTACTCATTCATTAGGTGTTACAACACAGTTCAGTACACGGCGGCTCCAGTGCGTAATCAGCAACTGGGACGGCTTGTCTGCGACACCCTCTTTCATGTTCCCTTCAGGCCTCTTTCACTCTGTTCCATACACTAGCTATGGTCCAGTGATCACGGGCTCTCTGGGGGCACCCTTCCGGGTCTCCTATCCCTAGTTCAACGCCTTCCTTTCACTTTGCTGGAGGTTGGTCTCGGGACATAAAGACCTCGCACCCCGCCGGAGTTCGTGGTTGGGGCATGCAGCTTCCCTGCCACTTCAGCAGAACCGGCACTCTGGTTTGGGCCCGGTCCCTTGGTGTCCCTGCTGATTTAGGCACACCTTGGACCCCCTCTATCTTCCCTCGGTTCTCAACCTGGGATATGGGCTATCCATATGGTGGCACTGGCTGCCAGGTCCGGGTTTTTTCATTCTGGTCTCTCTCTGACTACTTGGCTAACGGGTGTCTCTGTTTTTATCTCTCCTCCCTCCGAACTAAAAGCTTCTTGAACTTGGTGTGTGTTCTTGTTTGTTGTGTCGTCTCCACCCCTTACCGGGCTCTGTCCTACATTCCACCCTCCACCTAGCTCCTCCCGCTATCCCGTTGCTAGAAATGAAGTAACTAAGACTTTGGATTGGGGGATGTGTTGGGTGTGTGCATGGGGTGACCAACTTACCAGTCCCAGCTGCTGCGCCATCTCGTGGCGACCGGTCTGCAGGGGCGCCACAGAGTCATGAATGTGGAAAGCTAAATGAAATGTGAAACCAGCACAAAGCTATATCTCATGGAAATAGAAGGCACATTCTGTAGTGTAGCTCGTAGTATAGCTCAGAAGCTAATTATTGTATGGACTCACCTCCTGCATTACTACTACTTTATACAAATTGTCACTTCAGTGAGGAAGTGAATGAACTCTAGCGCCACCTTTCGTTAGCTGTCCCCAAATTCATAATAGACTCTTTAACAAGCCTTTTAATATGACTTAGGATTTGTGCCAGATCAGAACCCCACACTGCAGGCGTTGCGTTTCGGGGTAACTGCCCCTCATCAGTGCAGTGTGTGGGAATTCTGATCTGGCTGTGTGTCACTGAAGTGACAATTTGCATATTTCCCAGAAGAACATTGCGGCTATAAGCTTCCTTATCAGCTTGTCTGCCTTCTTAAAGCTGGCAGACAAATTCCTCTCCATGAGGTAAAAAGCTAGTTCTCCAGATCTACTACTTTATATAAAGCAGAAATAATGTGGCAGGTTTATGGAACCTGTTTTAAAGAAAAATTGTCTTTGCAGCTTTTTTTTTCTAAAGCAAAGTACAAAATGAGAGTTTACAAGCTGTGCAGTAATAGGCTGCTAACCATTGTTGTTGTCTAAATTACAGTCTCTCTAAAAACAGATCCTGTGACAATCTCCTGTTATATTGCTCTACATTACAAAAGGAGCTGGAGAAAGTTTTGGAGAGATTTTACATAAGCTCAATTGCCCATAAAAAGGTAATAGCCAATAAGGCAGAACAAATAGTTTTATGGTGTTATATGGTGATCACAAGACTTCATTGCTAACATCTAGTAGTCCCTGTGTAACAGGCCAGATTAAAACCCCCTACCTAAAATATACCCGGGGTATAAACTGGCCTAGGCCAGATTATACCCCGGGTATATTATGGCCTAGGCCAAACTATACCCCGTGGTATAAACTGTTTTAGGCCAGATTAAACCCCTCTGGGCCGGAATATACCCCAGGTATATTGGCCTAGCCCAAACTATTCCCCGGAACCAATGAGTGATATACTCAATAACGGGGCCCCTGTCAGTGTGCAGGGGCCCCAGGCAGCGCACAGGAGGGCAGAGAGAGCGCACGAGGCTCCATGCAGCTCACAGGGCCCCAGGCAGTGCACAGGGCAACAGGCAGCACACAGGGGACCCAGGCAACACACAGTGGCCCCAGGCAGTACACAGGGCAACAGGCAGCACACAGGGGCCCGAGGCAGCGCACAGGTTCCACAGACAGCACACAGTGGCCCCAGGCATCACACAGTAGCCCCAGGCAGTACACGGAGCCCCAGGCAGTACATAGGGGCCCCTACAGGGCCTAGGCCAGATTATACCCTGGGTATATTATGGCCTAGGCCAAACTGTACCCCATGGTATAAACTGTTTTAGGCCAGATTAAACTCCTCTGGGCCAGAATATACCCCAGGTATATTGGCCTAGCCCAGACTATACCCTGGGACTATTGAGTGATATACTCAATAACGGGGACCCAGTCAGTGCACAGGGGCCCCAGGCAGCAAACAGGGGCACTGTGCAGTGCACAGGAGGGCAGAGACAGCTGAGGCAGCTCACAGGGACCCAGGCAGCGCATAGGGGCCCCAGGCAGCACACAGGGCCCTAGACAGTGCACAGGGGCCCCAGGCAGCACACAGAGGCCCCAGGCAGCACACAGGGCCTGAGGCAGCACACAGAGGCCCCAGTCAGTGCTCAGGGGCTCCAAGCAACACACAGGGGCCCCAGGAGCACACAGGGGGCAGAGACACAGCACAGGGCCCCAGACAGCGTAAGGGGCCCCAGGTAGCACATAGGGGGGCAGAGAAAGCACACAGGGCCCCAGACAGCACACAGGGTCCCAGGCAGCTCACAGGGCCCCAGGCAGCACACAGTGGGGCACAGACAGCAAACGGGGTCCCAGGCAGCACACAGGGCTCCAGGCAGCACACAGTGGGGCACAGACAGCAAACGGGGTCCCAGGCAGCACACAGGGCTCCAGGCAGCTCAGAAGGCCCCAGGCAGTGCACAGGGGGACAGAGACAGTGCATAGGGTTCCAGGCAGCTCACAGGGCAGAGACAGTGCACAAGGGTGAAGAGACAGTGCACAAGGGGGGAAAGGACAGCGTGCAGGGCCCCTCTGCACTGTCTCTGCCCCCCCTTGCGCACTGTCTCTGCCTCCTGTGCGCTCTCTCTGCCCTCTGTGCAATGTCTGGACTTCCCTGTGCGCTGTGTGGGACTCCCTGTACAATGTATATGGCCCCGTTCTTGAGTATATCACTCAATCCTGTATGATGTCTGGGGCCCTTGTGTGATGTCTGAGGCCCCTGTGCAATGTGTGATGTCTGGGGCCCCTGTATGCTGCCTGGGGCCCCGGTGTGCTCCCTAGGACCCCATGTGCAATGTCAAGGGCCACGTTCATGGGTATATCACTCAATCCTGTGTGATATCTGGGGTCCCTGTGCGATTTCTGGTGCCCCTGTGCGATGTGCAACGTCTGGGGCTCCTGTATGCTGCTTGGGGCCCCTTTGTGCTGCCTGAGGGCCCGTGCACTGCCTGGGGTCCCTTTGTGCTGCCTGGGGCCCCTGTATGCTTTCTGATGCCCCTTTGTGCTGCCTGGGGCCCTTGTGCACTGCCTGGGGCTCCCATGCATTGCCTGGGGCCTTGTGTGCTGTCTGGGGCACTCATGTGCTGCCTGGGTCCCTGTGCACTGCCTGGGCTCCTGTATGCTGCATGGGCCCCTTTGTGCTGCCTGGGGCCCCTGTACACTGCCTGGGTCCGCTGTGCACTGCCTGGGGCCCTGTGCACTGGCTAGGGCCCCTTTTTGCAGCATGGGGCCCCTGTATGCTGCCTGGGGTCCCTCTGTGCTGCCTGGGGCTCCATGCGCTGCTTAGGGCCCTTCATGCTGAATGGGGCCCTTCATGCTGCCTTAGGCCCCTGTATGCTGCCTAGTGCCCCTTTGTGCTGCCTGGGGCCCCTGTGCACTGCCTGGGACCCCTCTTTGCTGTCTGGGGAACCTGTGCACTGCCTGGGGCCCCAGTATGCTGCCTGGGGCCCCTGTGTGGTGCCTGTTTCCCCTGTGTGCTGCCTGGGGCCCCTGAGCACTGACTCAGGCTCCTGTGTTCTGTCTGGGGCCCTGTGCACTGCCTGGGGCCCCTGAGCACTGACTGGGGCCCCTGTGAGCTGCCTGTGGCCCCTGTATGCTGCCTGAGACCCCTGAGCGCTGACTAGGGTCCCTGTGTTTTTGCCTGGGCCGTGCACTGTGTGTTGCCTTGGGCCCATGAGCACTGACTGGGGTCTCTTTGGCTGACTAGGGTCCCTGTGTGCTGCCTGGGGCCCCTGTGTGCTGCCTGGAGCCCCTGATTGCTGACTGGGGCCCCTGTGTTCTGTCTTTGGCACTGTGCACTGCCTGGAGCCCCTGTTTGCTGTCTGGGGCCCCTGAGCGCTGACTGGTGCCCCTGTGCACTGCCTGGGGTCCCTGTGCACTGCCTGAGGCCCCTGTATGCTGCCTGGGGCCCCTGTATACTGCCTGGGGCCTTGTGTGCTGCCTGGGGCCCCGTGCATGCTGGGGCTTCTGTATGCTGCCTGGAGCCCCGTGCGTTGTCTGGGGCCTCTTTGTGCTGCCTGGGGCCCCTGTGTTCTGCCTGGGGTCGCTTGCACTGCCTTGGGCCCCTGAGCACTGACTGGGGCCTCTGTGTCCTGCCTGGAGCCCTGTGCACTGCCTGGGGCCCCTGTGTGCTGCTTGGGGCCCTTGAGCACTGACTGGGGCCTCTGTGTGCTACCTGGGGCCCCTGTGCACTGCCTGGGGTCCCCGTGTGCTACCTGGGGTCCCTGTATGCTGCAATGAGGCCCTGTGAGCTGCCTGGGGCCCCTGTGCACTGACTGGGGCCTCGTTATTGAGTATATCACTCAATGGTCCCGGGATATAGTTTAGGGTAGACCATAATATACTCGGGGTATATTCTGGCCAAGAGGGGTATAATCTGGACTAGGCCACTTTAACCCCGGGTATATTCTGGGCGAGGGGTTAATCTGGCCTGTTAGGGTGCATGCACACAATCAGTAGACGCAGCGTAGTACAGTATAAGCATAGTGGATGGGATTTCAAGAAATCCCATCCTCACTATGCTTAACCCGACCTCAGCTATCTGACAGGTACGGTGCGGATTGCCGGCATTCTGCTTCTCTGCAGCATGTTCTCTTCATGCTATGGAGTCATAAGCAGCTCCCATTGGGTGACTGCAGGAGAAGCCGCCCCGCACCCACCGCACATGGTGAGTACAGGGTGGCTGCGGTCTCCCTGCGGCCACCCACGGCTTCACTCAGGTCCGGAGGAGCTGCGTCGAACACGCAGCTGAGTCGGTCGACATGGTAGGGGGTACTCGGATATCGGGATAGGTGGTTGCTTCAATAGGGGAATCACGGCTGGTCGGTTCCCAGTTCCGTGCCCTGGACCCTCAGTGGTAGGGGATGGGGGTGATGATGATGGGGGGAAGGGAATGGTATCGTGATGCCACCTGTGGTACCTGGTAATAGGGACACCAGCGCTGCTACTATATCTTATCAGCAGTTGCGGACTCCGGTGTCCAGGTAACTAAATGGTTCACAAGTCTGTTCCCTTCTCCTTGCTTCTCCCACTGGCCTTCGTCCCTCTCCCTAGGGCTCAGGACAGCTGGGTCAGTTTCCCCTGGTTCTGGGCCTGCTTGGTCCCAGCAACCAGCTCCTTACAACTGCTCTCTTCTCTGTCTGACTGGAACTAACCTGACTCCTCCTCTCAGGCCTGGATCTTTTATAGGGGATCTGGCTTAATGACAGCCAGTGGGGCTCCCCCTCCAGGTCTGGGGTGGAAGGTGTTGCATGCTGTGTGTACTAAGGTGTATATCCTTCCCTGCACCGATGGGTCCTGTGGCAATCCCCCGCAGGGGTGCCACATTCCCCCCTAGTTAACTTCAGTCCTCCGGGACTGAAACCTTCTTTTAACAAACATAACATAACATACCATAACTATATACATTTGAAATTTGTACAGAGTCTCAGATAAAATTTACAGAAGCCAGGGAAAAATGGGAAAAACAGGTAACCAGTCCATACAGCGCTAGTCCATCCGCTGCAGGCTATTTAAAGTATTTTTGTCACCACTGGCTGATCTTGCTGACTACCCTAAATCGCCTAAACATACAGTCCAGCTAATGGAGGACGACTGTGACTCCGAAGCTGAGAGTGATTCTGACATTGGGGGTGGAACGTGAGATAACAAAGTCACTCGCTCCTTCATAAAACGGATCCTGTCAAAAGAGTGAATTCAATGGAGCTCCCTCCGGTGGTTGTTGCTGGTGATGCAGCTGACTGTGTGGGCTTCACAGGTGATGGGGATTGGCAATCTGGTTCTTGGAGCATATAATGGTGGGAAGTGGATCATTCCTTGCCATTTGTCTTTTGTTCCAGGAGGAGTTCACATCTCTCTGTTTTTTTCTGCTCGGTGGAGATCTTTGCAAGATAAGTGAATGTTTTTCTTTTATATTTTGTGGCACACTTTTGTGTACTTAAGGTTCTACTTATGTTCTGTCTTATTCTGAGCTGTGGGTTTGCTATCTAGTTTGTATATTTGTTTATCTGCTCTCTGATAGGAAGTTTTGTTCCTAGGAATTTTACCATTCACTATTATCTGTTATTGCCAGTTTTGCTGGCATTTCATTCATAGAAGTCTACTGATATAGAGTTCGCCCAGTCTTAGTGACTCAGGGTAATTTTTGTAATATCTGCTGTTGGTGGTTTTTGATAGTGTTTTATACTGACCGCAATAGTATTCTATTCTGTCTTTCCTCTATAGCTAGAGTGGCCTCTTTTGCTAAAACTTATACTCTGGCTGTGTTTGTTTTACCGTCTCTTTTTTCCCAGTTAATATCTGTGGGGGGCTTGCTATTCTTTTGGGGTTCTGCTCTGAGGCAAGATAGCTTTTCCTACATCCATCTTTAGGAGCAATTAGTTCTCCGGCTGCGCAGAAGTGTCTAGGTCTGGTTAGTTACATCCCACGGCTACTTCTAGTTGCTGTGCGTAGTCAGGGATTGCGGTCAGTGCAGTTACCAACGACTTCTACGGAATCTGAATGTTACTCCTGAGTCATCGGTTCATAATAGTACAACTGGTTAAAAGAGTTAAAATCGAGATACATGCATCTCAGAAGAAGGCAAGAGAAATGTTGAGGCTGTTGTTTCTTTTTTCTTTCTTCCATCTTTTTCTTTGGGTGACTGTGGAGTCTGGTGCCAGTATGAGTGTCCAGGAACTAGCTTCTCATTTAGACCAGCATATAGTTCAAACTCCATTTTTGGAACCAAGAATTCCTACTCAAGATTTGTTTTATGGTGATAGGTCCAAATTTTTGAGTTTCAAAAATAATTGTAAACAGTTTTTTGCTCTGAGACCTCGGTCCTCTGGTGATTCCGTTCAGCAGGTTAAAATAGTTATCTCGCTGCTGCGAGGCGATCCGCAGGATTGGGCATTTTCTCTCACCTCTGGGGATCCGGCTTTACTTAATGTAGACTCCTTTTTTCAGGCCTTGGGTTTACTTTATGATGAACCCGACTCTGTGGATCAAGCTGAGAAGACCCTGTTGGCCCTGTCTCAGGGTCAGGAGGCGGCGGAATGGTATTGTCAGAAATTCAGGAAATGGTCTGTGCTGACTAAATGGAATGATGATGCTTAGCGGCGCATTTCAGAAAGGGTCTTTCTGATGCTGTTAAGGATGTTATGGTGGGCTTTCATATGCCTGTGGGTTTGAACGATTCTATGTCTCTGGCCATTCAGATTGATTGGCATCTGTGGGAGCGCCGAGCGGTTCATTCGGGATTGTCATCCTCAGAGCAGATTCCTGAGCCGATGCAGTGTGATAGGATTCTATCTCGCACTGACCGACAAGGATTTAGACGCCGTAATAAGTTGTGTTTTTACTGTGGTGATGCTTTCTCATGTCATCTCTGTTTGTCCCAAGCGGGCACAGAGGATTGCTGGTTCCTTTACCATCAGTACTATACAACCTAAGTTCTTATTATCTGTGTCTCTGATTTGTTACTTGTCATCATTTTCTGTTATGACATTTGTGGATTCAGGTGCCGCCTTAAATTTGATAGATTTTGAGTTTGCTAGTCGTTGTGGCTTCCCTATGCAGCCGTTGCGGGACTCTATTCCTTTAAGGGGTGTCGACGCTACACCTCTTGCACAGAACAAACCTCAGTTTTGGACGCAGTTGACAATGCCCATGGCACCAGCTCATCAGGAGGATTGTCGATTTCTGGTTTTGCATAACCTGCGTGATGCGATGGTGCTGGGTTTTCCGTGGTTGCAAGCCCATAATCCTGTTTTGGATTGGAAGTCTATGTCCGTAACTAACTGGGGTTGTAAGGGGGTACATGATGACATTTCCTTGATGTCTATATCATCTCCACCCCAAGAGATTCTGGAGTTTCTGTCTGATTTTCAGGATGTTTTTGCTGAACCCAAATCCAGTTTTCTTGCACGACATCGGGCTTGTGATTGTGCTATTGATTTGGTGCCAGGCTGTAGGTTTCCTAAGGGTATGTGCACATTGGACGGTTGTGCATCATTGCAGACCGTCAGAAAACCGGTGTAGAATTTCAGGAGCTGAAATTCCTGAACCTCAGCAGTGTCCATCGTTTTTTTAGCGTTTTTTTAACGTTTTGTGTGCGGTTTATTAGCGTTTATACAGCGTTTTCTCAGAGGTTTTCTGGCGGTTTTCTTGGCGTTTTTAAGACTGTTTTTTGTGCACTTGTAAGCTCTGATACGCTGGCTAAACGCTCAAAAGAAGTCACTTGCTCTATCTTTGAAATCTGCTGGAAAACCGGTGAAGAAAGTGGAAAGGAGAAAAAAAAAAACGTTCTAATGTAAACAGCGTTTTCTGAAATCCATAGACTAGCATGTTAATCCAACCGCTAGTTAGGATTAACATAAATTTACATAAAACCCAGCGGAAAACGCCGGCGGAAAACGCTAAAAACAGCTCACAAAACTTACAATGTGCACATACCCTAAGGGTCGACTTTTCCACTTGTCTGTGCCTGAACATGCTGCCATGCGGAGTTATATTAAGGATTCTTTGGAGAAGGGCCATATTCGCCCTTCCTCTTCACCATTGGGGGTCTTTTTTGTTGCCAAGAAAGATGGCTCCCTGAGACCGTGTATTAATTATTGCCTCTTGAATAAGATCATGGTCAAGTTTCAGTACCCTCTGCCTTTGATTTCTGACTTGTTTTCTAGGTTTAAGGGGCATGTTGGTTTACTAAAATTGACCTTAGGGGGGCCTACTATCTGGTTCATATCAAGCAGGGACACGAATGGAAAACAGCGTTTAATACGCCTGAAGGCCATTTTGAATACCTCGTGATGCCTTTTGGGTTAGCTAATGCTCTTTCCGTTTTTCAGTTCTTTATGCATGACATATTTCAGGAGTTGATTGACAAGTTCTTGTTTGTATATTTGGATGATATCCTGATTTTTTCTGACGATTGGGATTCTCATGTGGAACAGGTCAGGTCGGTCTTTCGGATTCTGCGTGACAATGCTTTGTATTTTAAGGGGTCTAAGTGTTGCATTGGTGTCCAGAAGGTTTCTTTTTTGGGCTTCATTTTGTCTCCTTCTTCTATTGAGATGGATCCTGTTAAGGTTCAGGCTATTCATGATTGGTTTCAGCCCACGTCCATGAAGGGTCTTCAGAAATGTTTGGGCTTTGCTAATTTTTATCGTCAGTTCATTGCCAATTTTTCCAGCGTGGTGGAGCCGTTGACCAATTTGACTAAGAAGGGTGCTGATGTGGAGCATTGGTCTCCTGCGGCCGTTTTTGCCTTCCAGGAGCTTAAAAGACAGTTTACTTCTGCTCCTGTGTTGCGCCAACTGGATGTTTCCCTTCCGTTTCTGGTGGAAATTGATTCTTCTGAGATTGGTGCAGGGGCCGTCTTGTCTCAGAAGAATCCTGTTGGTTCCGCGATGCACCCTTGTGCCTTCTTTTCCCGTAAATTTTTTCGGGCGGAACACAATTATGATGTCAGCAATCGGGAGTTGCTGGCCATGAAGTTGGCATTTGAGGAGTGGCGTCATTGGCTGCAGGGGGCTCAACATCGCGTGGCTGTCTTGACTGATCACAAGAATCTGGTTTATCTCGAGTCTGCCAAGAGGCTGACTCCTAGGCAGGCTCGGTGCTCCTTGTTTTTTGCTCGTTTTGATTTTGTGGTTTCCTATCTTCCTGGGTTCTAAGAATGTTAAGGCTGTTGCTCTCTCGCAGTTTTTTGCCTGATTCTCTTGAACCTTTGGAGCCGGTCGGCATTCTAAAGGAGGGGATTGTTCTTTCCGCTGTTTCCCCCAATTTACGGCTTGCTCTTCAGGAATTTCAGGCGGATAAGCCTGAGCGCTGCCCTGTGGGAAATTGTTTGTTCCTGCCCCATGGACTACAAGAGTGATTTCAGAGGTTCATTGTTCAGTGTTGGCTGGTCATCCCGACATCTTTGGTACCCGTGATTTGGTCAGTCGATCTTTTTGGTGGCCCTCTTTGTCCCGGGATGTGCGTTCTTTTGTGCAGGCCTGTGGGACTTGTGCACGGGCCAAGCCTTGTTGTTTCCATCCTAATGGGTTGCTTTTGCCCTTACCTGTACCTGAGCGGCCGTGGACGCATATTTCTATGGATTTTTTTTCGGACCTTCCTGTTTCCCAGGAGATGATGGTTATCTGGGTTATTTGTGACCGGTTTTGTAAGATGGTTCATTTCGTTCCTTTGGCTAAATTGCCTTATTCTTCGGACTTAGTTCCATTGTTTTTTCAGCTGTTGTTCATTTGCATGGTATTCCGGAAAATATTGTGCCTGACAGGGGTGCACAGTTTGTTTCTCTGTTTTGGAAGTCTTTCTGTGCTAAGCTGGGTGTGGCTTTGGCTTTTTCTTCTGCGTTTCATCCGCAGTCTAATGGACAGACGGAGAGAACTAATCAGACTTTGGAGACTTATTTGTAATGTTTTATGTCTGCGGATCAGGATGATTGGGTTGACTTTTTGCCTTCGGCCAAGTTTGCGCTTAATAATCGGGTGAGATCGGCTACGTTGGTTTCGCCCGTCTTTTGTAATTTTGGTTTTCATCCTCATTTTTCTTCGGGGCACAGTGTGGCTTCTGCCTGTCCGGGTGTGGATTCTGTGGTTGAGCGGTTGCAGCAGATTTGGGATTGTGTGGTTAACAACTTACATCTTCCTCAGGAAGCTGCTCAACGTTTTGCTAACCGTCATCAGTGTGTTGGTTCTCGGCTTCGTGTTGGTAATTTCGTTTGGTTGTCCTCCAGCCATGTTCCTTTGAGGGTTTCTTCTCCTAAATTTAAGCCTCGGTTCATTGGTCCATACAGAATTGCTAAAGTTGTTAATCCTGTCTCCTTCCGGTTGGCACTTCCGAGCTCTTTTGTGATTCATGATGTTTTTCATAAGCCCTTGTTGAGGAGAGTTGGAGTATGAGGTTGAGAAGATTTTGGATTCTCGTCTTTCGAGACGGAGGCTCCAGTGCCTTGTTAAATGGCGGGGTTATGGCCAGGAGGACATTTTTTGGATTTCTGCCTCGGATGTTCATGCCCCTGACATAGTTTGTGCTTTTCATCTGGCTCATCCTGATAGGCATGGGGCCTCTGTTGAGGGTGTGGTGACCCCTCCTCAAGGGGGGTGGTAATGTTGTGAATTCATTGGAGCTCCCTCCAGTGGTTGTTGTTGGTGATGTAGCTGACTGTGTGGGCTTCATAGGTGATGGGGATTGGCAATCTGGTTCTTGGAGCATATAATGGTTGGAAGTGGATCATTCCTTGCCAGTTGTCTTTTGTTCCTGGAGGAGTTCACATCTCTCTGGTTTCTTCTGCTTTGTGGAGATCTTTCCAAGATAAGTGAATTTTTTTTTTTATATTTTGTGGCACACTTTTGTGTGCTTAAGGTTCTGCTTATGTTTTGTCTTATTCTGAGCTGTGGGTTTGCTATCTAGTTTTTATATTTGTTTATCTGCTCTCAGATAGGAAGTTTTGTTCCTAGGAATTTTACCATTCACTATTATCTGTTATTTCCAGTTCTGCTGGCATTTGATTCATAGAAGTCTGCTGATATAGAGTTTGCCAAGTCTTAGTGACTCAGGGTAATTTTTGTAATATCTGCTGTTGGTGGTTTTTGATAGTGTTTTATACTGACCACAACAGTATTCTATCCTGTCTTTCCTATATAGCTAGTGTGGCCTCTTTTGCTAAACCTTATACTCTGCCTGTGTTTGTTTTTCTGTCTCTTGTTTCCCAGTTAATATCTGTGCGGGGCTTGCTATTCTTTTGGGGTTCTGCTCTGAGGCAAGATAGCTTTTCCTACATCCATCTTTAGGAGCAGTTAGTTCTCCGGCTGTGCAGAGGTGTCTAGGTCTGGTTAGTTACATCCTACGGCTACTTCTAGTTGCGGTGTGTAGTCAGGGATTGCGGTCAGTACAGTTACCAATGACTTCTAGGGAATCTGAATGTTACTCCTGGGTCATCGGTTCATAATACAAAAGCACTATAACCTATAGGCAAAGAACTAGCTGAGATTAAGCAGGACTTGGCAAAACAGGGTCACAGACTAGAGACAGTACAATGCACCCAAATGACCATGATGCAACATACTAACAACCTACAGTACAGACCAAAAGTTTGGACACACCTTCTCATTCAAAGATTTTTCTGTATTTTCATGACTATGAAAATTGTAGATTCACACTGAAGGCATCAAAACTATGAATTAACACATGTGGAATTAAATACTTAACAAAAAAGTGTGAAACAATTAAAAATATGTCTTATATGCTAGGTTCTTCAAAGTAGTCACCTTTTGCTTTGATTACTGCTTTGCACACTCTTGGCATTGTCTTGATGAGCTTCAAAGCAACAAAGCACCCCCACACCATCACACATCCTCCTCTATGCTTCTCGGTGGGAAACAGGCATGTAGAGTGCATCCGTTCATCTCCTTTTCTCCGTCTCACCAAGACACGGTGGTTGGAACCAAAGATCTCAAATTTGGACTCATCAGACCAAAGCACAGATTTCCCCTGGTGTAATGTCCATTCCATGTGTTCTTTAGGCCAAACAAGTCTCTTCAGCTTGTTACCTGTTCTTAGCAGTGGTTTCCTAGCAACTATTTTACCATGAAGGCCTGCTGCACAAAGTCTCCTCTTAACAGTTGTTGTAGAGATGTGTCTGCTGCTAGAACTCTGTGTGGCATTGACCTGGTCTCTAATCTGAGCTGCTGGTAACCTGCGATTTCTGAGGCTGGTGACTCCGCAGCAGAGGTGACTCTTGGTCTTCCTTTCCTGGGGAGGTCCTTATGTGAGCCAGTTTGTTTGTAGCACTTGATGGTTTTTGCAACTACACTTGGGGATACTTTCATAGTTTTCCTAATTTTTCAGACTGACTGACCTTCATTTCTTAAAGTAATGATGGCCACTCGTTTTTCTTTACTTAGCTGCTTTTTTTCTTGCCATGATACAAATTCTAACAGTCTATTCAGTAGGACTATCAGCTGTGTATCCACCAGACTTCTGCACAACACAATTGATGGTCCCAACCCCATTTATAAGGCAAGAAATCCCACTTATTAAACCTGACAGGGCACACCTGTGAAGTGAAAACCATTTCCGGTGACTACCTCTTGGAGCTCATCAAGAGAATGCCAAGAGTGTGCAAGGCAGTAATCTAAGCAAAAGGTGGCTACTTTGAAGAACCTAGAATATAAGACATATTTTCAGTTGTTTCACACTTTTTTGTTCAGTATATAATTCCACATTTGTTAATTCATAGTTTTGATGCCTTCAGTGTGAATCTACAATTTTCATAGTCATGAAAATACAGAAAAATCTTTGAATGAGAAGGTGTGTTCAAACTTTTGGTCTGTACTGTACTTGACTGCTTAAATACCCATGAAAACCAACTACATGCCATCCACTCTACTCTCGAGGATCTCGAAAACCGTGAGCGAAGAAACAACATTCGCATAAAAGGCCTCCCGGAGTCAGTGGCCTATGAATCCCTACCCTCAGCAGCGAGAGAAATCTTTAACAAACTATTACAAGACGATGACCCCAAGGACATGGAGCTTGTTAGAGTCCACAGATCCCTTCGCCCCAAACCAAACAACACTGACCCCCCACGAGACGTGTTATGTCGCTTCTTGAAATTCAGAACGAAAGACCTCATCTTACGAAGGGCCCAAGAGATTGAAAAAATTGACTATCAGAACTCCCAAATACAATTTGCTTTTCCCCCCTCCCCCCACACCTCACCTCCCTACACCACTTCCCCCAACCTCCCCCCCTTAACTCTCTGCCAATGTGTACAAATACTTTACAAATGTTATAATTAATTCACAACTTCTCTCTTGACCGTACATGGAAGCAGCTGCTCTCTTTTGTTATAGAGCCTAGAAACAATATAGTATATTAAATATATGTTACTTTTACAGTTGGAATTGGAACCTACCCAGGTTCACCAAAAGTTACGACCTATAAACCAATTTCAGATACCCCAAAATACCTGCAACCCCCCCACCTCCTTTCTGCCTGATTCTCCCCTTACCCCGACATGACCCCCCTCCCCGCCCTGCCCTCCTGCCTTCCCCTCCCTCTCCCACCCAACCAAACTAGCAGGTAATCCCTACTTCCTGCAGAACCAAAAATTGTTAACATCCTCTACTAGTGTACAAAAATGTGATTCTATTTGTTGAAGGTCAGAGGAACTTAATTCTGTTAGAATGCCATTGTATTACTATGTGGATTGTTGACTCTATGTAAATGGCCTCTCCCACCATTGTTTAATGTCATGGATTGCAGACTAAATGCATCCTGCTAGGTGCTATGTCAATCAGTATGTGGCTCTCCCTTGACAGGACTGCAATACTACTAGAAATGTTTTAGGCTTGAGATCCAGCAAATGAGAAGACAGTTTTATTTCACCAATCGTGAAGTCCCCAATATCCTGCAATGAGGGCTGAGGGTATATAAGGAGACCTGTTGTTTAACCAGGATGATTTTGATTCTGTCTAGTGACCTCAGTCTAGGGATTTCGGTCCCGGCTAGAGGTGCACTGGACTTGATAAAGGCAGCTAATCTAGGATCTACGGACCCAATTAGCCGGCCATAACCCCAGGCCAAGGCATTACGGTGCCGACCAAGGGGATCAGAACCTGGATTATAATTCTACAAGGACTTCAGCATCGAATGTTTGCATTCGGCTGGGATAACAAAGACTGCATATGGACGTAACCCAGGTTGGGAAAATCCAGTCACCTAGCTACAGACTTTGCTGTGCTATATTCTAATCCCTGGTGAGCCAGCGGAAGGGTGAGACTCTGTTGCCTGTTACATTGTGTGTTTTGCTGGTTACAGTTGTGGCCAAAACTATTGACACCCCTGTAATTCTGTCAGATAATACTCAGTTTCTTCCTGAAAATGATTGCAATCACAAATTCTTTGGTATCATTATCTTCATTTAATTTGTCTTCAATGAAAAAACACAAATAGAATTGTCCTAAAGCCAAATTGGATATAATTCCACACCAAACATAAAAAAGGGGGTGGACAAAAGTATTGGCACTGTTAGAAAAATCATGTGATGCTTCTCTAATTTGTGTAATTAACAGCACCTGTAACTTACCTGTGGCACCTAACAGGTGTTGGCAATAACTAAATCACACTTGCAGCCAGTTGACATGGATTAAAGTTGTCTCAACCTCTGTCCTGTGTCCTTGTGTGTACCACATTGAGCATGGAGAAAAGAAAGAAGACCAAAGAACTGTTTGAGGACTTGAGAAACCAAATTGTGAGGAAGCATGAGCAATCTCAAGGGTACAAGTCCATCTCCAAAGACCTGAATGTTCCTGTGTCTACTGTGCGCAGTGTCATCAAGAAGTTTAAAGCCCATGGCACTATGGCTAACCTCCCTAGATGTGGACGGAAAAGAAAAATTGACGAGAGATTTCAATGCAAGATTGTGCAGATGGTGGATAAAGAACCTCGACTAACATCCAAACAAGTTCAAGCTGCCCTGCAGTCCGAGGGTACAACAGTGTCAACCAGTACTATCAGTCAGCGTCTGAATGAAAAGGGACTGTATGGTAGGATACCCAGGAAGACCCCACTTCTTACCGAGAGACATAAAAAAGCCAGGCTGGAGATTGCCAAATGTGTTATATGCTGTTAACTGTTTGGGGATCCAATAAAGCCTTAACATTGTGGTACCCTCACCCTGTGTTGTCTGAGTAGTGTTCTGCCCACTGGTAAGGAGCTCGGGCGTTCAGTTTGGGGTTGAGCCCTGGTCCAGGCTGTCTTGCTAAAGGCGGCTGGGCCAGCGGGCGAGAGCACCCACTGACCCCCGTCTCTCCACACCTGGTTCCGAGTACCCCCACGGCCCTGGGGGGCATGTCTGTAGCACCAAAATGTGGATCACACACTTTGTTACACACTTTCTTATGAGCGCAACAATACTCCACATGTAGACACAAAGTTCTGTTTGAACAAATGGGAGGGCTCAGAAGGGAAGGAGCAGGGCCGGCTCCAGGTTTTTATGGGCCACGGGCGAAACAGTCTCAGTGGGCCCCTTTAAAACATACCATGATTCATGAATATTATGATGAAAGCCGCGGGCTGTGTATATATAATATAGATGCTCCAGGGTGGACTGTAGATATAATATTGAGGCTGTGCAGGGCTATATATATTATCTGGGGGCTGCTACTGGGCTTTACACATAATTTGGAGGCTGTGTCAGTCCAGTTGTAGCTTCTAAATAAAATATATATAGCCCAGCACAGCCTCCAAATAGTATATATAGCCAGGCACAGCCTCCAAATAATATATATAGCCCAGCACAGCCTCCAAATAGTGTATATAGCCAGGCACAGCCTCCAAATAATATATATAGCCAGGCACAGCCTCCAAATAATATATATAGCCAGGCACAGCCTCCAAATAAAATATAAAGCCAGGCACAGCCTCCAAATAAAATATATAGCCAGGCACAACCTCCAAATAAAATATATAGCCAGGCACAGCCTCCAAATAAAATATATAGCCAGGCACAGCCTCCAAATAATATATATAGCCAGGCACAACCTACAAATAAAATATATAGCCAGGCACAACCTCCAAATAAAATATATAGCCAAGCACAACCTCTAGGTAATATATATATAGGCCAGCACAGCCTCCAAATAGTATATATAGCCAGGCACAGCCTCCAAATAAAATATATAGCCAGGCACAGCCTCCAAATAAAATATATTGCCAGGCACAACCTCCAAATAAAATATATAGCCAGGCACAACCTCTAGGTGATATATATATATATATATATATAGCCCAGCACATCCTCCATGTAATATATTTAGCCCTCCATGTGATGTGCCCACACATTTCACATTGCTTTCCCCCATGTGTGTTCCCCCTTTTCCATACTGCTTCTCCCCCCATGTGACCCTCTCGATTTATACTTCTCCCCATATGTCCCCCCCAATTCATTCTGCTTCTCTCCCCTTTGTGGCACTTTTCTGTGATGCTCTCCCCTCATGCGGGCCCCCCCATTAATACTGCTTCTCCCCCCTCTGTAACATGTTTTTTTGTTAATGCTCTCCCCTCATGTGGACCCCGCCATTACTACTGCTTCTCTCCCCTTTGTGACACTATTCTGTGATGCTCTCCCCCCATGTGTCCCCCCAGGCTGTCAGCTCTCTTCAGCCCTCTGGCTCTTACCTGCTCCAGGATCCCTTGCTCTCCTCAGCGGTGCTGTGCACTCTGCACAGATGGCGGCAATGTGATGAGAAACTCCTCACACTGTACCTGCTGCAGAATCAGCACTTCCAGGTCAGGGGGAGCTCAGATGCTCTGTCAGCTGAGCTCTACTGAACCCGGAAATGACAGGTAGCGTGCATAGAGATCAATGGACACTGCCACCTGCGCTGCTGCCCTGCTACCCTGATTGTGCCTCCACATGGCTAATTTACATCGCATGCAAATTAGTCATGTGGACGCATATCACTACAGCGCAAGCCGCACTTAACTGCGGGGCCCCCGCCATCAGGGCTTTCTGTCACTAATGGGCCCTTTCCCATCAGGACTGCCTGTCCCTGATGGCGACTGGGCCCCCTAAGCTGTGGAGGGCCCCGGCACTTGCCCGGGTGCGCCGGGTGCTGACGCCGGCCCTGGGAAGGAGCAATATTTGAATTTTGGATTTTATCTAGGGGCATAGTGAGCCTTTTGAACCTACAGGAACTGCACAGACTTTGATAACAATATTGAAAATTTTCTTTTATTCACAATAAATTTTTCACTTTTAGGGTATTTGCACATGATCCAGAGACACTGCATCCTGGACACAGTGTCTCCTCTCCTGCAAGGACACAGGAAATCTCCACGGGTGAACGCAGCTCCCCATGCCAATGATCTGCTTTCAGAGCATGGCAGTATTTCCCTGCATTCACCCACAGAGATAACCTCCAACTCCGCAGCTCAAAATTGACATGCTGTGGAAAGCCGCCACACAGATCATTTCATGCTGCGGAGAACACAAGCACAGTGGGCATGGGATTTCTGTAAATCCTGTCCACTCTGCTCATGCTGCAAAACACACTGGTTTGGATGTACAGTAGTTATAACACGCTGGGTCCAAACCACTGCAAATACTGATTGTGTGGACAAACCCTTGGTGTTCACTCACATATGCGTATAAAACCTGCAAGTGCAATGCGCGAAAACATTGCATTGCACCAATAGGTCAGAGCATATCTGCTTTTTTTCATGTTCAAAATTTTGCATGCAGAGCAAATCACAGCATTTGGCGTACCTCCCCAAGTCAATAGATGCAAGAAAAATGTGTGGCATATGGACTGCACACAGACCATGCACAGACTGCATACAGATTGCATACGGACTGCACACAGACCACACAGACCGCACACACAATGGGATTTTTACATCATCTTTTACATACTCTAAAAACTAGGATAGCTAAATAGATACGCAGATGTCAAACAGTTATATAATGTCCCAACCACCCCATATTATAAGCTTGCATCCTTTAGTGCCTTTCATGTGGCACTAAAGGGTATTTCACCTTGTATTTAGCCAAAAGAAAAAAAAATGATGTGGGGTCCCCCTCTTTTTGATCATCAGCTAGGTTAACCCGACGGCTGGAGCCTACAGACCACAGCTGTCAGCTTTAACTTGGCTGTAAATCCAAAACAGAGGTGACCCAAAGTTATTTTTTCAAATTGTTTATTTATAAATAAATAAATAAGTAATTTGAAAAAAAAAACGGCATAGGGTCCCCCCATTTTGGAAAACCAGCCAACGTAAAGCTGACAGCTGAGGTCTAGTATTCTCAGGGTGGGAAGGGCCATGTTTATTGGCCCTCCCAAGCCTAAAAATGCAGGCCGCAGCCCCCCCAGAACTGGCACCTCCATAAGAAGCGCCAATCCTGGCGCTTACCCTGGCTCTTCCGGCTGCCCTGGTGCCAGTGGCAGTCAGGGTAATGGTATTTGGGCAGCGAACCTTACCCAGCTGGCATCAAGCCCAGAGATTAGTAATGTTGAGGTGTCAATCAGATACCTGACATTACTAAGTAAATCAGTAAGGACACAGATAAACACACAAAAAAAATTTTGGCTCCCACAGGCGGGGATGACATGAGGGACAGATTGCAGAGACAGAGGTAATAGGGGGTAGACTAGAGGGTGGGGGACAGACCAGAGGGTCTGGGGGGCAGACCGGTGGTGTAGGGGGCTGACCGGAGGATGGGGGCCAGGCCGAAGGTTGGGGGCAGGGTTTTTCTTTCAATGCCATTTCTTTTTGTCTTTTGGTGCCATGTTGGAAATGGGGCCCGGGGGCTGGGAGAACTTTGATGGCACCAGAAGATTCCAGGGAACAAGGTGAGTATAGTTCTTTACCATACAATATGTTTAACCATGTCAGATGACAGAGAAATAATTTTTTACCAGCGATGTCAGTTTGATTCACGTGGTTGCCGGTACAAGGTGTATACAACTGTATATCAGCAATCACGTGATCGGTACCAGTTAAAAACGGCCTGATTCCTAATGTCCAGGGTCTCAGCCACCCTTGGTAGCTGAAACCTCTGAGATTTTCTGACACTGGGGGGCACTACAGGCTTTTTCCTTTCTGCCATATTTAAACTGCAGAAAGGAAGAAATACCCTTAACTTCCTCCATTTTTATACGTTAATGGGATAAGAAATTTGTGTCATTATCAAATATAATTACCGGTACCTTGAAAATTGGTGTTGTGTTCAATTCTTACTTCAGCTACTGCATATATTAATATGTAAAATAAATCCTTCTCTAAAAACAATCATATTGGCAAGCAACTCCTTTCTGTGAATCCAACCATCGAAATATACAGCCATAAGACTTGGAATCTACTAATCTAAGTTTGATTCAACAATACATTCAAATGAATGGACTGGACCACTGTGTAACATGATGAAGTGAAAGGAAGCCATTCCTAATGAGCAGTTCTCTGTTCTGGCTCAGAAGTGGGTCCTAAGCATGTCACCTCTCCTATGACATTTATATTTAAATGTATAAATAGTATTATTTGCTAGTAATTTGTTGAAAACGAGTAAGGCTCCTTTCATACTGGTAATTTTGGAATCCGTGCGCATACAGCAAAACACTGTATGCCCATGGATTCCTGTGCAAAAGGCAAACTGGATGCTGCAAGCAGCATTCGTTAGCATTAGGGATGAGCGAGTACTGAAGTAATTGGACTCGCTATACTCGCAACGTGTAGGTCCTGGTACTCGGTACTTTTTGCGAGTATAGCGAGTCCGATTGAAATGCGAGTACTTTCGCAGTGTATCTATATATACACCGCGAAAGTACACTAAAAGTGAAGAAAAGTTGTTAAAAAATAAAAAAGCCATCATACTCACCTTCTGACGCCTGCAGCGGGACCGGAAAACCTCACCTCCGATATGCGGCAAGGACCTGCCAGTCTGATAGCCAATCAGATGGCTGAGAGCAATCTGACCAATCAGATGGCCGGATGTCACAAACCACGTGATCGCTACCAGCCACCTGATTGGCCAGATTGCCAGGTCATTGATGCACGTTCAAGACCTGGCAATCTGGCCAATCAGGTGGCTGATAGCGATCACATGGTTTGTGACGTCCGGCCATCTGATTGGCCAGATCGCTCCCAGCCATCTGATTGGCTATCAGACTGGCAGGTCCTTGCCGCACATCGGAGGTGAGGTTTTCCGGTCACGCTGCAGGCATCGGAAGGTGAGTATGATGTTTTTTTTTTATTTTTTAACGACTTTTCTTCACTTTTAGCGTACTTTCGCAGTGTGTATATATAGATACACTGCGAAAGTAAAAGGACTACTCGCTACTCCCGAGTAATCACAAGAGACTTGGCGAGTAGTGAGTAGCCGAATATTGTTAGTATTCGCCGAGTACCAAATAGTAACGATTATACTCGCTCATCCCTAGTTAGAATAGTTTTCATGCATCCATAGGATCCATATTGATGGATCCAGAGTGCGTGTCATTAACAACTGCATTAGGCGCACGTCCAGTTCATGCTTCACGGATCCGTACTGTCTGTGGCTTTCCGTGCCCATAGACACCCATTTTGATTTTTCACATGGTGCTGCGGATCCATGTGGATCTTCGGCATCATGTTACTTTACACGGAGACCAAAAATGTGTCATGATGCATTTTTGGTCTCCGTGAAAAGTAACGTCATGCCGCAGGTCCACATGGATCTGCCTAGTAAATCCACCTGATTTACCTACGGTAGTAAATCTACCTGATGAAGGCAGCAGACCACTGTTGAAACGCATTGTGGTACTTCAATAAAGAGGTTTGTTAAACCATCCTAATTCTACCCTTTGTGTTTGTGTACCCCAGCGCTTCACTAATGACCACAATACTTCTTCCATATTATTAATACATCCTTTTGGAGTTCGTGGCCGGAGCTGCAGGGTGCCGCCCACATTCACTGTATTCAATGAAATGACCTGAAATGATATGTTTCCGGTGATGCGTACATCACATGACCAGATGGCGGCCCCCACGTGACACACACCAGGAAGTATGGTCAGGCAGAGAAGCCGAGGAAACAACGGTGTCTACGCCATAACCGAGGTTGTGCAAGGATGCGCAACCTCAAAAGGTGAGAGGCTAATCCCCCCATCTGTAATATACTGTATTGTTCCCCACTAGACCACTGAGTATTTCTCAAAGGGAGTGCTCCCCATTTCTCTTTTGTCTTTTCTTATATATTTCAATTTAGTCTCCTAAGATGGATTTGAAGCAAACCTGTCATTTTACACAAAACCTGTAGAAAAGAAAGGTCATGACATCACCCCCAACATTTTAAAATTACTCTGGGTGCATAAACCAGTCTTATATGTCCCAGAACTGCCAATTCGAAGTCAGTGATGCAGATGACATTAAAAACTCATATGCCTGCCGAGACACTTGCATGCTACCTTCCAATCATGCACGCATCTCTGTTAATGTGCAGCTTGTGAAGTCATTGGCATTGATCACTTCTGGTTTGGAAGTGAATGTCACGAGATGTCACATTAATGTTCCATAACTTTACATTCACTGTTTTTGATCAGGTACTTATAAACGTATGACATGAAATGTGATCAATTTGTGTGTACACAAGTCTTGAAATGTCTCTGTCTACACAAAAGTAAAAAAATTATTGGTCTCATAATATGGCAATTAAAAAGTACGTTTTTTTTGTGTTTTCGTGTCCAAAAAAATTGTAACATAACAAACCACATGAGTTTGTTCTCATCATAATTGTGTTGATCCACAGAAAAAATATTGCTTGTTAGTGATGAGTGAGAACTAAAATGCTCTAGTGCTTGATATTCAAATCAAGCAGGTTATATGCTAAGACGGGCTCAATTCGAGTGATAAGTATAATCGAAATCCAATTGATAGGATCTTATCTGTCCATACAAGCAGATTTTTAATTGCACATAGAGGCATTACAAGTTAGGGTCCTGATTCATGAGATGCACCTTGTTGTGGTTATTTGACTCTTATGCATTGGCCAATACATTAGCTACGTGTCTCCTTGATTTAAATATACCTACAGCAGTAATTATATGCCATATTTTCTTTGTTCCATTTTTCATTAAGCTAATTGCATTTTTCCCTTTTTTCTTATGCTCTCCCTGCAGTAATACAAGGCCATAGTCTTATTCAATTCCAAGTGTCCTCGTGCGCAGCAGAATAACTTTTTGTAGTCATGTTTTTCTTCTGCTAGCACCTGTTCACATTTCCATGGTGTGCCAGTCAGTCTTTTGTTCAATTTCTCCTGCAATCCTTGAGAAAAAGAAAATATTTGGAACTAAAGCAACATTTTAGTGGGAGTAGAGATGGGTGAATCCTAAAATACTCGGAATCGCTAGACTCTAACGAGTCCGAGTCGGAAACTCGCTATTCATTGCGAGTCTAGCGAGTCCAATGTTAATGAATGGGGAAGCGAGTATTGCAGCGATTCCTGTGCTGCTGGACCCTATAAGGGGTCTGCCAGCAGAGGAAAAAACTGCAATTCCCCATTTTATTCTTTAAAAGCCAGTGCAAAAAAGCGTCGGCTTTTAAAGAATATTAAAAAAAAAAAAAAAAAATTACTATGTAGAGGGATGTAGCAGAGCGGACATCGCTGTATGTACTGTAAGGCTGCTCCTGCCTGCCTGTCTCCCTGCCTACAGTGCTGTACACAGCACTCCTCCGTCCTGGTAGCTCTCAGAAGAGCTGTTTGGGTTATATGTGAGGAATCTTGAGGTGATTTTCCTACACTCACTGACACTCCCTATCTCTGATCTGCTCCAAGTCTCCCTAGTCGCCCTGCACTAGCTCAGATCGTCACAGGAATGTGCCCAAAATGGTGGGGGCAAGCCTTATATACAGCCTTGCCTGCCATACATGACATAGGCATCACGATGGACAGCAGCCAATTATAGTAATGCCACAACCAACATGGCTGCGGCATTACTGAATATGATTGGCTAACATGCTTGTCCATCTTCACAGTTTTCTGACCTAACATGCTAGGCTGTCTCGGAACATTAACATATTCTGTATTCAGTGAGTCCCGAATACAGTATATAGGAGTCGTAGACTCGCTCATCCCTAGACTCGCTGCTGACAGCGGGTATCCGTGAACCGGTGCTAGTGTTTAAACGATTTGGGGACAATCCAGCTACATAGACAGTGATGTGATAGCGAGTTTAGCGACTGAGAAACATACTGAATGCAAACTCTGACAAAACTAGGATTGACATTGATTTGCATTGGACTCATTACTGTGCGAGTAATCGCTTGGAAACTCGCAGAGTACCGACTCCTGCGAGTTTCTTACTATTCGCAGAGTAACGAATCCTAACGAGTAGATTCGCCCATCACTAAGTGGGAGAAATATAATTTTCACGTTTCTACATTGTAAAATTCTGTGATACACCTGTGGGTTTAAGGAGCTCATTACACACCTAGATAAATTGTTTAGGGGTCTAGTTTCCAGAATGGGGTCACTTTTGGGGGAATTCTATTGTTCTGGTACATCAAGAGCTAACCAAACTTGACCTGACCTCTGCAGACCATTCTATCAAAATATGCGCTCCGAAACATTGCTCCTTTCCCTTTTGAGCCCTGCCCTTTTCCACCACATATGGGTGTCAGTGTACTCAAGAAAAATTGTATAGCAAATTGTGGGGTTACTTTTAACCTGTTGCACCTGTGAAAATGAAAAAATTGAGGCTAAAAGAAAATTTTTAAGGAAAAAAAGATTTTTTTTCATGTTCACGGCTCAATGTATGAAGCACCTGGGAGTTCAAAGTGCTCACCACACATCTTGACAAGTTCCAAAATGGGATCATTTGTGAATGGGCTCGACTGTTTAGGCACATCGGAGGCTCTCCAAACGCGACATGGTGTCCGCTAGCGATTCCAGCTAATTTACGTTTGAAACGTCAAATGTCTCTCCTTCCCTTCTGAGCCCCGTCATGCGCCCAAACAGTGGTTTTCCACCACATATGGGGTATCAGCGTACTCCGGATAAATTGCCCAACAAATATTAGCATCCATTTTATCCTGTTGCCCCTTTGAAAATGATAAAATGGAGGCTAAAAGATGATTTTTGTGGAAGAAAAGTATTTTTTCATTTTCACAGTTCAACATTATAAAATCTGTGAAGTACATGAGGGTTCAAATTGCTCACTGCACATCTAGATTAATTCCTTGAGGGTCCAGTTGTCAAAACGGGGGTACCTTGGGGGGTTTCTATTGTTTAGGCACATCAGTTGCTCTACAAACACAACATGGTGTCAGCTAATGATTCCAGCAAAATTTCCATTCAAAAAGTCAAATCGTGCTCCTTCCATCCCAAGCCGTACTATACGCCCAATCAGTAATTTTCAACCACATATGGGGTATCAGCATACTTGGGAGAAATTGCACAGCAAATTTTAGGGTCCATTTTCTCCTCTTTCTCTTGTGAAAATGCTATATTTTAGGCTAAAGTAACATTTTAGTTGGAAAAAGTAAAATATTCATTTTCTCTTACACGTTACTTTAGTTCCTTTGAAGCAACTGAAGGGTTAATAAACTTCTTGAATTTGGTTTTAAGTAGCTTGAGGGGTGCGGTTTTTGGAAAGGTGCCACTTTTGGGTGTTTTCTGTCATGTAGGTCCCTCAAGCACACTTAAACTGTGATGTGGTTCCAAAAAAAATTGGCTTTGTAAATTTTATTGGAAAATTTAGAAATTGCTAATGAGATTTGAACACTTCCAACATCCTAACAAAAAAAAATTGGGTAAAGTTATTTATTAATAATTTTGTGTGACATAACTCTCCAGATTAATGGTTTAAAAATTCAAAGGTTGAAAATTGCAACACTTTCAAAATTTTCACCAAATTTCCTTTTTTTTTTCAAAAAGAAACGCAAAAATGATCGACCTAATTTTACCACTAACAAGAAATCCAATACGTCACAGAAAAACAGACTCACAATTACTGGGATCCATTGAATCCTTCCAGAGTTATAACCTCTGAAAGTGCCAATGGTTAGAACTACAAAAATGGTCTGGTCAATAGGGTGAAAACAGGCTGGGGATGAAGGGGTTATCCAGATGTTGTTAACAACACAATCCAAAGAAAAAAAGAAATCAAAGCATAAATGTTCATAAATTTAGTGATGTGTAATAATGAGACATGACACAGATAAAAAGTATTAAACGCTGTTATTGAAATGTATTTGATGCTTTGCACAGTAGCCCTTGTTGATGATGACAGCTTTAAGATGCCTCCTCTGTGAAAAAACTACATTCATTCATTGCTTAGGTGTGATTTTAACCCATTCCACCCCACAAACACTCTCAAATCCTTAAGCTTCAGTTGGTTCCTATGAATTCTGAGCTTTAAATGCTTATATAAATTTGTATTGGATTCACGTTAGGTGATTAACTGGGACATTCTAGAAGCTTTATTTTCTTTCTTTAAAACCAATTGAGCATTTCATTGACTGTGATTGGGTCATTGCTTTGCTGATATGTCCACCCTTGTTTCATCTCCATTATACTGGTAGGCGGCAGCAGATTTTTTATCAATTAATGATTTGATACAGTTGTGGCCAAAAGTATAGACACCCCTGCAATTCTGTCAGATAATACTCAGTTTCTTCCTGAAAATGATTGCAATCACAAATTCTTTGTTATTATTATCATCATTTAATTTGTCTTCAATGAAAAAAACACAAAAAGAACTGCCCTAAAGCCAAATTGGATCTAATTCCACACCAAACATAAAAAAAGGGGTGGACAAAAGTATTGGCACTGTTAGAAAAATCATGTGATGCTTTTCTAATTTGTGTAATTAACAGCACCTGTAACTTACCTGTGGCACCTAACAGGTGTTGGCAATAACTAAATCACACTTGCAGCCAGTTGACATGGATTAAAGTTGACTCAATCTCTGTGCCCTTGTGTGTACCACATTGAGCATGGAGAAAAGAAAGAAGACCAAAGAACTGTCTGAGGACTTGAGAAACCAAATTGTGAGGAAGCATGAGCAATCTCAAGGCTACAAGTCCATCTCCAAAGACCTGAATGTTCCTGTGTCTACCGTGCGCAGTGTCATCAAGAAGTTTAAAGCCCATGGCACTGTGGCTAACCTCCCTAGATGTGGATGGAAAAGAAAAATTGCCGAGAGATTTCAACGCAAGATTGTGCGAATGGTGGATAAAGAACCTCGACTAACATCCAAACAAGTTCAAGCTGCCCTGCAGTCCAAGGATGCAACAGTGTCAACCCGTACTATCCGTCAGCGTCTGAATGAAAAGGGACTGTATGGTAGGATACCCAGGAAGACTCCACTTCTTACCCCGAGACATAAAAAAGCCAGGCTGGAGTTTGCGAAAACTTACCTAAGAAAGCCTAAAACGTTTTGGAAGAATGTTCTCTGGTCAGATGAGACAAAAGTAGAGCTTTTTCGGCAAAGGCATCAACAGAGTTTACAGGAGAAAAAAAGAGGCATTCAAAGAAAAGAATATGGTCCCTACAGTCAAACATAGCGAAGGTTCGCTGATGTTTTGGGGTTGCTTTGCTGCCTCTGGCACTGGACTGTTTGACCGTGTGCATGGCATTATGAAGTCTGAAGACTACCAACAAATTTTGCAGCATAATGTAGGGCCCAGTGTGAGATAGCTGGGTCTCCCTCAGAGGTCATGGGTCTTCCAGCAGGACAATGACCCAAAACACACTTCAAAAAGCACTAGAAAATGGTTTGAGAGAAAGCACTGGAGACTTCTAAGGTGGCCAGCAATGAGTCCAGACCTGAATCCCATAGAACACCTGTGGAGAGATCTAAAATTGGCAGTTTGGAGAAAGCACCCTTCAAATATCAGGGACCTGGAGCAGTTTGCCAATGAAGAATGGTCTAAAATTCCAGCAGAGCATTGTAAGAAACTCATTGATGGTTACCGGAAGTGGTTGATCGCAGTTATTTCGGCTAAAGGTTGTGCAACCAAGTATTAGGCTGAGGGTGCCGATACTTTTGTCGGGCCCATTTTTGGAGTATTGTGTGAAATGATCAATTTTTTGCTTCATTTTCTTTTGTGTTTTTTCAATGAAAACAAATTAAATGAAGATAATAATACCAAAGAATTCGTGATTGCAATCATTTTCAGGAAGAAACTGAGTATTATCTGACAGAATTTAAGGGGTGTTAATACTTTTGGCCACAACTGTACATTGGACCATTTATCCATTCTTCAATTGTATGACGTTTGCTGAAAAACATCCCCACTCCATGATGTTTACACCTCCAAACTTCATAGTTGGTATGATGTTTTTCAAGTGATATGCAGTACCTTTTGGCCTTCAAATATTGTGTGTATTATGGCATCCAAAGAGGTAAATGTTGGTCTCATCTGACTAGACTTTATTCTTCCAGTATTTCAAAGGCTTGTGTAAATGTTGCTGCACAAACTTGAAATATACTTGAACAGAAAGCTTACAACCTGCAATGACCAGTTGCCACCTCATTACCACCAGAGCGGCCACCTCACCACCACCACCAGAGTGGCCCCCTCACCACCGCCGGAACTGCCACCTCACCATTACCACCAGAATGGCCTCCTCACCATTCCTGCAGCAGCAACCTCACTACCACCACCCTCGAAATTGCCTCCTCACCACACCCGAAGCTGCCGACTTACCACCCCTGGAACTGCCGCAATCCCCAGCCTACTGTCTCTACCTTCTGTACCAGTCTGTCATTGTTAATTTGTTCACTGTATCTTAAATCTGTATTTTGTATGAAACCCTTTCTCATGTACAACACCATGGAATTAAAGGCGCTGTAAAAATAATAATATAATGTTTTTTGTTTAGCAATATAGTATTGCATGGTGAGCATGCATAAAGCCAATGGAGGTTGAGTACATTTCTTATGGTTTTCTTTGAAACAACTGAACCTGCTAATTCTAAGACCTTCTGTAACTCACCACTGGTTCTCCTTGTCTCTTGGATAACTCTATTTATAATTCTTTTCACCCTTTTTCTGAAATCTTGTCGGGAGCACCTGGTCATGGTCGATTTATGTTGAAATTAGGTTCTTTCCAATTCTGGATAATGGCCCCAACAGAGCTCTCTAGGACCTTCAGTAGTTTAGAAATTGTTCTGAAACTAATGCCATCAGTAAATTTTACAAAAATAAAGTTGACAAATTTCTTGTGTGGCAAGTTGGTAATGAGACACCTTTTTATAGGCCATCAATTGAACGAGTTGATATAATTTTTGACTAAATGGCAGGATTGCTTTCTAATTACCAATAGATTTCAGACTTTCAAATTGGTGTCATGACCTTTTTTGCACTTCTTATTCTTCATGTGTTTAATACTTGTTCTCTGTGTCTTTTCTCATTATTAGGCTAGGGTCACATTTGCGTCAGCCCTTGCGGCTGACGGACTCCTGAAAAACTTAGAGGCAGGCAGGCATAGCGCATTGCGTTAACGGCATGTAACGCTGTGCGCCGCCTGCCTTTGCCTTGCTATGGGTGCCTTATGAATCACGCACCCCCCGGCTCCACTACAAGGGCCGGATATGCGCTTTTAAGCAGCGCACAGGAAACGCTTACATGGGGCGACACCTCCCGTGACGCACCGGCGATCTGACAGGAGGCATCGCCGCTGGGGTGTCTCAAAACCCCAGCGGCGATGCAGTACAATGGGAGCCTATGGCTCCCATCGCTTGTGAGATCACCGTCGGCCGTATACATGGGGCGATGTGTACACATCGCCCCAGATTGGCCGCCTGGTTTCACAACACTGCAGTGAAACCAGGCAACCAGTCAAAAGCGTCGCCCTCACCTAGTTACATTGGGTGACGCATTGGCGACGTCGGCGGCGATAGGCCATGCCCCAGCATCACCTATAAAATCGCTGCCGACGTCGCCAGGTGTTACGTGTCCCTAAGAATCTCAGGCTTTTTTCCATGCTCCAGCGCTCTACTAATCATCGCACAAATCCCTTTGTTTTTCAATTGCTAATTCTCCCCTTGGGGAGAGCGTTGTGGAGCTGCTCAGAGCTGAAAACAGCAAATAGGACCTGCCGTGACATCAGCTGGAGATGCCCAATCAGATCACGTGATCGGGTCCCAGGATCACCACCGGAGAAACAGCGATCACAAACAGCGCTCTCTGCTTGTACTCCAAAGGAGGTCTCCTTGTCCCTCATCTGACAGCATACACTCCAGTTGTGCGGGGGCCGTGGCACAACTGGTCCTGGTGAGTGGACATTGCTTCACCTTCAATAATTAAGCCCCTTGTCACACAGGTCCTCACTATTGGCGCAATCGATCTTCCTTTTTGTTTTCACATGTGAGAGGGAGGAGGGACTCGGAGAGTGAGTGGAAGTCAATGAGAGTAAGGTTCCTGTGGGGATGGGGGAGCGTGGTAGGAGGGGAGAAGGAGGAGAACGTCAGCAGGTTATGGTCAGATAGGGGGAGGGGTGAGTTTGAGAGGTCAGTGAGGGAACAGAGGCGGGTGAAGACAAGGTCTAGCGTATGGCTATCGTTATGGGTGGCTGAGGAAGACCATTGGGAAAGGCCAAAGGAGGTGGGTATTGATAGGAGTCTAGGGGCAGCGGTGTGGGGGGTGTCAATGGGGATGTTGAATTCACCCATGATGATGGTGGGGATGTCGGAGGAGAGGAAGTGGAGAAGCCAGGTGGTGAAGTGGTTAAGAAAGATGGAGGTGGATCTTGGGGGGCGGTAGACGACAGCCAGTTGGAGGCTACAGGGGGAGAAGACGCAAACGGAGTGCACCTCGAAGGAGGGGAGGGAGGCAGAGGGCGGCAGTGTAATTGGTGTGAAGGAGCAGCTGTTGGACAGGAGTAGGCTGACACCTCCGTCGCGGTTGTTGCTAGGGCAGGGGTCTGGGAAAGAGTGAGTCTGCCTTAGGAGAGGGAAGCGGGGGAGGCAGTGTCAGAAGGGGTGAGCCATGTTTCGGTGATGACAAGGAAAGAGAGTTTGTTGGACATGAAGAGATCATGGATGAATGAGAGTTTATAGCATACTGAGCAAGCATTCCAGAGTGCACCAGGTATGGGGATTGTGGGAGGGGGGGCTAAGTGAATGGGTGAAAAGTTATGGGGGTTGCGGATGTTTGTTATGGGGAGTGGGTATGGAGTAGAAGTGACTGTGGGGATGTGGTGCGGGGGACCAGGATTAGGGTAAATATCGCCAGTAAGAGGAGCAGGGAGAGGGTTAGAAGGTGGGGGCAGGAGAGTTTACGTGGTGGGCGTTTATGTTTGGAAGCAAAGGATTGATGTGAATGAAAAGTTCAGAGGAGTGGGTGAGATGGCTAGGTAGGATGGAGGGAGAGAGTAATATTTTGTAACCGGAAGGAGGGATGGGAGGAGATAGAAGGAAGTGGAGTAGGATAGGAGGGAGAGTGATTAGAAGGGGAAAACATTATATATAGGAGATAGAGATATAGGATGCAGTGGGGGTGAGAGGTGGGGTTGGGAGTTGTCAGGGATCGGGTGTAGCAGAAAGGTGAGCAAACGTTTAGGAGTCGTGTCAAGACAAGACTAAGTGCACAGCACCAAGTCAGGGCGATGGCCAGGACGTGGAGATGAGATGGGCAGCTGGAAGAGATGCAACCAGGGAGCAGGCATAGCGAGGGGTCAGATGTAGTGGTGGAGGGAGAGAGGGTGTGCAGTGATGATAAAGTTGTAGGACAGACAGTCGCACAGCTCATACGGATGAGGTGAAGCAGGGGGATGAGATGCAGTCAGTGATCAGGCGTAGTGGGGGGTTGGCTGCAGTGGGGAGGAGGTCGTAAGGGGTCCAGACAGTGCACAGCATGTGAGGAGGATATGCAGCTGGGGGATGAGATGGAGGCAGGAATCAGGTGCAAGGGGGGACAGGTGCAGCAGGGAGATGTGCAAAGTGGATGAAGTCCATTCAAGTCCAGGCAAATGCAAAGCACATAGTGATGAGACGCAGCCGGGGATGAGGTGCAGCCAGTGATTGGATGCAGCAGGGGATGTGCAATGCGGAGGAAGTTTTACAAAGTCAAACAGATGCACAGTACATGGGGATGGGATGCAGCAGGGTGATGAGATTAATGCAAAGCACATAGGGATGAGGTGAAGCAGGGGGATGAGATGCCATAAGGGTTCAGTAGCAGCGGGATGATGTGCAATGTGAATGAAGACATACCCAGTCCAGATAGTACACAGCGCTGAGGGATGAGATGCAGCCAGGGGTCAGATGTAGCAGGAGGATGTTCAGTAATGGAGGGTCATGCCGGAAGCAGGCTGATAGTGGTTGTCGGCAGGGCCAGCGATGTCGTGTGGCAGGCCCGCTGGCCTGATTTGCTTCATGTCTCCAGGTCGTGCAGCAGGGTGAGGGCAGGTCACTGGAGGCCAACTTGGCCTGTGGTACTTGGCCGCAGGTTGCTCCCTGGAGGTTAGCTTGGACAGTGTTAATTGGAGGCAGACTTGGGCAGAGCTACATGGCCTCCACTAGTGAGACTGGCAGCGACTCTACCCTCTCTTCATGAGAGTCGCAGCTCCACTTCTGGGTGGTGGGACCTTGAGTGTTGTGGCCTCCCCTGCTACCACTGGTCGCAGCATCAGGTGGGGTCCGTCGTGTTGCTCTGTGACTCAATCTGAAGGGTATATAAAAAATATACAAGGGGAGACAATAGAGGCGCAATAGTGCCCTATCACTGAGTATAGATCAGGGTTTAATAGGTACAAACAGGTTTGCACTAACCTGGTCCAGTTGTGAATCCCACAACTGGAGTAAAGGCATTGGTTTAGTATTGTAGGCTGCTGCAGGACTTCCACCTCCACATGATAGTGGGTACTTCAGAATTTCTGGGATCAACAGGTGTGCTACAGTCCGCGCTGCCTGGTCATCCAAGGAAACACAAAGGAAGCAATGTTCCAAGTAAAACAGTTTCTTTATTCTTCAAACCAACGCGTTTCGGCTCCCAATCCTGGTGCCGTCATCAGGGTATATCTGATATACCCTGATGACGGCACCAGGATTGGGAGCCGAAACGCGTTGGTTTGAAGAATAAAGAAACTGTTTTACTTGGAACATTGCTTCCTTTGTGTTTCCTTGGATGACCGGGCAGCGTGGACTGTAGCACACCTTTTGATCCCAGAAATTCTCAATCTGAAGGGGGCGGGGTCACGGGTGCCTCTGTTTTGAGAGGACTGGAGGCCGCGGTTTAGACCGGAGGTACAGGCCACGTCCAGGTGGAGGCACCTTAGATGTGGTGGCCTCTGCTGCCACCGTAGGTCATGGCGTCAGGTGTGGGCGGGGGCCTCCGCAGGCACCGATGTCACCGGAGGGCTCACCCGCTGCTACGCCGCACAATCTGAAGGGGCAGGGCCTTGGCTTCGAGCCCGGTAGGAGGCCACGGCTTATGCCGGAAGTGCAGGCTGCATGCGATCTCTGGTAGTCTTTTGGGGTATAACTCCACCGCGGCACATGGATTCCCGGGGTGCAGTCTCCAGTGTCGTGGCCTCATGGTTAACCACCGGCAGCGGCTTTAGAGGGGTAAGTTGGCCTCCTGCGCTCACCAGGTCTGCAATGGGGGTGTCCCAAGGCCCCAACTACACCTCACTTCAGTGTGCCTGGGTAGGGTGGGTGGATGGGCTGTGGTGGACCTTGGGGGACCCGCCAGCAAGCTCACACCCGGGGGTCGGTTCCAGGGATGGCACCACAAGTCCCATAGTGACCTCTCTAGGTTTATATTGCAGAGCACAACCTGCTTCTGTAACATGTACATGGCATTTGTGATGCAGCAAGCCACTGTATGACAATATATAACTTTACATACAGCTCACAATCAGGTTCAGGTACAGACTGGCCCACAGCAAGTGAAAAGCTAAATCTCCCTATGGGACCCTGTGCAGGAGTGACACCCCACATTTCAATTAAATTATTAGCTGGCACAAAACACTTAATTCGCTATACACATACAATAGCAACATCTATTATATACTTACCTAGTGCTGTGTGTCATCCACTTCCGTTGCGATATCCACGAATCCCACAATCCACTGCGCCACACAAGGGACAGAAATCCCCCCAAAGGGCTCAGCCACATCCTGCAATAGATAAAAAAGTGCAAAAAAAAAACAGGATGGATGATGGTGTGAGGTATTAGTGGATATTTTGGCCAAAATACGTAAGCTCATAACCCAACGCCAAGGGCCCTCATGCTTACGAGTCCTATGTATTGTCACACTTGAGCAAGGGAACAACCGACTACCGTGTGTGAGAGTGGCGCACAGACCACCAATGTCCGGCACCCAACAGAACCAGGTTTCCGAGACGGTCACCAACACCGGCACGAGCCCAGCCACTACCTGTGTAGCTGTCAACAGAACTGGTGCCCCAGCCAGTGTGAGTTCATCACCAACAGCAGCCGGTCTCCTATACAGGTACTAGCCCAGACACTCCCTGCTTAGCTAACACCAGCACCGGGTTCCCAGCCAGTAGATAACTCTACCAGCAGCCAAACATAATAGCGATTGCAGCTCTAGAGCACAACACAGGAGGCAAGACCTTCACATCAATACCTCATGCAGCCCTTAAAGGAAAACAACACAAACAGCAGCATCCGAAAATGTCAGCGCAAATTAAGCTCGTGACAGTACCCCCTCCTTTAAGAGAGGCCTGCGGACTCAACAACAGACACATCCGAAACAAGTCCACATTCCCTAAGCGACGAGATATGAAAGACATTATGGATTGCCAAAACTGGGGGTAGGTCAAGTCGGTACAGCACAGGATTGCAAATGGCCGATATCCGAAACGGTCCTACAAACCTGGAACTAGGAGCCCCAATAGCACGCCTCCACCTGACGTACTTAGACAACACCCACACATACTCATTCACACTCAGGTCTGGACCTGTACATTTATTTCCACACATGCGGGCACAGTCAGAGGGTGCAGGCTTAGGTAGGCAAGTACCAAGTGCATCTCTCTGGACTCCAGGACTCCCTCCCTGGGGATGCATAGTCGAAACAACCACCCTTCTCCTGCCCCTCTTCCTAGGACGACGCCCAGAGGCACCAAGAGTCAGGAGCGTGATGTGCACTCCACCCCCACCCCCAGGTAAACTCCCAACCTCCTTGAGTGAAGAAGTTGGTGTAGACGCAATCAGCACGGCAGAGATGGAAGTACCCAGCAGGTACCCTCAGAGGCAGAACCCCCCGCGAACCACCTCCCGGGCCCGCCAGTCAATTACCGGGTTGTGTTTTATCAGCCAAGGGAAATCCAAGACAATGGTGGTTGGTAAATTCTCCAAGAAATAACAAGAGAGGAACTCCTGGTTCACCGTACATCTGAGCCAGAGCAGCAAAAAACCCATCCACCGACCGCAGCAATGGTGAGTCGGTCTGGAGGGAGAAGGCCTAGGTCTGGGGATCTCTCTTAAGAAGGGAGATTATAGTCCACACCCGCTTTTCTGCGCTCCCAGATGAACGGGGATGAAGCCTGAAATAAACTTTACAGGCTTCTTTGAACACCAAGAATTTATCTCATCCCCCAGGAAACCTATCTGGAAGGGATATCTTGGGTTCAGGTATGGCATGGGAATGAGCCGAGGCCAGATACCCCACAACCTGCTGCAGCTGCTGCACCACCTGCTTTCGCAGACCAGTGACCTCAGCTGAGATGGTTTGTATCAGTTGTGAGAAGGCATCTGCAGAGGATGTCAGGAATATTGGCTCAGAGAAAAAAAAAGGTTTTGGGTTACTGATAATGTCACACTTGAACAAGGGAACAATCGACTACCATGTGTGAGAGTGGCGCACAGACCACCAATGTCCGGAACCCAACAGAACCAGGTTTACCAGCCGGTCACCAACACCAGCACGAGCCCAGCCACCACCTGCATAGCTTTCAACAGAACCGGTGTCCCAGCTAGTGTGAGTTCATCACCAACAGAAGCCGGTCTCCCATTCTTGTACTAGCCCAGAGTCTCCCTGCTTAGCAAACAGCAGCACCGAGATCACCAGCCAGCAGATAACTCTACCAGCTGCCAAACATAATAGTGATTGCAGCTCTAGAGAACAAAACAGGAGGCAAGACCTTCACAACAATACGTCATGCAGCCCTTAAAGGAAAACAACACATATAGCAGCATCCAGCAATGTCAGCATGTGACATCTATATTTTTGTTAAAAAAAAAAACACTAAATGGGCAAAAAAATTCAGAAAAAAACGCACCGAGAGTAGCCTAGGTCCAATGTCCATTGCAATCAGCAGGGGGCTGCAAGCCCCACTGAGAGGCAACACAAGTGCCCGATACCAATACACAATCTCCTGCAACTAGCCAAAGCCATGGGGGGGTGACATCACCTGCAACCAGCCAAGCCATGGGGGAGGTGATTGGTTGTATTTATACGCACAAGGTTACCAAAGGGCATCAGTCAAGCAGGTACGTGCGATACAGTGTCTGTGTACAGTCTATTGGTCACGCCCATACTATTAGATCAGGCGGGCTGCAGAGAACTATGTATATGCTTTACACCAGGGACAGATGCTCCTCAGAGGGCTCAGCAGCTCCTGCAATAGATAAAAAAGTGCAAAAAAAACCCACAAAAGATGATGGTGTGAAGTGTTAGTGGATATTTTGGCCAAAATACGTAAACTCATAACACAACGCCTCATGCTTACGAGTCCTATCTATTAGTGATGAGCGAGCGCTAAAATGCTCGGATGCTCGATGCTCGGGTTGAGCATCTCGAGATGCTCGGGTACTCGACCCGAGCACCAAGCCCAATGTTATCCTATGGGAGACCCGAGCATTTTTCCGGCATGACCCCCGGCAGCCTCGATAAACCCTGAAAATGTCACAAAAATATAACAACAGTGCTCAAATGACATGGGAACAGCATGGGGAAGACCCTTTCAGCATTTCTGACTC
Organism: Allobates femoralis; assembly: GCA_033576535.1. NCBI lineage: Eukaryota > Metazoa > Chordata > Amphibia > Anura > Aromobatidae > Allobates > Allobates femoralis. The sequence continues at coordinate 325,394,678 of JARQOC010000006.1, forward strand.
CCAGGTTGTTGTCTGAGTATTACGCCACTTTTACGGACTCAAAATAAAACGTCAAAAAATGAAACCAAAATGCATTTTCCTGGGGAAACTGTTAAGGGCTCAAACTCATTTGTGAGACAGTGTTGCAGTATGATAGTTTTTTGGATTACATGAAAGATTTAAAAAAAAAAAAAAAAAAAAATGCGTCACACTCAAATGCTCCTGGGATGAGACGTGTATGAGGGCCTCTTTAAATAATGTGCCCATTAATATAAAGTGGGTCTTTTCTGGTATTGCCCTAGGCAGGGCTACCAAACATTGTGAAGCACTCCGATGCCCCTGGGAAGAGACGTGGATGAGAGCCTCTATAAATAATGTGCCCATTAGTGATGGGCGAATCCTAAATTACTCGGAATCACTTGACTCTAGCGAGTCCGAGCCCGGGACTCGCTACTCGTTGCGAGTCTAGCGAGTCCAATGTTAATGAATGGGGAAGCGAGTAATAGCGAGTAGTGTGCGATTTACAAATCACAGATGTGTCTCGGAAGCTTCAGCCTGAAGCAATCCTAGTTTTGCCATTGATTTGCATTGGACTAGTTTACTTTGCAAGTAATCGCTGGGAAACTCTCACAGATAAGAGTCCTGTCTGCTCTGTGTGCTGGCTGCCGCAGCTCCAGGGTCCTAGAGCCCGCCTGCTGCCTGATGTAGCAGAGCTGAGATTGTTCTCAGTCTGCTCATTCCCTGTGCATAGACATCTATATCTATGCACAGGGATGAGCAGAGAGGACATCGCGTTTTGGACTGCGTCGGACGGAAGAGGATTTTTTTAATTAAAGATGGAGTCCCTAATGGCTTTTTTTTTTATTTCTAATAAAAATTTTTCTCTGTGTTGTTTTTTTTAAAACAATTTAATAGAAATTCATGGCGGTCATGTCTAATATTGGCGTGACAGCCATAAATTTCGGGCTTAGGGCCAGCTGATAATACAAAGCTGGCCCTAACCTTCTTTATTACCCAGCGTGCCACCGCCAGCAGGGCCGCTGGAAGAGCGGGGTTCAGCGCCAGAGGATGGCGCTTCAATGAACGCGCCATCTTCTGGGGCGGCTGCGGGCTGCAATTTGCAGCGGGGGGTGCCCAGAAAGCTTGGGCATCCCTGCGCTGCGGATTCCAGCCCCCAGCTGCTTAGCTGTACCTGGCTAGACATAGAAATTGCGTGGAGCCCCACGCATTTTTTTTTTATTATTGCGGCCCTGGTGGCGGTGGCACGCTGGGTAATAAAGAGGTTTGGGCCAGCTTTGTATTATCAGCTGGCCCTAAGCCCGAAATTTATGGCGGTCACGCCAATATTAGACATGACCGCCATGAATTTCTATTAAATTGTTTTAAAAAAAACACAACACAGAGAAAATTTTTTATTAGAAATAAAAAAAAAAGCCATTAGGGACTCCATCTTTAATTAAAAAAATCCTCTTCTGTCCGACGCAGTCCAAAACGCGATGTCCTCTCTGCTACATCCCCTGTGCATAGATATAGATGTCTATGCACAGGGAATGAGCAGACTGAGAACAATCTCAGCACTGCTACATCATCTCTGTGAGCAGGCAGGCTCTAGGACCCTGGAGCTGCGGCAGCCTGCACAGAGAAACAGCTGGACTCGGCTCGCAAACTTTGTGAGTTTCCCTGCTATCACTGGCACCGTAGCCGAGTCTAATGCAAGACAATGGCAATCCTAGTTTTGTCAGCGTTTGCCATTGATTTGCATTGGACTCGTGCGAGTAAACGCTGGGAAACTCGCAGAGTACCGAGTCCTGCGAGTCCCTTACTACTCGCCGAATAACGAGTCCTAGCGAGTAGATTCGCCCATCCCTAGTGCCCATTATTAGAAAGTGGGTCTTTCCTAGTATTGCCCTAGCCAGGACTGCTAAACATTGGCAGATATCTTATCTCCAGTATCCAATCTAAAAACCATTCTTTGTATGTCTTTATTTAGTCTTATACAGGCAGTGTAATATATCACACCACCATTCAAAATGTGCAAAGCCGGTGGCAAGGGACGAGGAATTGGACATGATGTTGGTGATGCATGTAGAAGCCGAGGCCATGGGCAAGCTCGAATTGTGCCACGACAAACGCCCACATTATCTCGCCCGACTTTCCTGTCCCAATTTCTAGGGGACCGCAGCAGCTGACCACTTTTAAATCAAGAGCAGTGTCAACAGGTTGTTAGTTGGATAGCAGATAATTGCTTCCAGTCAGTTTGGCACCACCACAAACACCCTCTCTTCCACACGGTCTGTCAGTAAGTAGCTATGAGACTGGACCACATATTCGTCACCCTGATCCTCCTTCCTCCCACCATGCCAAGTGCCCAGACATAACTGATCCCACACTTGGACACTCTGAAGAGCTGTTCAGTTTTCCATTCATAGATTCGGGCATCTCGCCCGCTCCGCTTGAAGTGGGTCATGAGGAGATCGTATGTAGCGATGCCCAAATATTTGAGCAGCCACGGTCGCATGAAGGCGACGGTGGGAATGTGTCACAACAAAAGGTGGACGATGATCAGACACAATTGCCAGAAAGTTAGGAGGAGGGCCAGGGTGCAGAAGTGGGAGACGACGTGGTGGATGATCCAGTAACTGACCCAACCTGGCAGGAAGACACGCAGAGCGAGGAAAGCTGTGCACAGGGGGAGGGAGGCATAGCATCACAACAGGCCGGAAGAAGCAGGGTGGTGGCTGCAGACAGAAGGCGGGCAACCGTTCCCCGTAACATCAGCACGACGCAAGTTGCCAGTACAACAGTTAGGTCTTCCCGAGTCTGGTTATTTTTTAAGGAGTCTGCAGATAATTAAAAAAATGCCATTTGCAACATCTGCCATTCCAACATCAGCAGGGGTAGCAAAACTAGCAGCCTGGCCACCACAAAAAGCATGATCAGGCACATGGCAGCAAAGCACTCAACTTTATGGGATGTACCACAGGGTCCAGGAGCAGTGTCTGCGGGTGACACCACTGCTTCTTCCAATGTTGTGCGTGCAAGCCAATCCCCTGTTCATAGTGCATGTGAAGATGCCTCCTGTCCTGCACCTATCGTTGCACAATCTGAAATGCCACCATCATGAACCACATCCTTGTCCCAGCACAGTGTTCAGATATCCATACCCAAGTCGTTGGAACGCAAGCGCAAATACGCTGCCAACACCCTACAGGCCACACTCCTAAATTCGCTCATTTCGCAACTGCTTGTGCTGGAAATGTTGCCTTTCAGGCTAGTGGAGACGGTAGCATTCCGCAACCTGATGGCGGCAGCTGTCCCTCGTTACTCGGTCCCAGTCACCACTATTTCTCCCACTGTGCCGATCCCGCATTATACAATTGAGTTGACCGGCAGTGCTATGGGGTACTCAGGAATTGGGCAGTTCTGCAGCTGGGGATCACAGATGGTCGAGACCCGGTCTTGTGCCCTGGGTGCTCAATGAAAAGTGGTTTAAAAATAAAAAGGGAATAAAAATAAAAAGTGAAATGTCTCGTGACACCCCCTACGGTGTCCGGTGATTACACCAGCGCTGCAGGGCAGACCTCTGAGGAGATGTGATGGCAGCAGGGATGACTACGCTCCCTGTAGGTGTAGTGGATTTTCATCAGGGCAGCAGTGGATGATGGGGGTTGTACGCAGTAGTCCAGCGCAGCACACAGTCTCTGTGAAGGAAGCAGGAGTATGGCTCTTCTTTTGCAGGCAAATAACACACGGCACACAGTTCTTTACTTTGCATGGGTCTTTACTGGAAACCATAGGTAATATGACAGTTTCAGTAAACGGTATCGCTGGCCTTGGTAGTAGACAATGATTTTGTATGTCACTTAGGAGACCTTCGCTGTTTTTGACTTCCTCCAGCGTTCCTGCACGCAGAGCCTCCAGCCAGAAGGGTTTTATGTACCTTCGGACCCTATTAAGGACCTTTTGTGTTTATGCTAGGTGTTGGCACTGACCGCATAAAGCCGGCTCGGGCCTCCGGTGTTGACGGCTTGGGGCTAAACTCCCACACCATTCTCAGAGCCAAACCTCCGTACCACGACTGCTCCTCCCCCAGAAAGCAGCGGCTAACTGGAGCAACTGGACCCTCTCTTCTTAGGGCTACCTCGGCTAGGTACCCTCCCCTTTGCTCCTCACTGGGTACCCACTCCATTCCTCTCGAACCACCTACTTCTAACTCTCTTGCTTTGTTCTCACTAACTTCTTCCACCGCCCACCTAAGCTCAGCACACCGGGACCAGTTCCTAACAACAGACTTTTTGATTGGTCCCCTGCTCTTAGGTGTGTGGATGAACGTTATGAGCATCCCCTTTAAGACATCCAATTTCCCTGACCACAGGAATCCCACACTCTCTCTTTTGGGTGAAGTACCCCTATGTGGCGTCCCGACCAGTGGGGTCGCGACACAAGCACGTCCTAAAACATTAGCTGTGCCCTTAACAACGCAGTTTCTGTCAAAGTGCTTGTGGGCAGGGATGGTACATCTCGCTGACGGCACACTGGGTTAATATAGTGGAAGCGGGACCCAGTCGGACCTTGGGATGGAACACGTCCTTCAGACGCCAAGGATTGCGGGCCCTAACTCAGTCAGGGTTGCCCCCGCAGTCTACGGTACATCATCCTCCCCAGCCTCCCCCTCCTCTTTAGCCTCCACAACAGTCTCCAGCTGGAAGCTCTGCAACACTGCCTCGGCCAAGCGGCAACAGGCTGTTCTGAAGCTAATATGCGTAGGTGACAAACTCCACAATGCTGATGAGTTGTGGACAGCTCTGAAAGAGCAGGCAGATCATTGGCTCGCAGCTCTGAACCTAGAGCCAGGCTTGGTCGTGTGTGATAATGGCTGGAACCTGGTGGCGGCTCTGAGACAAAGCGAGCTCACACATGTGCCAGGCCTGGCCCATGTGCTCAACCTAGTGGTTTCAGTGGCTTCTTAAATCCTACCCGGAGCTTCCGTATCTGCTCGTCAAAGTACGCTGCCTGTGTGCCCATTTTAGAATAGTCACCTACTGCTTCGGCCGCCCTTGCCGGGTTTCAGCAGCATTTGCAGCTGCCGGCTCACAGACTGGTGTGTGATGTCCCCACGTGTTGGAATTCAACCCTGTAGATGTTGGTCAGGATTTGGGAGCAGAAAAGGGCAGTTGTTGACTACCAGCAACAACTAGGCCATCTGTATTTGGTTCAAACTCCACACATAAGACATGTGGAGTGGACATGGATATCTGACATATGTACAGTCCTCCAAAACTTTGAGGACTCCACCAAGGTGGTGAGCGGCGACAACGCCATCATTAGTGTCAACATCCCTCTTATCTGTCTTCTAAAACCGCTCTTGCTCGGAGCTCGATGAGATGGAGCAAGGAACCATAGTGAGTGATTACACACAACCCAGCCTCATCTCATCCCAATGAGCATTGCGGGACAATGACGAGGAGGAGGATGAGGAGGAGAAGTTAGAAGAACAGGTGCTAGTTTCATGCGCAATTGACAGTACAACCTCCACAACCGTCATACATTAGGTTCAGAGTGGATGGCCAGAGGACAGGGAGGTGGAGGAGGAAGAGGAGGAGGAGGAGGGGGATGAGGACAGAATGGTCAGTCATCCTGTTGTTGATGACCCTAAAGTGTTACCAGTCTGGCGCGCATGGCTGACTTAATGTTACGCTGCCTTTCCCATGACCCTCGCGTTATGAACATCTTGGCAGACACTCATTACTTGTTGGTGACAATTTTAGACCCACGCTACAAGGAGAACTGTATTTCTCTTTTTCCCAGGTTGAGAGATCTACAAAAATGCTGCAGTACCAGAAGGCCCTTGTTGCAGAATTAGTAAAAAAATTCACTTCAGAAAATGCTGGCGGCAGGGTCACAGTTCGGTGGATAACCAAGGCGTCCAGGAGAAAGAGGCACAACTCTAATTCAGCAGAGGTAGCGGAACACTGTGAAAGATATGGGACAGTTTTCTCAGCCCCTCTGAGAGCACAGACCCTGAGGCGCGGGGTTCTGTCACAAGGACTTATAATTATTGGGTATCCAAGCTGGACACGTGGCATGAATTGGCTCTCTACGCCTTGGAAGTCCTGGCCTGCCCTGCCGCTAGCGTTTTGTCAGAGCGGGTTTTTAGTGCCGCTGGTGGAATCATTACTCATAAACGCACCCACCTCTCAACTGAAAATACTGACAGGCTGACTGATCAAGATGAACAAGGGTTGGATTGGGCCTGACTTCAGCACACTACCAAATGATAGCAGCGTAATCTAAAATCAAAGCCATTGTATTTTTTGGGGAGGTAGATTCCCACGCCCCTCCTCACACCTACACATGGGTACACACTTCCTGATTTGGGCTATTTGCTGTACTCCTCCTCCTTCTCCTTATCCGCCACCACCATATCACCGTGGTCCATGATACCACAAAAACACATTTTATTTACATGGTGTTTATGATGCCCCTAACCGTTAAAAAGTTAGACAGTAGGTTCATGTATACTCCCCAGGTGTAAATGTTTTAGTCCATACTTAGTACATCACCATTACAAGTATAGGAGACCCGATCCTTTGTAATGGGAACAATATTTAAAGAGGCTCTTCCCAGGGGCATCGGAGTGCCTCCCAATGTTTGGCAGCCCTGCCTAGGGCAATACTAGAAAAGACTTACTTCCTAATAATGAATACATTATATAAAGAGGCCCTCATTCACGTCTCTTCCCAGGGGCATCGGACTGTAAAAAGAAATGTAAATTTAGTCAGACAACAAATGGTTTTTAGATGCATATTGGAGATCAGATATTAAAGCGTATACACCTGCTACAAATGCTGCGTACAGGTAGACAGCGTCTTGTGAGGTCTAGAAAATACCCCTCTTGCCTATAGAGATTTAAATTAATGCTTAACAGGACTGTTTTGGGATGGAGAGATGACAAATTGGATATTACCGGCTACACACGTGACGTGCAACAAATGCTTCGTACAGGTAGACAGCGTCTTGTGAGGTCTAGAAAATGGAGCTTTATACCCCTCTTGCCTATAGAGATTTAAATTAATCCTTAATAAGACTGTTTTGGGATGGAGAGATGACAAATTTGATATTACCGGCTACCTACACATGTGATGTGCTACAATTGCTGCTTACAGGTAGACAGCGTCTTGTGAGGTCTAGAAAATGGAGCTATATACCCCTCTTGCCTATAGAGATTTAAATTAATCCTTAATAGGACTGTTTTCAGATGGAGGGATGACAAATTAGATATTACCGGCTACACACGTGACATGCTACAAATGCTGCGTACAGGTAGACAGCATATCATGAGGTCTAGAAAATGGAGCTATATACCCCTCTTGCCTATAGAGATTTAGTTTAATCCTTAACAGGACTGTTTTGGGATGGAGAGATGACAAATTAGATTTATCGTCTACACACGTGACGTGCTGCAAATGCTGCGTACAGGTAGACAGCGTCTTGTGAGGTCTAGAAAATGGAGCTATATAACCCTCTTGCCTATAGAGATTTAAATTAATCCTTAGCAGGACTGTTTTGGGATGGATAGAGGAGATTTAAAGCCAGCACACCAGCCACAGATGTGATGCTGGCTGGTATACTGGCCCCCCAACCGTCCTATATACCCTGCCTCCCTGCCTGCTTGTATACTGCTAATTAGTCCTCAGAAGGACTGTTGTTTGTGTTAGATTAGCACAGCCCTGCACCTACACTAGCTGAAAGGCACGAAATCTGTCCCTGAATCAGCAGCAGCTCTCCCTACACTGACTGTCTATGACGCAGAGTGACAAGTTGAGATCGGTCAGGTCTTATGAAGACCTGATGACGCTGTGCGGCCAGCCAATCACTGTAATGCCACAACCAACATGGCTGTGGCATTACAGTGTCTGGTAGCCAATCCCTGAATGTGGGCTGGCTCTGTAAACAGCGCCAAAATGCAGAGAGGTGGATTCGCTGAGCATCCCGAGTACCATGATACTCATGTGAGTACCGAGTAGTGGCAAGCATGCTCGCTCATCACTACTATCTATATTTTCGTTTCAGAAAAAACACTAAATGGATAAAAAATTCAGAATAAAACTCACCGAGAGTAGCCAAGGTCCAATATCCATTGTGCCTATAAATACCACCAATCACCTTCCCCATGGCTTGTCTGGTTGCAGGTGATTTCACCTCCCCCATGGCTTTGGCTGGTTGCAGGAAATTGTGCATTGTTATCAGGCACTTGTGTTGCCTCTCAGTGGGGATTGCAGCATCCTGCTAAGTGCAATGGATATTGGACCTTGGCTACTCTCGGTGAGTTTTATTTTTTTTGTATGCTAATATGGCGCAGGCTGGCGGCAGCACAGACAACAGAACGATGCTGCACAGTCCCCGCCCCCTCCCACTGCACATCTCCCGACACTGCAGCCCCCGCACACCTCACCGATAATCTGCAACTTACCTAATGGGACATGACATTAGGTGATGTTACAGTCATGTGATCAGTCACATGACCATCAGATCTCTGCAGCTCCACCACCTGTAGTCTTCAGTGCTTCCCTACTATAACATGGAACCGTCACAGCTGGGAAGGAGGGAAAGGGGGCAAAGAGAGGGAGGGGGGGCTAGACAAAGTGCAAGGGGGCAGGGTGGGCATAGAGAGTGCAGGGGGCAGAGAGAGTGCAGGGTGTGAAAAGACTGCAGGGGGACACTGAGAGCTCAGGGAGGGCAAAGAGAGTGCAGGGGGACACTGAGAATGCAGGGACCCACTGAGAGCACAGGGTGGGCAAAGAGAGGGCAGAGTGGGCAAAGAGAGCACAGGGGGCAGGGTGGGCAAAGAGCACATGGTGGGCAAAAAGAATGCAGAGGGTACAGGAGGCCACAGAGCACAGAGGGCCACAGAATGCAGGGGGCAGTGAAAGTGCAGAGGGGCAGAGAGGCAGGGGGGCAAAGAGAGGGTAGTGGGCAAAGAGAATGCAGGTGGGGGCAAAAAGAAAGGGCAGGGTGGGCAAAGAGAAGGCAAGGTGAACAAAGAGCACAGGGGGCAAAGAGAGGGCAGGGGGGCAGACAAAGCAAAGGGGAGCAGACAACACAGGAGGACAATGAGATCAAAGGGGGGCGAAGAGCGTTAAGTGGGCAAAGAGAACAGGGGGGCAAAAAAGTGCAGGGGGGCAAAGACATCGCAGAGGGGCAGTTAGAGCACGAGGGGGTTGGGCAAAAGAAGCACAGGGTTGGCGAAAAGAGAGCAGGTGGAGGGGGCAAAGAGAGCACAGTTGGGCACTGACGCCCCCCTGATTTGATAGCATTGAGCTCCCATCTAGTCTCGTATAACAAACTACAGAGTTTATAACTATGTAGAAACATTGGTAAATTTGTGAACGAGGGCAATGTAATTAGGGATGGGCGAATCTACTCGCTAGGACTCGTTACTCGGCGAGTAGTAAGGGACTCGCAGGACTCGGTACTCTGCGAGTTTCCCAGCGTTTGCTCACACGAGTCCAATGCAAATCAATGGCAAACGCTGACAAAACTAGGATTGCTATTGTCTTGCATTAGACTCGGCTACTGTGCCAGTGATAGCAGGGAAACTCGCAAAGTAACTGCTGTTACATTGCGAGCCGAGTCCAGCTGTCTTCTCTGTGCAGGCTGCCAGCTCCAGGGTCCTAGAGCCCGCCTGCTCACAGAGATGATATAGCAGTGCTGAGATTGTTCTCAGTCTGCTCATTCCCTGTGCATAGACATCTATATCTATGCACAGGGGATGTAGCAGAGAGGACATCGCGTTTTGGACTGCGTCGGACAGAAGAGGATTTTTTTAATTAAAGATGGAGTCCCTAATGGCTTTTTTTTTTATTTCAAATAAAATTTTTTCTCTGTGTTGTGTTTTTTTAACCCTTTATTGGAGATTCTTAGTAGCTGGGTCAAACGTGGCCTGACATTAAGAATCTCGGGCTTAATACCAGCTTGTATAACAAAGCTGGTATTAACCCCTTTATTACCCAGCGTGCCACCGCCACCAGGGCCGCTGGAAGAGCGGGGTTCAGCGCCAGAGGATGGCGCTTCAATGAACGCGCCATCTTCTGGGGCGGCTGCGGGCTGCAATTTGCAGCGGGGGGTGCCCAGAAAGCTTGGGCATCCCTGCGCTGCGGATTCCAGCCCCCAGCTGCTTAGCTGTACCTGGCTAGACATAGAAATTGCGCGGAGCCCCACGCATTTTTTTTTTATTATTTCATGAATTTCAGAGTCAGAGTCTCAGAGTCAGAGAGTCAGAGTCAGAGTCTCAGAGTCAGAGTCTCAGAGTCAGGGTCAGAGTCTGACTCAGAGTCAGAGTCTCAGAGTCAGAGTCTCAGAGTCAGAGTCTCAGAGTCTCAGAGTCAGAGTCTCAGAGTCTCAGAGTCAGAGTCTCAGAGTCAGAGTCTCAGAGTCAGAGTCAGAGTCTCAGAGTCAGAGTCTCAGAGTCTCAGAGTCAGAGTCTCAGAGTCTCAGAGTCTCAGAGTCAGAGTCTCAGAGTCAGAGTCTCAGAGTCAGAGTCTCAGAGTCAGAGTCTCAGAGTCTCAGAGTCTCAGAGTCAGAGTCTCAGAGTCAGAGTCTCAGAGTCAGAGTCTGACTCAGAGTCTCAGAGTCTCAGAGTCAGAGTCTCAGAGTCTCAGAGTCAGAGTCTCAGAGTCAGAGTCTCAGAGTCAGAGTCTCAGAGTCAGAGTCAGAGTCTCAGAGTCAGAGTCTCAAAGTCAGAGTCTCAGAGTCAGAGTCTCAGAGTCAGAGTCTCAGAGTCAGAGTCTCAGAGTCAGAGTCAGAGTCTCAGAGTCAGAGTCTCAGAGTCAGAGTCTCCGAGTCAGAGTCTCAGAGTCACAGTCTCAGAGTCACAGTCTCAGAGTCAGAGTCTCACCCTCAGAGCCAGAGTCAGAGTCTCAGAGTCAGAGTCTTAGAGTCAGAGTCACAGTCTCAGAGTCAGAGTCTCACCCTCAGAGCCAGAGTCAGAGTCTCAGAGTCAGAGTCTCAGAGTCAGAGTCAGAGTCAGAGTCTCAGAGTCTCAGAGTCAGAGTCAGAGTCTCAGAGTCAGAGTCTCAGAGTCAGAGTCAAAGTCTCAGAGTCAGAGTCTCAGAGTCAGAGTCAGAGTCTCAGAGTCAGAGTCAGAGTCTCAGAGTCAGAGTCTCAGAGTCAGAGTCTCAGAGTCAGATTCTCAGAGTCAGAGTCTCAGAGTCAGAGTCAGAGTCTCAGAGTCAGAGTCAGAGTCTCAGAGTCTCAGAGTCAGAGTCTCAGAGTCAGAGTCAGAGTCTCAGAGTCAGAGTCTCAGAGTCAGAGTCTCAGAGTCAGAGTCTCAGAGTCAGAGTCAGAGTCTCAGAGTCAGAGTCTCAGAGTCAGAATCTCAGAATTTCATGAAATAATTAAAAAAAAATGCGTGGGGCTCCGCGCAATTTCTATGTCTAGCCAGGTACAGCTAAGCAGCTGGGGGCTGGAATCCACAGCGCAGGGATGCCCAAGCTTTCTGGGCACCCCCCGCTGCAAATTGCAGCCCGCAGCCGCCCCAGAAGATGGCGCGTTCATTGAAGCGCCATCCTCTGGCGCTGAATCCTGCTCTTCCAGCGGCCCTGGTGGCGGTGGCACGCTGGGTAATAAAGAGGTTAGGGCCAGCTTTGTATTATCAGCTGGCCCTAAGCCCGAAATTTATGGCGGTCACGCCAATATTAGACATGGCCGCCATGAATTTCTATTAAATTGTTTTAAAAAAAACACAACACAGAGAAAAATTTTTATTAGAAATAAAAAAAAAGCCATTAGGGACTCCATCTTTAATTAAAAAAATCCTCTTCCGTCCGACGCAGTCCAAAACGCGATGTCCTCTCTGCTCATCCCTGTGCATAGATATAGATGTCTATGCACAGGGAATGAGCAGACTGAGAACAATCTCAGCTCTGCTACATCAGGCAGCAGGCGGGCTCTAGGACCCTGGAGCTGCGGCAGCCAGCACACTGAGCAGACAGGACTCTTATCTGTGCGAGTTTCCCAGCGATTACTGTGTTGCAAATTAAACGAGTCCAATGCAAATCAATGGCAAAACTAGGATTGCTTCAGGCTGAAGCTTCCGAGACACATCTGTGATTTGTAAATCTCACACTACTCGCTATTACTCGCTTCCCCATTCATTAACATTGGACTCGCTAGACTCGCAACGAGTAGCGAGTCCTGTGCTCGGACTCGCTAGAGTCAAGCGATTTCGAGTAATTTAGGATTCGCTCATCACTAAATGTAATACTTGCTTGTAGGTTAAGAGTGGGCCCCCATAGCCGATGTTACTGTTGGGCCTTGGCAGTATTGAATTGCCTATGTTTTAGATTTTTTTTCCTATTGCTCAGACCTACGTGCCTCAGTGATTGCCACATTTAAAAAGCTATTCCAAACATTTAAATGATCTTTATCACCTATATAAATGCTATCTCATCAGTCCCATCAAGAATGAATAAAGAGGTGGCCCACATAAGTGGCCAGTACTCTATTTCAAAAGGACACGTTAGAACCTCGATTTCAGAAATGATGGAGGTTTCTTCAGATCCACAAAAACAGCCCAATTAAACTGGTGTCCTCCTCCTTCCATTACACTAGTACCTGAGTTATCTTTTAAAAATCTACCTATTCTATCTGTATCTAGCATGAACACTAACAACCTAATCGGCCTGTTTTTATGAGCAGACTCTAATTTGTATTGTGTCAGGTGTAATAAGTGGAAAAAAAACAGTTTTGTACAGTACTTACAGTTTATGTAAAAATAGAGAGGAGAATCATAGCAAAGATTTTTACATGGATCCCAGCATGCAGGGTTGGCTCCAAGTTTATGTTGGTCCTTGGGAACAAAGATTAAATAGGCCGTCTTTGTTATCATTAATATTTTTGCATATTTTTTGGCCAATAGTTTTGAATTAAGACTATTTTTGTGGCACAATTTACTCTATTTTTATTTTGCTTTCTTGGAAGGTCAAATAATAATAATAATCTTTATTTATATAGCGCCAACATATTCAGCAGCGCTTAACAATTCAGAGGTTCATATTTAAACAATCATAAGAAACAGTTATCAGAAAATGCAATACAATTCAATACAGAAAATAATACAATACAAAGCATAATACAATCCAATAATTAGAACAAGGTAATGACAGCCCTGCTCATAAGAGCTTACAATCTAATAATGAGGTGGGGGTGACACAAAGTACTGGTGCTTTTTTACAATGATGGTATAGTCAACTTGAGGAGATGGGGAACAGATTTGGAGCAGTATAAGTGGCCATCAACCACTATTTGTGATGCATGGGAGACTGGTGGAGCAAATAGAACTATGTCTAGATGACTTTGACTAGGGATCATGATAGGCCACCCTAAAAAGATGTGTGAAACTATGTAAGTTGCGGATACACCTAATTTCTGGTGGTAGAGCATTCCAGAGAATTGGTGCAGCTCGGGAGAAGTCTTGGAGCCAGGAGTGGGAGGTTCGGATTAAAGAGGACCTGTCACCCCCCTGCTGCATGGCAGTCTAAATGCAGCACTGAATGCAGCAGACAGGGAAGGGGTCCCCCATGTGTCTGTGTGCTGTGTACCCCGAGATATAACCTTAGGCATACTCACTGTTAAAAGTCAGGAGGGCATTCCCTGGTACAAAGGTCAGCTTGATTCAAGGGGGAATTCCCTCCCCCTCTGCCTCTCTGTGCCACCTCCTGCTGTGCTGTTTATGCTTTGTTCAGACAGCAGCGCAGGAATCTGGAGCTGACATCAGGACAAATGATTTGCATGCTGTATGCAGCAGAATGAGTAACAGAGAGGAGGAAGGCAGAGCCAGCACAGCTGAAGCAGCATACAGACACAGTTGAAGGGAATGGCCCCCGTGAATCAAGCTGACTCCTGCACCAGGAAATGCCCTCCTGACTTTTAAAAGTGAGTTTGCCTAAGGCTATATCTCGGGGTACACAGCACACAGACACATGGGGAACCCCTTCCCTGAATGCAGCAGACATGCTGTATTCAGTGCTGCATTTAGATTGCCATGCACCAGGGGGTGACAGGTCTGCTTTAATGCAGAAGTGAGTCTAAAGTCACTTCCAGAGCAAAGAGAACAGGTGGGGTGACAGACAGAGATGAGGGAGGAGATGTAGTGAGGTGCTGCACTGTGAAGAGCTCTGTGGGTGAGAACAAGCAGTTTGAATTGGATCCTATAGTGTATAGGCAGCCAGTGCAATGACTGGCATAGAGCAGAACATCCGAGTAACGGTTAGCTAGATAGGTGATCCTGGCTGCTGCATTAAGGATGGACTGGAGAGGGTAGAGGCTAGTGTGGGGGAGGCCAATTAAAAGAGAATTATAATTGTCAAGGCGGGAGTGAATCAGAGCCACAGTGAGGATTTTAGTCTTTTCCAAAGTGTGAAAGGGGCGAATCCTAGAGATGTTCTTCAGGTGTAAGCGGCAAAAGCGGGCAAGAGATTGTATACATGGTGTGAAGGAAAAATCAGAGTCAAACATAACACCCAGACAGCGAGCCTGCTGACTAAGCGCTATCATGATGCTGCACACTGAGAGAGAGATGTCATATTTAGGGAGCTTAGTGGAGGGCGGGAGCAGAAGAAGTTCAGTTTTGGAAATGTTGAGTTTCAGATAGAGAGCAAACATGATATTGGAAACTGTGGTTAGACAGTCATTGGTGTTCTTTATTAGAGCGGGAGTAAGGTCAGGGGAAGAAGTGTATAGTTGTGTGTCATCAGCATAAAGATGGTACTGGAAGCCAAATCTGCTGATGGTCTGTCCAATCGGGGCCATGTAGAGAGAGAAGAGAAGAGGTCCAAGGACTGAACCCTTAGGAACCCTAATAGTGAGAGGAAGAGGGGAGGAAGTGGAGCCAGCAAATAATACACTGAAAGAGGGGTCAGAAAGATAGGATGAGAACGAGGAGAGAGCCGTGTCCTTGATGCCGATGGAGTGCAGCATGGAGAGTAGGAGCTGGTGGTCAACAGTGTCAAAGGCTGCAGAGAGATCAAGAAGGATAAGCAGAGAGTAGTCACCAAATGACGAAAATCTGTGATTCAGTCGGACCTGGCTGCCATGAAAGGTATATTTGGCATCTGTGAGGTAACATAGTAACATAGTAACATAGTTTTTAAGGTTGAAGGAAGACTTTAAGTCCATCTAGTTTAACCCATAGCCTAACATGTTGATCCAGAGGAAGGCAAAAAAAACCCATGTGGCAACACTAAGCTCCACATTGGGGGAAAAAATTCCTTCCTGACTCCAGGTACGGCAATCAGACTAGTTCCCTGGATCAACGCCATATCGAAGAATCTAGTATGTATGACTGGTAATATTATAGTTTTCAAGAAAGGCATCCAGGCCCTTCTTAAATGTTAGTAGTACATTGTAAAGCGCTGCGGAATATGTTGGCGCTATATAAATAAAGCTTTATTATTATTATTATTATTATTATTATAGTAGTGACTCACTCATTACAACATCATGTGGCAGAGAGTTCCATAGTCTCACTGCTCTTACAGTAAAGAATCCGCGTCTGTGATTATGATTAAACCTTCTTTCCTCCAGACGTAGAGGATGCCCCCTTGTCCCAGTCTCAGGCCTAAGAGTAAACAGATCATTAGAAAGGTCTCTGTACTGTCCCCTCATATATTTATACATTATTATAAGATCACCCCTAAGCCTTCGTTTTTCCAAGCTAAATAACCCCAAGTTTAATAACCTGTCTTGGTATTGCAGACCCCTTAGTCCTCTAATGACTTTTGTCGCTCTTCTCTGGACCCGCTCTAGTTCAGCTATGTCTTTCTTATACACCGGAGACCAGAATTGTACACAGTATTCTAAGTGTGGTCGCACTAGTGACTTGTATAGAGGTAAAATTATGTTCTCCTCATGAGCATCTATGCCTCTTTTAATGCATCCCATTATTTTATTTGCCTTTGCAGCAGCTGCCTGACACTGGCCACTGAATGTGAGTTTGTCATCTACCCATACACCCAGGTCTTTTTCAGTGATAGTTTTGCCCAGTGTTTTACAATTAAGCACATAATTATACCTTTTGTTTCCTCTGCCCAAGTGCATGACTTTACATTTATCCCCATTAAAGCTCATTTGCCATTTAGCAGCCCAAGCTTCTAGTTTACATAAATCCTCCTGTAATATAAAATTGTCCTCCTCTGTATTGATTACCCTACAGAGTTTAGTGTCATCCGCAAATATTGAGATTCTACTCTGTATGCCCCCTACAAGGTCATTAATAAATATATTAAATAGAAGCGGGCCCAACACTGACCCCTGTGGTACCCCACTGTTAACTGTGACCCATTCTGAGTGTGTTCCATTAATAACCACCCTTTGTTTCCTATCACTAAGCCAGTTCTTAACCCACTTACATATATTTTCCCCTATCCCCATTGCCCTCATTTTATGTATCAACCTTTTGTGTGGCACCGTATCAAAAGCTTTTGAAAAGTCCATATACACCACATCCACTGCATTTCCTTGGTCCAGTCCAGAGCTTACGTCTTCATAGAAGCTTATTAGATTAGTTTGACAGGAACGGTCCCTCGTAAAACCATGTTGATAATGGGTCATGAGGTTATTTTTCTTCAGGTACTCCAGTATAGCATCTCTTAGAAAACCCTCTAGGATTTTACCCACAGTAGAGGTTAAGCTTACTGGCTTATAATTTCCAAGTTCAGTTTTTGTCCCCTTTTTGAATATTGGCACCACATTTGCTATACGCCAGTCCTGTGGTACAGACCCTGTTATTATGGAATCTTTAAATATTAAAAATAATGGTCTATCTATGACAGTACTTAATTCCTGCAGCACTCTGGGGTGTATCCCATCCGGGCCCGGGGATTTGTCAATTTTAGTGATTTTTAGACGATGCCGTAATTCCTCTTGGGTTAAGCAGGTGACATTTAATTGAGAATTTTTGTTATCACTGATCATATTGTCTGTCATGGGATTTTCTTGTGTAAATACTGTTGAAAAAAAGTCATTTAGCATATTGGCTTTTTCCTCATCCTCATCCACCATTTCACCCAGACTATTTTTAAAGGGGCCAACACCATCAATTTTTAGTTTCTTACTATTTATGTAGTTAAACAATATTTTGGGATTCTTTTTACTTTCTCTGGCAATGAGTCTCTCTGTCTCAATCTTTGCTACCTTGATTTGCTTTTTACAAATGTTATTTAATTTTCTGTATTTACTTAATGCCTCATCACTACCTACTTGCTTTAATTCCCTAAATGCTTTCTTTTTGTCACATATTGCACCTCTTACCGCTTTATTTAGCCATAGTGGTTTCCTCCTATTTCTAGCATGCTTATTCCCATAGGGTATATATTGTGCACAGGTCCTATTCAGGATGCTAATAAACGTCTCCCATTTGTGTTGTGTACTTTTATGTCTCAGGACATCGTCCCAGTTTATTGCACTAAGATCATCTCTCAACCGTTGGAAATTTGCCTTCCTGAAGTTTAGTGTCCTTGTAGCCCCTCTACTACACGTCTTAGTAAAGGATACTTGAAAGCTTATTAAGTTATGATCACTATTACCCAAGTGACCTCCAACCCGTATATTTGATATGCGGTCCGGCCTGTTGGTTAATATTAGGTACAGCAGTGCCCCCCTTCTTGTTGGGTCCTGAACCAGTTGTGAAAGGTAATTGTCTCTCATAGCTTTCAAAAACTTATTACCCTTGCTGGAACTGCAGGTTTCTGATCCCCAATATATTTCAGGGTAGTTGAAGTCCCCCACAATAATAACTTCTCCCTGAGTCGCTGCTTCATCTATTTGCTTTATGAGGATATTCTCCTCCACTTCCATTATTGTTGGGGACTTATAACAAACCCCTATCAGTAATTTATTTTTTCCCCCTCCCCTTATCTCCACCCACAGGGACTCTACATTTCCATTAGATTCACCTATATTATCACGCAGGATGGGTTTTAAGGATGATTTTACGTATAAACATACACCTCCTCCTCGCCTATTTGTACGGTCATTTCTGAACAGACAATAGCCCTGTAAATTAACAGCCCAGTCATGGCTCTCGTCCAGCCAAGTCTCCGAAATCCCCACCATGTCATAATTATTTTCCAACAAAATCAATTCTAATTCCTCCATTTTGTTGGTGAGGCTTCTGGCATTAGTGTACGTGCACTTTATGCATCTCTCTTTACCTCTATTCCTTCCTACTAGATTGACTGTTCTAACACCACCCCCCATGCCACCCCCAATTTTATTACTTGTGCCCAGGTTACTATTTACACTATCTTCCCCTCCTATACAATGAATACCCTCCCCCCCAATCCCTAGTTTAAACACTCCTCCAACCTTCTAGCCATTTTCTCCCCCAGCACAGCTGCACCCTCCCCATTGAGGTGCAGCCCGTCCCTAGCATAGCACCTGTAGCCAACAGAGAAGTCAGCCCAGTTCTCCAGGAACCCAAACCCCTCCTTCCTACACCAATTCCTGAGCCACTTATTTATCTCCTTAATCTCCCTTTGCCTCTCTGGTGTGGCACGTGGTACAGGCAGTATTTCAGAGAATACTACCTTGGAGGTCCTTGCCTTAAGCTTGCAGCCTAATTCCCTGAAATCATCTTTAAGGACCTTCCACCTACCTCTAACTTTGTCATTTGTGCCAATGTGCACCATGACCGCTGGGTCCTCACCAGCCCCTCCCAGTAATCTGTCAACCCGCTCAGCGATGTGCCGGACTCGAGTGCCAGGTAGGCAGCACATGTCGGCAATCCTGTATATGATGGGTATGTATCACACAGACAGAGGTCTGCTGCAATTTAAATCTAGGATGTTTGCTCGGACTTATTGTTCCACAAGCCTTTATATGATGGACTGGATTTAAGGAGGGAGGGACTGAACATCCACAGTCATGGATATAATGAGACTCCTTCCAGATCACATGACTGTGATGTAAGCAAGGTCCTTCATATTTGCTGTGTGTGTGAACCATATGGCAAACAAACAGGTCTGAGAGTGGAGCTGGTTAGAGCTCCTGCAAGTCCAGGTGGTAATTGAGGCCCGGTGGATCTGGACTAACGACAGGTACCCACACAGAGCAAGTCCAAGGACCTGGTGGGTGATCGCTGAGTGCAACCTACTGTACAGCAAGAGTGGCAAGGCCATCTGAATACTACTAAGCTGCAAGAGCAGGTAAAACCAGAATGGGACATTGTGTGTGCTGACTGGGTTCAGTAAATGAACAGTGTGGGATATCCACAGTTGAAACAGACTGGAGTAGAGATGAGCCACCACCCTAGTGTTTGAATTCAATTCAGTTCGCAGAATTGGGCGTTTGTTTGTCGAATGTTCATCAAATGTTTCTCGAACACCGTCGAATTCCATTGAAAACAACGGCAGGCCAACACAAACACATCCTCAGGCAGTGGAGAGTATATAAAATGAGAACCCTTATATAGGACCTTTGTCCAATCATGATTTACAATTAATTATGACAACACAGGAAGAAGACAGCCTAAGATACCAAATGAAATCTACCTAATACATAACATGGAATTGGTTTTTAAAAAACAATCATTATAATAATCTAAAATTAATATAATAAAAACATATACTTAATATTATAATATCTTACTAATAAAAATAAAGATTTTTTTTAAATATGTATATATATTTTTTTTAAAAAGAAGTTTTTGATTGGGAGGTGTTAATGAATTGCTTTAGTCCCTCGGGAGTAGAGTTGAGCCACCACCCTAGTGTTCGAATTCGATTCGGTTCGCCGAATATATATGCAACAAAACAGACAGACGCCCCTAGTGGCCACACTATGTCCTGCATAAAGATAAAAGGTGAAAAAAAATTGATACATGATAATGTGTGGTATTAGTGGATATTTAGGCCAGAATAGCATAAGCTCATAACCCGCATCAAGGGTCAAGTCCCTATAACTATATTCAGAAAAAGACACATGAAAGGACATTAATTTAGATCATCAATCAAAAAAAGCTTCAAAAAATCAAAGACGTTTACCAAAACTCAATATCCGTTGCACTTCAGCAAGACAAAGTAGACCTGATGGTAGGCCTTTACCATTGGGGCTACTTTGTCCTCCTGAAGTGCAATGGATATTGAGTTTTGGTAAGCTTCTTTGATTTTTTTTAAGTTAAAATCTCCTAAGGTTGAGCGGTCAGAGTTAGGGATGACCAGAGAAAGTTATGGAACTACCAACCTTAGTGACCTGACGCCACCCAGAGTGTACCACACTATGACTGGTAGTGGTGTGGTAGCTCCAGAAGAGGGAACTGACACCAAATTTGTTAGTGACTTGGGTATTCACCATACCATGGGGAGTGATATGGACTCCAGAGCTGACTGCTACACTACTAAAGTAGAAAGGGAGTGCAGTCAGGATGAGTTAGACAAGGTGAGAAAGTCCCACCCCTGTCGTCGAAGGCGCAAAGACCACAAGGAAGTTGCTTTTGTAGCCCTTGCTGAAAGTATAAATAAAGAAAATTCAATTCTGTGTGCTTCTGTTCCTAGTGTAGATCCTCCTTCAGAAGCAGAAGAGATAAAGGAAGATGAGGTTATGTTGCCAGTAGCAACACACAGTGCAGTGATAGACAACAAAGAGGACAAGGAGAAAAAGCCAGCCCAGAAGATGGTAGGTGTGACATCTCCTGTGTCTAACCAGGTAACTGAGGATCAGTCAGCAGAGAACCTCAATGAAATGTATGGTGCAATTTCCGAGAAGGTTAAAGACTCCAAAGACTATGAAGTTGAAGAGATGGAGGGTGTGAAATCTTCTGTAGGTGACACCGTCGGGACCCAAGACAAGAGAGGGTTGAAAGTGAGGCTGCCAATGCCCAAGAGTAGTGATGCGAGTCCTAAATTACTCGGAATCGCTTGACTCTAGCGAGTCCGAGCCCGGGACTCGCTACTCGTTGCGAGTTAATGAATGGGGAAGCGAGTAATAGCGAGTAATGTGCGATTTAAAAATCGCAGATGTGTCTCGGAAAGCGCTCACATTGCCGTGTTGTAAACCCCACTCGCAACTGTATTTTGCTGCTGTCTCCGAGGCCAAACTCACATGTGTTTGTCTTATTTGGCGCAGATGAGGCGAGGCAAGCGATTTTCTCCAGCAAACCCCATGCTTTTAGCAAACAGGAAATAAGCCGACTCGAGCTGACAGACGCGCACACACACAGAGCAAGCATGGCCAGTGTCAACATGCTGCAGTTGATTGACCTGGTGGAGGCTCGGCCCCTGCTTTGGCTGCCCACTGACCCTGCCTATGGGGATAACATCCAGCGGACTACAGCCTGGAGGGAGGTCGCTCAAGTCATGTTCCCTGCATTCCATCGCAGTGGCCAGGATGCACAGAGCAATATGGGTCAGTTAAATGTGTTCACACGTTATATTGCATTTACCGTATATACTCGTTTATAAGCCGACCCGTGTATAAGCCGACCCCCCTACTTTTGCCCCCAAAAACTGAGAAAACATATTGACCGTCATCCTGGTATACAGCGGCTATCACTAGTAGACAGCCCCAGAGCAGAGTATACAGCTCCACCTGCAGAGTATACAGGCCCCCCAGTGGGTATACATGCCCCCCATATTAGGGTATACAGCCCCCCGTGGGTATACAGGCCCCCCAGCAGTGGGCATACAGGGCCCCCAGTGGGTATACAGGGCCCCCAGCAGTGGGTATACAGCCCCCCGTGGGTATACTGGCCCCCCAGCAGTGGGTATACAGGGCCCTCAGTGGGTATACAGGGCCCCCAGCAGTGGGTATACAGCCCCCCTGTGGGTATACAGGCCCCCCAGCAGTGGGTATACAGGGCCCCCGTGGGTATACAGGGCCCCCATAGTAGGGTATACAGGGCCCTCAATGTGTTATCATGCGCCGTCGCATGGTTGCCTATATTTGGATGGAGTCACAATAGTACACTTAGTTTAAGGGCTGGTCCTCCTGGCTCTGAAGGCCAGGGGGTTGGGTGTATATAAATACCACTAATGAGCGGAGTCTGGTGCCCACACTATTACATTCTCTATGCGTTGACATGTGCACTGCCTCATTTGTGATTGTTGCCACGTGAGCTCAATGTCCGTAATGCTGTTGATGATGTTCCCACACTGTCGTGTCACTGTGCCTTGTATACACATTACACACACAACATGATAAAATGTTATTGTTGATTTGTACACATACTTTTAGTGTTTCAAATGTTACAGAGGTCTAAACCCAGTTTGAAATCATTTCACAGTTGACCTGCTTATCAAACGGTGGAGGAGCTGTCGGGATCAGCACAAAAGGCAACACCGTAAGATCTTGGAGGGGGGACCGGAAGCTGATCCAGGGCCGATATATCGCCACTACGACCGGTTGTCCTTCCTTGAACCGGTGGTCTGTATGCCAAGGTATGTGTCTGCTGCACTGTTGTGTACTATTATTGTTATTATTATTTATTTATATAGCGCCATTAGGTTCCATGGCACTTTACATGAGGATAAGGGTTAACGACAAAAAAACAGTACATGAAGACAATCAGGTCATACAGGTACAAGAGGAGAGGACCCTGTCCACGAGGGCACACAGTCTACGTATGAAGCTCTATAATGAGTGTGGTGGTTTACATACCCACACTGGGGTTTGTTTCTGCCATGGTGCAACAGAATTCTATTACCTTTGGCAATGATCCAGGACATACACATTTATAGCCACATTGTGACGTTGGGACAAATAAGCAATGTTCTACAGGGTGGGCAGACACAATGTTCCGTGACCTCACAATTAGCTATTATTGTTGGCATGTTTGTGGAACAAAGCCATGTTCTTCCCTGCAATGGCCTCTAAGGTGTGTGGCCTTGTCTGGTTTGCCTGTCATAAGCCTCATTTGTATCAGTTCCTAATGGCCTCGACTTGCATAAGGGCACATACATCCCTACACGTTTAGTTGTGGGTGTTTTTTTCGGCTAAATAACGTTGCAAGGATATACCCCTTTTGCACTAAACTGTTTGTACACCATCCCAGATTGTTGACACAGTCACACACATTTGAGGACATACCCTGTATCACTACAAATACGTGTGGGTGAGTTTTCATATGGGTATATTTGGGCCTGCAAGGTGATGGTGTAGATATTAGGGCCCACATGTGAATTTTATTTTTTTGTCGGTAACTGATGGCCACATTACGAATGCTCCGGAAAACATAGTGTATTAATGCTGTTAAAATCAAACTAAAGAGGGCCATATTTTAAGGGCAACAGGCTTTTATGTCCAAGGTCCTTTAGGAAACCCGAGGTTTGGCCTTGCTGCTCCCGGTTTTTTGTTCAACCCTGTTGGAATAACTGTAAAACTGTCCATCTGTGCATACCACCTTGTTTGGCACCAACGATATGTGACCTGCTGCTCAAAAACAACCCCATACTCTATGTCCATTACAGTCATTTCAAAAGCCAAGCCATCTTTTTTATTTACCAAGACATTCCTGATTAGCATACATGGCAGCAAAAAGGAGTTTAGGCCATTAACGCCGAATGCTCATGTGTCACCTATGCTGCAGGACTCCATTTCCTGTCTTGCTCATCTTCCCTATAGATCTGGGTTATGTGCATTGAGACCAAGGCCGCCCACACTGCGTCTTTTTGTGTCCATCTGATGGCAAACAACCCTGAAGAATGTGTTTGCCTCACAGTGTCAGGCTATAGCTTTGTCCACATAAAGTTTCAACAAAAAGTCAAAGCAATAGTTGTGGCCACTAATATGTCTTCAAGTGCCTAAATAGCTGTCCTGCCTAAGGCAGGGCACAGTGTAATAGTGCAGACAAATTTTAAAATTTCTAATGTAATGGCAAAAAATCGAGGACCAACACTACCCACACATAGAATATTGGTTGAGGCATGAGCCAAAATGTCCTTAATGTATTTTGCTGCAATTCCATCTTAAGGCCAACAATGAAAAGACACATAATACACAGATACACTGAGTCAAAAAAGCGTGCACATTTTATGTTTGGCCTATGGTTTTGTTTCCAAACGCAACCCATTCACCAAATTTTTTTTGTATTTACCCACAGAGCTGCTCACTACCACAGGCGGCGTGGTAACCCGCCAGCACAGCTGCCTGAAGAGGCGAGGGAGGCCCCTGAACCACCACCACTTGGAGTGGAGGAAGGAGTACCACCACCACCACCTTTGGGGCATGGCCGGCCACAGGAAGAAGAGGAGGATGAAGGGCCACACCAACGGTCTCCCCACCAAAACCAACCTCTGGCCATCCAGCTTCGTCCACTGCTGACTGCCAGCAGTGTGGGGAGTCACCAGAACCCCAGCAGCCATGCTCTGATCCCAGGGGCACCAAATGACCACCTTGGACAATGTGATGCTGACTTTGCCCGCAGTCTCATACCTTTTCTGGCTCTCATTCCATTGGAGAGACGACTGCGGGCAAGGTCAGCAATCCACATTGTCCTTGATGCCTGTCGGCCCCCAAACCACCCTGGCCAGGTATTTAATTATTTGGAGGGGTGGCAGCAGTCGAGCGCAAACAGGCTAGACAGGCCCACACCCCGGGACAGCTATGTGCCACCCAACATGGACCTCCCAACCCAAGGCCATTTCGAGACACCGGCCCAGATGACCCACCCTACAGGGTTACAAGCAGTGGGGGAGGCTATCCATGGGGCCCTGGACCTCCTCCAGGACCAGGGTGATGGTGGCCCGGTAGAGGCTACCCCACACAATCACCCCACCTACCACCAGCTGTAGGGTCAACTTTTTTGTTTTTTTTTGTTATCAAAAAAGTGCATTGCACTATTGCTATTTGTTTTTTTCTGTTTTATTTGTTAGCTTTTAGAAAGCTCAGAAACGCAAAAAAAACAATCTGACATCTTTGCCATTAAGGCGTGATAATACACATTTTGAAAAAACTGCTTTGTGTCTGTCTTTTTTCAGGGAATGGATGTGTAGGTTGTTTTGTGGGTGGGCTTAAAGTCATCATCATTAGCAAGTACTTTACGGCCCGCATGGCGCATGAAGGCACCTTGGTTAGTATGTGTAAAATCATGACTCCACACATACAAATGTTGCTGACAAATAAATAGTGCCTGTGTTTGGGGGGGGTTACTTAATGACTCGCTATGGCAACAACACTAGGAACACAGATGCGAGAGGCTGGGACGTCTACTTGCAACACAGCGCGTCTACGCGTTATCTCCGTAGCGTACAGTGGGACCCTTCGCCAGGCTCCAGCAGGATCATAGTACAAGCAACGTCCACGATGCAGGCATAGGCTTGTTGCCTCAAAAAATTAGCTCAAAGGGCTTAATAAACTCTTTTTAGAAATAGAGGAGGGCGCGTGGCCCATACTATATTCTTGCTTGTCCGGAGAGCATAGTACAAGCAACGTCCACGATGCAGGCATAGGCTTGTTGCCTCAAAAAATTAGCTCAAAGGGCTTAATAAACTCTTTTTAGAAATAGAGGAGGGCGCGTGGCCCATACTATATTCTTGCTTGTCCTAAGAGCATAGTACAAGCAACGTCCACGATGCAGGCATAGGCTTGTTGCCTCAAAAAATTAGCCCAAAGGGCTGTATTGTATTTAAAAAAAAAATGAAAAATGCTCACAAGCGGATGCACTTGTAAAGTAAAATGATTTTTACAGATTGCGTATTTTTGTTATCATGCAGCAAATGTTGCAGGAACATGACATCACATCGTCTGAGCTGAGGGAGATGCCGATACTTCCTGTCTTAAAAGGGCATAAAGTTAAAAGCGCAATATTCCAATCCTATTAATTATGATTAGGTTACTCTACATTTGGGTACTGTCGTCTGGGGGCTTACGAACTGCGATGATATCCAGTCCTTGTTGAACTTAATGAGAGTCAGCCTGTCGGCATTTTCAATAGTAAGCCGTGACCTTCTATCAGTGACTATACCCCCAGCGGCACTGAAAACACGCTCTGATGTCACACTAGCAGCTGGGCAGGCCAGCACCTCCAAGGCATACAAAGCGAGCTCTGTCCAAGTGTGAAGCTTGGAAACCCAGTAATTAAAGGGTACAGAAGGGTCGGTTAGGAAGCTGGTACTGTCACTGACATACTCATTCACCATGTTGGAAAATTGTTGTCTCCTAGTCAAGGTGACCGTAGGCATGATCCGTTGTTGATCGGAAGGTCTGTTGAACATCGCCCAGTTGGTGGACATCTTACCCCCACCTCTTCTTGACATTGATGATGTTTGTGTCCCAACCAAAGGCTGCTGTTGCAAAGAGCTGGTTCTTCGGGGTATAGCGGAGTCAGACGGTGATATGGACATCAAATTGTCAACAACAACACTCTTGAAAAAATCCATCGTTAAGCCCCTGGGTGACTGCAACAGCAGCGACGGAAATTTGTCTTTGTATCTGGGGTCCAAAAAGGTTGACAACCAGTAGAGGTTGCTGGCATATATGTGAATGACGCGTGGATCTTGGGAGAGACATTGAGACATTACGTCAGCCATGTGTGCTAAGCTGCAAAGACTCATCTCCTTGGTTACAACAGAATGAGGATCCCTACGCATCATGGCCTCTAAATCGGTCTCCGCCTCCTCCTCTTCAGCCCACCCATGCTGTACCGACATAAACGTAGGGTTGGGAGTACCATCAGGGTTCACATCAGTTCCACAGAAAAATGAATCTTCTTCATCATCAATCTCATCACCTTCTTCTTCCAGACCCAATGTAGCCTGCTGATATTGGCTTGGCTGGCTAGGATCAGCGATGTTAAATTCTGGCTCCATAGCCATCCGCTGGGCCCTCAAAGATTCTGTTTTCAGATTCAGGAGCAATTCTTTAAGCAAACAGAGCATGGGGATGGTGAGACTGATAATGGACTGATCACCGCTGACAAGTTTGGTGCAGTATTCAAAGTTCTCCAGCAACTCGCAAAGATCAGCGATCCAGACCCACTCGAAAGTACTAATGTGTCTGGTCTGACTTCCGTGGTGACGGGCATGTTGCAGCTGATATTCTGCTATTGCCCTCTGCTGCTCATTAAACCTTGCCAACATATGGAATGTTGAGTTCCATCGCGTGGGCATGTCGCAAATTAGCCGGTGTTTAGGCAAATTTAATTTGTTTTGAAGGGCTGAAAGACTTCCAACTGCTGTGTACGAATGTCAAAAATGCTCGCAAATTCGCCTCACCTTCTCCAGTAGGTCAGATAACTCGGGGTATATTTTCAAGAATTTCTGAACTATTAGGTTCAGCACGTGAGCCAGGCAAGGCACGTGAACAAGGTTACCGTGCTTTAGTGCCGCCACAAGGTTTTGTCCATTATTGCTGACAACAAGACCTGGTTGTAGTTGCAGTGGGGCCAGCCACTCATCAGTCTGTTGCTTAAGACCTTTCCACAGCTCAGTTGCAGTGTGAGGTGTGTCACCTAGACAGATAAGCTTCAGAAGAGCCTGTTGTCGCCTTGCTGAAGCACTACTGCAAAGCTCCCAACTTGGACGTGATGGTGCGGGCAGCTCAGCAGTGGACAAGGAAGTTGCAGAAGCAGATTGTGTACTGGACATATATGATGAGGCAGCCACCCGGAATGATGTTGTGCCCGCTATTCGTGGAGTTGGTAGTATCTCAGATGGTCCACTTTGAGAAGTTGGGACACTGTCCACCAGGTTGATCCAGTGAGCCGTTACTGAGATGTATCTGCCCTGTCCACAACTACTTGTCCACGTGTCCGTTGTTAGGTGGACTTTGGCGGTTACAGCATTTGTTAGTGCACGCTTTAAGTTGTTAACAACGTGCTGGTGTAACGCGGGGACGGCACTACGTGAGAAAAAGTAGCGGCTGGGTACAGAGTATCGTGGTGCTGCCACAGCCAACAACTCCCGAAAAGACTCTGTACCCACAAGCCTAAACGGCAGCATTTCCACAGCTAACAACTTTGCAATTTTCGCAGTCACTTTTTGGGAAAATGGGTGTGTTGATTGGTACTTCCGCTGCCTTTCATACAGCTGTGGCACAGACAACTGGACGTTTGGCGCACACTGACCAGTGGCTTGACTACTGTTATGTCTCTCTTGTAGCGCAGCTTGGGAGGAGTACGTTTGAGCAGGAGCTGATGCCTGAACACTAGCTGGTGAAGGATGGATCTGAGGTGGCCTGGAAGTGTTGGGATCAGAAGGCACTGATTGTGAACCCTGATGGGCCGATCACTGAATTCGGTGCTTAACAGACATATGCTTACGCATACTGCTGGTGCTCATGTTTCCTTTTCCCAGGCCTCTGCTTAGCCTTGCATGGCAGATGTTACAGATAACCATATTTGGTACAGATGTGGCATCCTTAAAAAATTGCCACACAATGGCTTTGCGTCCTTTATGTTGAATTGGAGGCAGAGGAGGATGACTCTGTACAACACCAACTGTTGACACAGTTTGTGCAACTGTGTTTACAGTTTGTGCAACAGTTGGTACAGTTTGTGCAACAGTTGACACAATTTGGGCAACTGTTGTCACAGTTTGTGTTTTGGAGAAAGGAGTAAGCCTTGGTGCTTTTGGCGGTCGTACATAGCCACTTTCCTCCTCCTGGCTGCTCTGTTGGCTATGCATGCCAAAAGTCCAGGTAGGATCTGTGGTCTCATCATCCACGCCTTCCTCTTCAAAGTCTTCTGGATAACGTGACTGAGCAGGCTGGCCAGATGAGATGTGTGTCTCATCATCCTCATCATCATCCACCTCCTGAGATGCTGTATGCCTTTGGTGAAAGTGGCTTTCTTCAGTACGAGGTGCTTCAAAACTTTGGCCATGAATAGACATTACGTCTTCTTGTATCTCGTCAGGCACTGACAAAGAAAGGCCAGATGCAATCGAGGGCTGATAAGAACCAAATAAATCATCGGAGTGACCAAGGTCGCACTCCAAGTTTTCCTCTGGCTGCCGATGGGTTGAGGAAATAGGAAGACTTTGAGGATTGGATGGCCTTGCGTTGTCTGTAGCGACACTAGACTGTATTGGCAAGGACGATTGTGTACTGCAAGAACCAGTGGTCGAGGTGTTATCAGCCTTCCAAGATGTTATCTGGTCATGCTCTTCCGGCCTCAAGACACGTTTTTGTTGAGTACTGGGAATTTTAGACGGGAGAAAGAGAGATCTATCAATCCTCGTCTGTCTACCTGTACCAGTGCCTTCTTGGGCATGACTGCTACGGCCACGACCTCGTCCCCGTCCCTTTGCAACCTCTTTTTTGTGAAATTGTGGTTTTTGTGACATTGTTGACAAAGGCACAGTCACCGAGATGGAGTTAGGTGTTGCTGTAGGCGTCACCTGCTGGCGGGTTAAGTGCATGCTAACACTTGTCAGTGAAGCAGCACACTAGTCCCTGATAAAATTATTAAGTGCGCACAGCCACCGAGATGGAGTTAGGTGTTGCTGTAGGCGTCACCTGCTGGCGGGTTAAGTGCGTGCTAACACTTGTCAGTGAAGCAGCACACTAGTCCCTGAAAAAATTATTAAGTGCGCACAGCCACCGAGATGGAGTTAGGTGTTGCTGTAGGCGTCACCTGCTGGCGGGTTAAGTGCGTGCTAACACTTGTCAGTGAAGCAGCACACTAGTCCCTGAAAAAATTATTAAGTGCACAGCCACCGAGATGGAGTTAGGTGTTGCTGTAGGCGTCACCTGCTGGCGGGTTAAGTGCGTGCTAACACTTGCCAGTGAAGCAGCACACTAGTCCCTGAAAAAATTATTAAGTGCGCACAGCCACCGAGATGGAGTTAGGTGTTGCTGTAGGCGTCACCTGCTGGCGGGTTAAGTGCGTGCTAACACTTGTAAGTGAAGCAGCACACTAGTCCCTGAAAAAATTATTAAGTGCGCACAAGTAGTCGCACAAGTAGGTGGCGTACGTGCTATTTGCAGGTAGAGCAGCAACGCACTGATCTGCCACAGACAAAATAAGGCTGAAGGGGTTTTTATGACCCAAAATCTATCAGGTGCAAAAAAATTGGAAATAGTACCTCAGCTAAGCCTCTGACTTCAGCTATTAGGACAGCTGAGTGAGTAAGCTAAGCTATGAGGTCGGTCCTGTGAGCACTGTAAGGCTGCACCTCCCTGCCTGCCTACTGTCCTCTACACAGTACTCCTCTGTCCTCCTGGTAGCTCTCACAAGAGCTGTTTGGGTTAAATATAAGGAATTTTTAAGTTTCCCTACACTGACTGACACTCCCTACGATCTGCTCCAGCATCTACCTCACCCTGCTCTAGCTCAGATCTTCACAGGAATGTGGAGAAAATGGCGGTGGCAAGGCTTATATACAGCCTCGCCTCTCATACATGACATAGGCATCACGATGGACAGAAGCCAATCATAGTCCTGCCACAACCAACATGACTGTGGCATTACTGAATATGATTGGCTAACATGCTTGTCCATCTTCACAAGTTTTCTGACCTAACACGCTAGGCTGTCTCGGAAGCTTTGTCGGAACATAACAGATTCTGTATTCGCGAGTCCCGAATACAGTATACAGGACTCAGATTCGTAGACTCGCTCAGACTCGCTCAGACTCGCTGCTGACAGCGGGTATCCGTGAAGCAGTGCGATTGTTTAAACGATTTGGGGAGATTCAAGCTACATAGCGATGTGATATAGCGAGTCTAGCGAGTGAGAAAAAGTAAACTCTGACAAAACTAGGATTGCCATTGACTTGCATTGGACTCACTACTGTGCGAGTAATCGCTGGGAAACTCGCAGAGTACCGAGTCCTGCGAGTCCCTTACTACTCGCCGAGTAACGAGTCCTAGCGAGTAGACTCGCCCATCCCTACCCAAGAGTCAAATGAAGTGGCAGAGGTCATGGGTGAAGCAGTGGAGACCCCGGGAAAGGCAGAAAGTGAGGCTGCAGAAACTAGCAGGGGTGCTGCAGTGCGCCAGGAGGGGGTCAAAGGTGTAGAAGTGGAAGAAGCCACTGGAGAAGGGAAGTATGAAGCTAATACGTCCTCAAATAATGCAAGCTCAATAGAATCGGTGGATGTTAAAGCCGAGGTAAGGGAGGTCAAGGAATTGATTGTCACGCTTCCGGGGGAAGGCACCCTAGAGTGGACCTACTGGGCCGTGGTACCGAACTCCCCTGGGTGAGTTGGGCCTAGTTTAACCAACCCCTATACAGTGATTGTCAGGGTCAAGCCCATGGGGTCTAAATACCACGGCTGCTAGTACCAGGGTGGCGGCTCATAAGGTTAGCCTATGCTACGGCACAGCTAACGACTCCGGGTAACGGTACAAGGCTAGGAGAGCAGGAATGGCTCTACCGGAGGAGAGTACAAGGAAGGCCTAACCAACAGTCAGCAAGGCAGAAGAAAACTAACTTAATAATCAGGCACCTCCCATCAGTGGAGGTGGCCTTATATACCAGAGGAAGAGCAGCTATTAGTCAAGAGGAGTGTCAGGTTGGACCGTGACGGCCCCTAGAGTCACAGGGGAGGAGTGCTAATGTGTGAGACCCGTCGCAGCCCACATCTCCGGCGGTGTCGCATGGTGTGACGGGGGCCTTAAGAGAAGCAAAGACGTGGGAATCCGCGAGTTGAGCGACAGCCACGCCAAGGTGGCAGTAGATGGCAGCCCCCTTTAACCCATGTTGAAGACAGAAGGGGCCCTGCCAATACCAGAATGTTCACAGCAGAAGCTAGAGCCAAAGGAAGACACAAAGGGTATAATGGCTCTTTAGATGAAACAGGCAATGAAAAAAGACGCCAACGGCGAGACCTTCCAAGACATCCTGATTAGTGGGCGTGAGTTTAGAGGTAGTGACTCCTCCAGTAACTCAAATGTGAGAGGCCCAAACAGAAGACCTGATAGAGTACAGGACAGGACAAAGTTAGACCTGACCCTAGATACAGAGGAAAGTGACACCCACTACTGGGGGCGTGGGAGGTCTGACAAAGTTACCACTTGGACATGTGAGTTGATGAAGTCTTATAGTGAGTTATTCACAAATAAAACGTTTGTGATGGTGATGGACTGTAGGTCCCTAAGGAATGAGATGACTCATGTTCATGGAGCTGACGCTCATAGTCTACTGAGAAGGTCCCCTCAACTAGTAAGATAGGGTGACATGGCTACCCTGTCACGGGGTCCCGGTTTGGTGGCAAATGTTCACCCCTACAAGTGTGAACAGAGGGGAGGATGTGTGAGGTATATCAGCAATACTGTATATGACAAGTATGTACCAAACAGACAGAGGTCTGCTGCAATTTAAGTCCAGGATGTTTGTTCAACAAGTCTTTATATGATGCGCTGGATTTATGTAGGGAGGGACTGAACATCCACAGGCATAGATATAATGAGACCCCTTCCTGATCACATGACTGTGATGTAAGCAAGGTCCTTCACCATTGCTTTGTGTGAACCACACGGCAGACAAACAGGTCTGAGAGTGGAGCTGGTTAGAGCTCCTGTAAGTCCAGGTGATAATTTAGGCCCGGTGGATCTGGACTCATAATAGGTACTGACATAGAGCACGTCCAAGGACCTGGTGGGTGATCGCTGAGTGCAACTTCTGCACAGCAAGACTGCCAGGGCCGTATGAATACTGCTAAGCTGCAAGAGCAGGTAAAACCAGAATGGGATATTGTGTGTGCTGACTGATTTCAGTAAATGAACAGTGCGGGATAACCGAGGTTGAAACGGACTGAAGGTATGGTTTCGTTTGCACCAAGCGGTTTCTGGCTGATAATAAACCATAATGGACTATCTTTTATAAAAAATGTTGCTGTGTTTCTGAATATTGTACAGTGAGTGTCCCCAACACACTCAGTGAGCTCTACCTCACACACCATAAAAAAAAAAAAAAAACAATACCTTAAAATAAAGCTTGCTGCTTTATTATTCCTTTAAAATATCGTCACATGTGGTAGAGGTAGTGAACGTTGACCCATTTGGACTGGAAGTCTTAGGCCCTGTGCACACTGGGCGGGTGTTCGGCGGTTTACCTGTGTAAACCGCCGTTTTGTTTACATTAGTTTTATTTAAATTAATGTTAATCCAAACCGGCGTTTGGATTAACATTAAAACTAATGTAACCCGCCCAAGGCTGTGCACATACCGGCGGTTACCCAGCGTCATCCGTTGCTAACCCGCAGGTTTCCCAGCGGGTTAGCAAAGAATGAACATGTTGTAAAAACCGGCGGTTCTGCAGCGGCTGCAAGCAGAATCATGTGCTGCTTCCAGCCGCTGCAGAATCGCCGCCGAGAACCCGCTGGGCAGCCGCCGGATACCGCCCGGCTCCCGCAGCTCATAACCGCCAGGAAGCCGGTGCACGGCGCCGGAGCTTCCTGGCGGGTCCCGCCAGCAGCCGCCGACCGAACCGCCGGGTAAGTGTGAACTTACCCTTAGTCGTAACTTATCTCTAGATGAGGGATAAAAACTGTGTCTTCAGAATTTATGATGATGACATCTTACTATTAGTGGTGAGTGTGTTTCCTCTTTACTTTGGAACTTTATATTTGGCACCATACATTCAACATGTGGGGCATGATGCTATGGAAATTAGAAGGAACCCCCTTTTTCAGCTTATCGCAATAGTTAGACTCTGCTGAGAGTTGTATAACACAGTCATGATGCATGCTGTATCTAGATGGCATAGCCCCTGAGCCTTCTCCATTTATATAATGTGCATGTCTACTGTACATGTACTATACATAGTATTGATGAAAATCTTTAACTCGTCTGCATTAGACAATGCCAAGTTTATGAACCTTTGGAATGATTATGTGACACCCCATCGGTCTGGTCGCCACAAAGGGGTACTGTACTCACTGAACAGGTGTGGTATCCCAGTCCAAGAGGAAATGGGATGGTGAACCTAGGCCCCACCAAACACATCCACACACCTTAGCACCCAGGGGACCAGTGGCAAACCTGGGGGAGGGCCCAGTCAAAAGGGGACAAGGGAACAACAGACGGTGGGAAGAAAGTTAATGAGTAGTTAGGCTACTTTCACACTACGAGAAATGAGGGACCGGGTATGATCATGTTAGGGGCAGACTACTCAGAATACATTATATAAAGAAAGAGAGAGAGAGAGTTCTATTGCCCATGTAACTAAAACACGTATTTACTGTCCACACCAGTGTATATTGCAA
Organism: Allobates femoralis; assembly: GCA_033576535.1. Lineage (NCBI taxonomy): Eukaryota > Metazoa > Chordata > Amphibia > Anura > Aromobatidae > Allobates > Allobates femoralis. The sequence goes on from JARQOC010000006.1 coordinate 325,428,799, forward strand.
AAATAATGCTTTATTAAATGCAGTGGATAAAATAAACAGACGTGTCCAAAGTAAAATATGACATGATTTTATGACAAGGGAGGGAGACAAAGTGACAAGCGGGCAAAACAGGCAAGGGCTGTATATAAAGGTTCAGAGGGATAGTAAAAGTGCAAAGTGCCAAGGTGCATAGATCAGGGTAAATGCAATTAACCTATGTAGAAGTAACAGACCCCTGATCTAGAAATATACAATAAAGTGCACAGTAACAACTTACCCATGAACCTAGTAAGGGGTTCCTGCCAAGTCTGCCCGCTACTGGACCAGCGGGCAGACTTGGCAGGGACACCTTACTAGGTTCATGGGTAAGTTGTTACTGTGCACTTTATTGTATATTTCTAGATCAGGGGTCTGTTACTTCTACATAGGTTAATTGCATTTACCCTGATCTATGCACCTTGGCACTTTGCACTTTTACTATCCCTCTGAACCTTTATATACAGCCCTTGCCTGTTTTGCCCGCTTGTCACTTTGTCTCCCTCCCTTGTCATAAAATCATGTCATATTTTACTTTGGACACGTCTGTTTATTTTATCCACTGCATTTAATAAAGCATTATTTTTGCAATATACACTGGTGTGGACAGTAAATACGTGTTTTAGTTACATGGGCAATAGAACTCTCTCTCTCTCTTTCTTTATATACTTTCACACTACGATTTTTTTAAATCCAAATTGATCCCTGCAATCGGATGCCAAATAGGCATCCGATCCCGATATTTTGCAGGATCAGTTTGGTCTCCTGTCACCTAGCTCCCCCTCCTCTCTACTTCCTGTCATCTTGCTGTCCCTGGCTGCTGTCCCCCTGTTTTGCCCTGCTGTCCCCCTGTTTTGCCCTGCTGTTCCCCTGTTCTCCCCCTGTTTTCCCCCTACTGTCTTCCTACTGTCCCCCTACTGTCCCCTCTCCTGTCCCGTCTCCTGTCCCCTCTCCTGTCATTCCAACATAACAAATCGTTATTCTCACCTGCCAGCGCTCCCTTGGCGTCTCCATCAGCTTCTGATCGGATGTACAGGACCTGCGATGATGTCTGAAGTGTCATCGGGTCACATGAGCGATCACCGCGGTAACCGGTCATGTGACCCGATCAGCTGATCGGTTTGTGACGTCATCCCAGGTCCTGTTACCGAGCGGCTGCAGATGGAGATGCCGGGGGAGCGCTGGCAGGTGAGAATAAAGATTTTTTATTTTAAATACGTGATTTAACTTATATTTAATTGCTGCAATGTATGTATATACATTGCGGAAGTTAAATTAGGCGGCACACAATAGTTTTAGTGTAATGAGCATGTACGAGCATGCTCAGTATACTAAAATCGGGTCCGAGGAGACATCAGATGTTTCCTCGGACCCTGCTCCATAGGGCCCCATGTTAATAGAATCGGATCGGATTTGGCATAATTGCCATCCGATTTGCTTCCAATCCGATTCAATCCGTTTTTTTTCAGGAGCAAAAATCGGAGCAGTCTCCGATTTTTGCACCGGAAAGTAATCAGACAAAATCGGATCGGACGCAAATCGGATGCCTTGTAGTGCACATCCGATTCGGTCCGATCCCCATAGGGTGACATGGGGCCAAATTCGGATCCGATGCTGTCCGATTTCTATCGGACAGCATCGGATTTCACAAATTCGTAGTGTGAAACCAGCCTAAGAGGGAAGTCAGTGCATAGTGAGTGAAGAAGGTGGAAACAAAGTGTGCAGGTGAGAACAGAGAAAACCCTAGGGGCACAGGTGGAGAGAGAGACATCCGGGGCACCCAGATCCGGGACTAAGATAGTCAGATGGAGGGCTTGGTCAAGAACCAGGGAACTGGCCCTGAGCCTGGCAAGGACGCTGTAAGCCCGAACAACCGAATCGGAGGCCACGCAGTGTGCAGGAGTGGTGGCCGCAACCCGACGCACCCGCTGAGAAGACAGCCGGACTAGGGTCAGGTACCAGTTGCCTGACAGGACCCATGGCTGCAAGATCGGGGCACTGCGTGCAGAGGCGCTCACAGGAGAAGCGAAGCCATAGAGCTGGGAGTGAGAGACAGAGAACAGAGAGGCACACAAAGGGGTCCTGGGCAAGCTATCCCAATTCCTTGCAGACAGGCCAGGCTGAAGTTGGTAGAGAGAAGCGCTCAGTGGCCAATTGCAACAGAAGTGAGTAAACCGAGTACAAAATTCCAACACTGTGTGAGTTTGTGGTATTCCCCGTCTGCGGAGCCACCGACTGCCACAGCAGATGAGGTAAAGAAGCCCAGAGTGAATCCAGGCCTGACAAAGCCATTGCAATTAAACACATCTGCCCCGGGGTTCCTACGGGGAGCGATGACATCAGGCTGCCGTACCAACAACCCCGGAGGTCTGAGACGCACCATCAGTCCATACTGATCGAAAACCGTAGGTGGCATCATGAACATTTTCCCTATAAACTTTATTCCCATCCAATACATCCCAGAACCTGATCCCCAGCCAGACAGTGCACTGACTCTCCGGTGTCACGGAAGCCGGATCTTGACCCCTGTGAGTCCCCCGGCAGAGCTGTTAGCCTGGTTCCGACTACCCCACAGCCCCTGGGTGGGCGAGTCAGTTAATATGGTGCATACCACCTGCAACAATTTCAAGGACCTTCTTATTTCAGTTTTTCACATTCAAAACATGTGGCTACTCCTGAGAGTCTCTATAAAATTACTACCCCATCTATATTTTAGGAACTGTGACTAAATTTTCAGTACCTCGTGATTTCATACCTAATATTATCCCTCACACACTTACCATATAAATTATAATCTCTTTACACACAAACAGCAAATAATCCTGCAAATTACTCCCAAATGCCTGCTTTTGGATGCCTTTAAATCATATAGGTATTTTAATTGAAGACACATTTAAACTGTTTGAAAGCAAAGCCTTTCTTCTCTGGACTTCTGAATAGTTTTCAGAGGTCAGTTGTACCCAGTAATATGTCCCTCTGCAATTGCAAACCACGACTTCACCTTCCTGTGCTTTAGGCTATTAATGCTTCAACCTTGCTAGAAAGATGCAAAGGAGGTGAAACTCTTAAGAATCATCAGGGCCAATGATCAGTAATGTAATATTATTTTTTATATACAGCTCCAATCTGCTATTATTGGTGTTTCTCTTCACCATGATATTTGAGGGGATATGAGTGAATACATTTCTCATTTCCGGTAATTACGTTCTTTACAAATGTATGAAAAATCCAGATCCAAATGTTTTCAGGTTCAATTTGCATGAAGCGCACAAAATGTCATCCAGCCAGCCTTCATTTTACTGGATTCAATGTAGAGCTGGGAAGGTATTCTAAAATAATAAAAATTTCTATTCACCTGTCCTATGACCATCCCACCACTTGTATGGAGCTCTTGATGGATCCACTCTACTCTTCACTCTTTTAGCTTTCGACCTCATACATTCATGTGCCTCACGGCATACTGCCGCAAACGAATGCATGGGGAAAAATAGAAGAGCAATCCAATGGAATAAGTGGAAGGCCCACCAGTAGGCTGTGGGGGAAGGACAAATATGGGGGACCTTTGGACAAGTGAGTTTTTTTTTTATATAACTAGAGATGAGTGAACCTTGTAAGGTTCGGTTTGGTTTGGGTCGTCAAACCAGGTTTGCAAAGCATTGGAGCGATCGCTGTGGTTGGATACAGTTGCTGCTTGGCCCAGTGCGACCCACGTGAAGTGCTAGATCTGCTTAAAAGCACAGTTTTTGGGTGTAGTGTGTGTCCAAAATTAATTTGAAAAAAAAAAAAATAAATAGAAAAAGACACCCTCCCAGCGCCGGACCTGTTTTATGTATGTCTGGCTTTATGTGGGCGAAGAGCTAAGCTGCCAATTAGTGACTTCCATTGAGTCTCGGGTCCAGTTTGGGGTTACACCATAAAGTTGGGATGCAAAGCTCGACCCCGAACTTTAAGAGGTTCCCTCATCTCTATTTATAATCCCTTTCTAAGCCTCCGTCTGAAAATTTCAATTTGGAATCACTTTATTTGGGACATTTGGGCATCTTTATATTTGACCATCCTATTGTTTGTCCTCTAATACCTCTCAATTTACTACAGCCAGCATTTACAGGAGCTTGTATTGTTTCAGTACACTGTAGATACAGATGACCTCTGAGATATTCTTCAGTGCAGTATGACAGCGGTAAATACAGGAGGTCATAAATTGAGCATTTACTCCACTGACGGCTGCAGCACAGCAACTCTGAGGAACTAAAACTGCCAACTGCTCTACAGTCTACGACCATATTACTCCAGTGTGTAAAGAACATAATAATAATAATGCTATATAGGTAGCAGTGAGCTGTAATGAGGTAGTATACAGCCAAACAGGAGCCCAAGTGGTAAGAGGTTCCACCTCCAAAGCAACAACCCACCTCTGTCACAGACATATTATTGGATTGCAAGAACCCATATACTGTTCTTGTTCAGGGGCCTTCTTCTCCCTGTGTCTGCCCCTGTAGTAGAGTAAGAGAAAGCAGTGGCGGACCTTGAGGCCAGAGGGCCCTGGTGCAGCCATGGTGTGGAGCGGGGGGGGGGATGCTGGTGTCCGTCGGTGATAGGGGGAATGCTGGCGGCCGTCGGCGAGGTGCGGGGGGGGGGGGGGGGGTGCTGGCGACCGTCAGTGAGGAGCGGGGGGAAGTACTGGCGGCTGTCGTTGAGGTGCGTTTGGGCATTTATTAGTGAAGCGCAGCTCTCCTACCTACTGAGCTACTGAGCAGCGCTTGGTGCATTCCTGGGAGCTGGGAGCCGGGCAGCAGAGGGGCAGGCAAAGCTTCCTGCTTCCCTTGCCTGACCCTCCTCACCTCTGACAATGGGTTACGGGGGTCGGCTGGGGGCCCCTCTGCAGGCTTGAGGGGCCCTCTAGCCAATCGGAGCCCTGGTGCAGCTGAACCAGCTGCACCACGGTAGGTCCGCCCCTGAGAGAAAGGTTGTAGTCAGTAATAACCACTATCTACATCAAGGTGTGAGTAAAATATACAGATCACAAAAGAATCTCTGGAGCCTTCATTAACCACTAGGTCTTCTATCATCAGAAATTATTTAAGAAATAGCAAGAGGCTGAGGAATGCAGTTCAGTAAAAAGAACGACTTTCTTTACGGTGGTCAAACACTGCGTGGCTTTCGGTTTTGAGCACACAAAATGTTATGCAAATTGTACACTGCTTTTATATTCCTGAATTTTATTTAACTATTAATAATCATAAAGCAATCAATAAATAAAAATTACAATTTATAAAAAAAATCTGAATAAAATAACAAAATCAATTCATGATAAAGATGTACGGTAGGTTTGTTAAGCATATATTAACCTTGCAAAAAAATACCATTCTTATTGAAATACAGAAAAGTTATGAGTGTTGGAAATAGTGAAAAAACAATTGTGGGATCCTTTAATCCAAAATTAGCCGTGTCCTTAAGGGTTTAAGGATGAGGAACCACTCCGTTTGACAAATATCCCATAACAAGGGACATCTGGAAAGGGGCCCCTTTTTTTTACAACAGTGGATCTTGAGCTGCTATTACATGGCGCTATAGTAAACATGTCCACAACACATCCCCTAGCCAACTGAATAATATTGTTCTTGTTATCCTATCCCAAGTCATCGTAACATTTTCAGTTTCAATTAACAATCCTATAACTGTGTAACGCAGACCAGATGTTTCTTGTTACTCAGTTCATTTTACAAAGTTGGTGAAAGCAAAAAAATGTAAATCTGCTACATGGACACAGACAACTTGAAAGATCTGTCGCTCCTTGGAATAACCCCACTAAGCAGTAGAGCCGAGCGGGACTTCACTAATATAACCAACTGCAAAAATGTTATGTTCAATATTAGGAGATCAAAATATCAAGATCATCTTGTATTCCATATATTTACGAAAAATATATATTTTTCAGTTAATATGGTGGAGAACAAGTAATGTATGAGAGCCAGAATACCTATGTTAGATACAGTGCCCTAGTCATTATGCTAGCGACAGTGGCCCTTTAGTTATAACATCCACAGTGCTGTTTTCCTATAGAGTCCAGTATTAATGTTAGTGCTGGATCTGCTCAATCAACAAGTTGAAAAAGACAGAATCCTGGCAGCTTCTGTGCACAGCATAGGTGACACAGCTTGATGGTCCAAGCAGAGCATACACTGCTCTGATTTACAGCATATTGTGCAACTTTCACAGATACTTCTCTAGAAGTGGCAGTGCAGTACTCTTAGCATGTTGCCAATTTTTTTTTATGCACTCCTTTATGCAGGTCATACCATTTGCTACACCTCTTTTCCGCTCCATGAATATACTTTTTCCATCTTTACAATCTCCTATTCCCAAACTCTATATTGTGCAGACCACATGACCACATCTCCAGTGTCACAATGATCATGGGATCTCGGGGAACCAAAGTGCCTGTGTCTCTCAAGCTAGCAGGCCCGAAGCTATTCTGACCAGTCCTGATCTGATTCCCCCTCTCCCTCAGAAAAGGAGAGCAATGAAACACACAAATAAAGACAGACAAGTGAAAACCAAAACTATCTCACTAAGCATGCACACAAAGGTAAAGACCATAAGAGTTGCAGGAGAAAAACAAGAGCAGAAAGGGAGCTACAGAAAAACAGGGGTGAACTTCCACACCAGCATCTAGCACAGCTTTCACCAGAGTCTGGGACACCAAAACTCACAGACCAACATTGGATAAACTCTAGCTGGCATGGTTAGATGGATTCCATCAGCATAAATAGGAGTGGAGAAGATGTGATAGGTCTCCTCACAACATATGATATGAGGAGCAAGCAGACAGTAGAAATTAACTCTTGCCAGCCTGCCTATGAATCAGTACATGCCCGAGTCTGCCTGTGTTGATCCAAGACACAAGGGAAACTGTTGGGCGAGATGACAGAATCTGCATTCTGAGAATCCAATGACGCCATGGCAGTTGGCGAACTTTATGCAAACCTCAGTGTGACATCCATCCTCCCATCTGAATGTTCATGTCTTCTATGTGGCATCTTTGTGCCACATAGAAGACAATAAGGGAGAGCTACTTTTCGGAGGGTTCTTGCCATCTCTTCATGGAATCCAGATGATCACAACTTTTTCCAATACCTTGCAGGATGTTCTGGGAGAATTGGCAAATGTAATTCACTGTGCTATGTGTATATTATATTTGTGTTATTTGCCCATGCTGCAGAACTTTACAGAAGTCTGATTAAGATCTATATTTACAGTATAAAGACAGGGAATGCACAGCATGATATCAAAAGGGTGCATTGTTAATTTAAGAGAAAAAAGATCAAGCATAATGCAATTGTGGCACCCCTGCGACCAGGATGGCCACATAGGGAACTGCAGCCAGGCAGAAGGTAGACAGTTTGTGCACCAAACACCCTCACAGCACATTCACACCCACTAGAGCACAGCACCCAACCCGGAGCCCGGGACTCTAGGTGGGCAAGGGGTGGTGGGGTTTAGAGGAAAGTGGGTGGGAAGGAAGGTCAGGTGACAGATAGTACAAATAGAGGAAAAGAGGAGGAAGGAGTTAGTAGGCCAGAGTGAGCTGAGACGTAAAGAACAGCAGACAGAAAGTGACACATCCCGGTGGGATTGGGCTCCCTGGAGATGCAGAATCCACAGAGACACCGTTCCATGGAGAGAAAGCTCGTCCATAGCCGGCATCCCAGGGGAGTGTGAAGATAGAGACCGGACTGGTATCAACGGGTCCGAGGAACACAGCAGCACCGACCAACTACAGGCGGCATAGATTCCTGATTGTAACTGGAAGTCACACGGGTTAGAAGGAGCCTGGTAAGCCCTTGGGAAACAGGGTTACTGCAGGCTAGGCAAACACCAGAGTGTTGGCTCTGAGGGGGACTGAAGTCATACACCGGCTCCCGAGACAAACCGGCGGGGAGCACAGATTCCAGATCGTGTTCCCACCACAGGGTTGGAGGCGCAGCAGCATCCAGGAGGACCCAGCTTACCGCCCATACACATAGGGGGAAGCTTCACACAAGGGACCAAGCTGCCACCATACAATCCGCTAGGAAGAACAGAGAGAGAGAGAACCAGCCTGAAAGGTTAATAGAAGAAGTGAGGGGTCTCAGAGCGACAGCCTGGCTGCAGAGGGTTCAAGTGTCTGGAGTTAATGGAGTTGTGAATTGAACTGTACCGTGAACTGTGTTGTAAGGCCGGCTTCACATTGCGGCGTGATCCGGTCCGGTGCTGTCCGGGATGACCCAGACAGACGCGGACCGGATCAGCACACAGGATTGGAGGGCTATTATGCCCTCCGGTCCGGTGTCCAGCGCACGCAGCTGCAGCCGCTGACAGGTCAGGACCGCGGCGCCTGCGGTCCTGACTTATCAACAACGGGAACTGCGTGCGTTGCACACCGGACCGGAGGGCATAATAGCCCTCCAGTCCTGTGTGCTGATCCAGTCCGTGGCTGTCTGGGTCATCCCAGACAGCACCGGACCGGATCACGCCGCAGTGTGAAGCCGGCCCAAACTGCTTGAACTGAAGAACTTGAAAGTAAACCTGGTGAACCCTGCTTCAGTTTCCGTGTCTGATTCCAGGTATTCTGAACTGTGCATTACATACCTTTTACCCTGCTACGAGCAGCCCGACCAGCAGTGGGCTCATCCATCCAGCTGCAGCCCATCCATCCCTCCATCCTCCTGGCAGAGCTGAGCTGCAGCGGTGGTCCCTTCACTGACCACAACCCATGGGTGGCGTCATGGCAAACTAATCTTTGTAAATACCCCTTTTACTTGTGAGAACCCGGGACACGGTCCGGATCAAGACCGCCGTGATATCCCCAGCAGTACCCCGGTCCAGTACCAAGTACCCCGTCCCAGTGGGCTCCACACAATGTGTACACCAGAATTAAATGAAAAAAATAGAAAACTTCATTACATGGATATGACACGACACAACAATATTAAAAACAATTAAAAAGTGGATCCAGCACCCAGGATTACAGGACAATATCACAATAAAGTGTGGAGCACTAATAAGCGTATGAGGGGAGTAAGAACAACCACTGTACGATTTTCAATCACTAGAAGGAGCGGCACTCACCGGTGGTTGCTTTTTATTCCATTTCAGGGTTACAGGTGCAGAGAGGGAGGGGGGCTGAGTCAGACAACGGCTAACCGTTTCACGCTATTAGCGCTTCAACGGGTCCAATGCAGTGGTTATCAGCCCGGTCATAAGGCTGACCAGTGCCCGGATTCTTTCTGTATACTGTATGATTTTCAGTGACTGTTACACCACTGACTACTACTGGTTAACAGTACAAGGTAATCATGACTCACGATTGATAATTCACCAGCAATTGAAATTGCACCCAAAATATTAAAAAGCAATCTCATTAAGGTAATCGCCAGTGTCAGCACCACCACTATTTAAAATACGTGTTGTCGACTTACTATTACAATAATATCACCTGGTGTATCAAGACATGTGATGGAGGTAACAATCTAGATAGCATAATATATACTGATGTGCAAATGTAATTAGTAAAATAGCAGTCAGAGAACCCACATTGCAGTGGAAGTTAATCAATTCATGAGTACACTCATACTCACCACACGTGGCTGCAACCTGGGCATCTGGAGGAGAAGGACCGCACGCGTTACGCTGTGACGGACAGCTTCATCAGGGGAAGTCACCTAAATTGTGTTTAAGATCTGGCTGTCCAGCAAGTATGTGTCGCCCCAGTGTGTGGGGTATTCGGTATCAGGCGGCAGAAGGGGTTTACTGTGTCACGGGGAATGGCGGCCGCGCCTGATCCCGTATCCCGGGGGACGGTTCTCTTGAAAAAGGAGAATTATGTACAAGGGACTATTTGCAAAGTTAGTTGTAGTTTGTCGTGACGCCACCTGCAGTACCTGGTGAGATCTCACCAGCGCCGCCACAGTCCTCCGGAGGACGGTGGTATTGCGGCTGAGATGGTGTAGTCCTCCGCAGGCAGGACTGGGATTTCCGGGGCAGCAATCCTGTGAAAAAAATAAGTTCATAGAAAAGAAGATGCAGCAGATTCGAAATCGCTTCACTCCGGGTACTTTACTGAGACTTTAGCAGCAATCGTTACAGTTCAGTGCAATAGATGTTATCAGACAAGTAGCTAAAGGGTGGCTGCAAGCGGATCTCAGGTAGCTGGATGGAACCCTCAGGGTGTACCTTTCTCTCTTCCAAATCTTTCCTGCTTCCCAGTAATTTGGTGTGAAGTCTGACCCCATAAAGCGGATCTGGCCTCCTGCTGTCTCTCACTCTCTTTCTCGCTCTTGCTCCCGTCGGGTAACCTTCTGCTGAACACTGCGGCTTTGCCTGGCTGTGTCTGGTTCACTCTCTTGGTCGCTCGAGATTCTGGGCCGTATATATATATTCCCCAAGTTCATCGGATTCTCTGTGGTCCTTGGAGGATCCCACAGGTGCGGGCTCCGGTACCCGGTAAGCTGCTGGGGTTGGACTCCTGAAGTCCCTCTCTCCCCCAGGTTAGCTGTCTGCGCCTGGAAAGCTTTCCTTCTCCTGGGTCCTCAGCCGAGGAACCCTCCTTCCTCCCTCAGTATCCCTGCCTGGGACTAACTCACTCTGGAGGCAAAGGACCCTCTAGTTCTCCATTCTGCTGAAAAGACCTCCTTTCTCCCCCTGGAGGTGACTATATACCCTCCCGGGTTCCTCCCACCATGTGATCTAGTGTGGGGGTGCTTGTGTATGGGTTCCACCCATCATCCTGTAACCTACTTGCATCTGGGATATCTACACCGCTTTTATGGGTGCAATACCCCTTTGTGACACCTGCTTGCGGGGCGCCACATACCCCCTTGATTGAATATACTCGTCCGCGAGTATTAGTACCTGTCTACCAGGAAGCAAAAAACATTTTTATATATTCATCATCAACATCAACGGGTAACTATTTACATTCAAGCAAGCTTAGGTTTTCTTCCCATTGCTGGGAGGCTCATTCTTAAACGTTTCACATATAAAATACACATTATTACCTCGGCCTAACGGGACCGGTGTTAGGTATGCGGGCCCAACGGTAATCTCTAGTCCAGCACAGTTCATTGTGTGTTATCATCGCTGGGCCGCTGCTCATTCAGCACACGTTATTCAACAAAGGGACAGTTCAAGTGTAGAGTCATTGAGTCCAGGAAACACACATTATGCAGTGTTTGCAAAAAGGAAAAAGTATAAAACAAAAGGGGCATGGTTGCTGGAAAGGTGGGGGGCTATATACAGGGCAATGTCTTACTATCGGAGTCTTTTCCCAGTTCAATTAGTTCTCTGCATGGGAGATTCTAATTGAAAACCATCCAAACGGGCCAGGGTAGCGTTCATAGGTTACCTGCTCACCTCTGTATAAGTCCCGCCGTGGGTGTCCTTTGCGCAGGAATGATTCTACAGTTGTGGCCAAAAGTATTGACACCCCTGCAATTCTGTCAGATAATACTCAGTTTCTTCCTAAAAATTATTGCAATCACAAATTCTTTGGTATTATTATCATCATTTAATTTGTCTTCAATGAAAAAACACAAAAAGAATTGTCCTAAAGCCAAATTGGATATAATTCCACACCAAACATAAAAAAGGGGGTGGACAAAAGTATTGGCTCTGTTAGAAAAATCATGTGATGCTTCTCTAATTTGTGTAATTAACAGCACCTGTAACTTACCTGTGGCACCTAACAGGTGTTGGCAATAACTAAATCACACTTGCAACCAGTTGACATGGATTAAAGTTGACTCAACCTCTGTCCTGTGCCCTTGTGTGTACTACATTGAGCATGGAGAAAAGAAAGAAGACCAAAGAACTGTCTGAGGACTTGAGAAACCAAATTGTGAGGAAGCATGAGCAATCTCAAGGCTACAAGTCCATCTCCAAAGACCTGAATGTTCCTGTGTCTACCGTGCGCAGTGTCATCAAGAAGTTTAAAGCCCATGGCACTGTGGCTAACCTCCCTAGATGTGGACGGAAAAGAAAAATTGACGAGAGATTTCAACGCAAGATTGTGCGGATGGTGGATAAAGAACTTTGACTAACATCCAGCAGAGCATTGTAAGAAACTCATTGATGGTTACCGGAAGCGGTTGATCGCAGTTATTTTGGCTAAAGGTTGTGCAACAAAGTATTAGGCTGAGGGTGCCAATACTTTTGTCTGGATGATTTTTAGAGTTTTGTTTGAAATGATCAATGTTATGCTTTTTGCTTCATTCTCTTTTGTGTTTTTTCATTGAAGACAAATTAAATGAAGATAATAATACCAAAGAATTTGTGATTGCAATCATTTTCAGATAGAAACTGAGTATTATCTGACAGAATTTCAGGGGTGTCAATACTTTTGGCCACAACTACACATCCCGCCGGGAAAAGAAGACATCATCCAGTAGTCCAGGTTTTCTTAGGAAACCCCATCCATCCTCCTGGTAGATGGAGATAACTGTTCCTGATTTACGCAGTTCTATTGGAAGTGGGGGTTGAGCTCTGGCTTCCTCGCGAAGTCTCCTCGTTGCCTGCTCTCGCTGGTACCAATCCTCTCATCGCCGTTGCATCGCCACCTGGTCTCGTTCATCCATGGCTGGCCGGGTGCACTGTAGCGACTGGTATTGCGGGGGTGGCGAACTGCTGCTGGAGACTCTCGGTGTTACTCGTGTCTCTGCGGAGCTTAAAATGGCAGGAACTCCTTGCTGGTACCGCTGCCATGCGGTCCACCATGCCGCTTCTGGAGTGCTTCCCCTCGAGACTCCGTCCGGTTCCTCGTTGTTGCCGTCATCGTCGAACTCCTCCTCGACTTCCACATCTGGTGCTGTTGGGGACGTCCGAGCTGCCTGAGACAACTGTTGGCCCGGGACGGTGGTGTGGTCGGGGGCTCAGTCTGAACTCCCATGTCCCGTGTCTGGACGGGTGGTGGTACGGGTGGTAAGGAGACGCGATACTCTTCAACCGCTCGTTCGGCCACCGCCGCCTCCCGTGCCTCGCGGGTCGTTCTCTTAGTGGACAGTTCAAATGTCCGCTCGGCACTCCACTGCCGACACACCCAAGTCAAAGTCTGTTCCATCTATTGGTGGAACCTGGTGAAAGCATCCCGCCAGTAGTCAGCATCCCCCTCCATCGTCAAGAGGGACGCCGCTGCTGGGTTGCCTTGCTCGGCGTGGGTATGCTGCTCCAGCTCTCGCACTATATCTCTCCACCGGGGTGCTGCCATGCTGCCGGGTACAAAGGAGTCTAGTTGTTTCTGTCCTTCTCTTCTGGTTTGTCTTGTTATGGGCAGGCACTCCCTGGGAACTTCCTGTGGGCCGCCCCCCTGATTGATTGATGGCAATCGGGGCGGCCACACTTTTTGACACCTCTGTCTTGGCCCTCCTTCTTCTATGGGCTGAGTCACGCCGCTGGGCCTGCACATGGTGTTTAGTACATGGCTACGGCTCCATCTTGGGTCCTTCTGCGGTAATGGCGGGAACCCATTTTTGGCGCCAAGCAATGGCAGAAAAAGTTTGTTTTAAGTCCAAGTTCAAGTTCAAGGCGCACAGTACCCGGTCGTACCCGGCACGATATCCTGTTTGTGACACTAGAGAGATATGTCTAGCCCCAGGGTATGGGTACTCGGGTAACAGGCGGCAGAGGGTTAACTTTGAGATGACGGCCGTGCCTGATCCTGTGTCCTGGGTGACACTTCAAAAGGGAAAAGCAACCTCTAGTTCTCCATTCTGCTGAAAATACCTCCTTTCTCCCCCTGGAGGTGACTATATACCCTCCCTGGTTCCCTCCCACCATGTGATCTAGTGTGAGGGTGCTTGTGTATGGGTTCCACCCATCATCCTGTAACCTACTTGCAGCTGGGATATCTACACCGCTTTTATGGGTACAGTACCCCTCTGTGACGCCTGCTTGCGTGGCGCCACAAGTAGATAACACCGACATTATTTACACACAGCACTACAGATGAGCAGACTGATCTATTGCAAGTTGACTTCGAGTCAAATTTCTTGAACTTTTAATGGCCCAATAATTCAAAAAATTTGTGATTCAATTCATGAGGATTGCAAAAAAACAAACAAATGCCAAGTATGATTTTTGATAAAGATCACATCACAAGATCTAGTGCAACCAATCAGAAGGGACTATCACAGGGCCTGTAAAACAACAGGCTTTTTAGAATAGCTTAGGGCAGCAGGTCAGAGTCAGGAGCCAGATGCAGCTAAGCCTCAGGGCTGCCCTACTTCCTATAAGTATCCCTGACTGTGCATGCATCCCTGTGTGGGGTGCATGGCACCCACTTGCTCCTGAGAGACACTGTCCATCTGTCAATCCACGTGTGTATGGTCTCCTGGACATAGATCACACCACACCAGGACTTTCCTTTCCTTTCCTTTAAAACTCTCACTACAAGTGCAGCGACAGCTTTGCTTCCGTACTAAAACTTCCACCAGCGGTGCAGTGACAGCTTCACCATTCCCAGGCTCTTGCAATGGGCAGAGGCAGCCTTCCTTATCACCATAAATACCCTCAGTCATTCTGGCAAAACTTACGTACTTCGGGATTGTCCTATTGTCGAGCCCAGGGTATGGGATACTCGGGTATCAGGCGGCAAAGGGTTAATTGCTGTGTCACGGGGAATGGCGGCCTCGACTGATCCCGTGTCCTGGGTCTATCTTTGAAAGGGGGAATTATTTACAAGGATTATGTACAAGTTTATATTTGTCATGATGCCACCTGCAGTACCTGTTGAGATGTCACCAGCGCCGCTACAGTCCTCCGGAGGTCGGTGGTATTGCGGCAGTGATGGTGTAGTCCTCCGCAGGCAGGACTGGACCTCCGGGGCAGCAATTCCTATGGCAGGAATGAGTTTGTGGAAAGAAAGATGTAGCAGAGTCAAAAGTCACTTCACCGTGTACTTTACTGGAACTTAGCAGAGTTATTACAGTCCTCAGTGCAGTAAGCTTTTCAATGACAAGTGGCTACGGGTGGCTGCAAGCGGGTCTCTGGTAGATGGATGGAACCCCCAGTGTGTGCCTTTCTTGTTCCTTTTCTTCCCTGCTTCCCAGTAGCTGTGTGAAGTCGGACCTCATATAGAGTAGATCTGACCTCCTGCTGTCTCTCTTTCCTTCCCTTGCTCCCATTGGGTAACCTTCTATTGAACACTGTGGCTCCTTGGACACTGCGGCTCTTTGCACAGCGGATTGCCAGCTGTGTCTGGTCCCCTCTAATGGTTGCTTGGGAATCAGGGCCGTGTCTAGAGATACCCCCGTGCTGCGGATTTTCTGCAGGCCGTAAAGGTTCCTACAGGTTTGGGCTCCGGTACCCGGTTTCCTTCCTTGAGCGAACTCCCTCCGAGCTCCTTGCTCCTTTCTCTGTTCTGTGTCTGGGATCTGTACTTCTTGTCCCTGGGTCCCTCAGCCAAGGAGACCCTCCTTCCTGCCGCAGGCTCCCTGCCTGGAACTTTTCTAGCTCTCCAACCCGGAGGCCAAGGTGGACGGGTTGACCGACCGACCGATGACCTGAGCTTAGCTGCCCTCTAGTTCCCCCTGGAGGTGAGTATATACCCTCCCGGGTTCCCTCCCACCGTGTGACCTAGCGGGGGGTGTGGGTTTAGGGTTACGCCTACCATCCTGAAATCCTCTTGCAGCTGGGGTGACTACACCGCTTTTACGGGTGCAGTACCCCTCTGTAGCACCTACATAGTGGGACGTCACACTATCTTCCCTGATCCAACTCACATCTGTTAGTTACCCTGGCAGCTTCACTAAGCCTGCCTGGATGAACCTCAAGCTCCAGACCTCCAGGGATTGGCCACCGGGTTGTGACGACAGACCCTCGCATTTAGGCCTTAGTCTTCTGTCTTCACTAGCAGAACCATCACTAAATTTAAATCTAAAATGACGCTCACTATGTCTTATAACTTCTCCCACCCAGGGCCGTATTTGGAGTTCCTGCTGCCCTAGGCACTGTCAGCAGCTGCCCCCCCCGTCACGGCTCCTCCCCCCATTGTGGCCCCTCCCCCATCACGGCTCCTCCCCCCTGTTGCAGCCCCTCCCCCCGTCACGGACAATCTTCCCCCCAGTCGCGGCCTTCCCCCCCAAGCTTCATGTAGCTTCTCCCCCCCACATTTCATCATGTAGTACATATAAAAGGTTTGTCCAACCACACTACAAAGACATTCTGATAGGATGTTTACATTGTGAGCCCCAATGGGGACAATGTTGATGATGTATGTAAAGTGCTGTGGAGTTCATAGTGTAATATAAGTGCAAAAAATATTATTCTTAATATGATGTCACAATACCGGGATCTGAGGATCTTCTATTTCGAGGTCAGGGGCTCTCTGATGCCATATTGCTGCCTGCCTCGTTGTCTTCCTCTTTTGACACTGCAGTGCGGTGGACAAGAGAGCATTAACTGAATAATAACAAGAAGTATGGAGTGTACTAACTGAGCCATAAACCCTCCCCATACCATGTCCCGCAGACATTGTAGGATTACTATATGGATTTTATTATTAGGGTACGGACACACTGGCGTGAAACTCGGATGAGTGCAATGTGTGATTTCATTGCATTGCACTCGGACCAATGTTAATCAATCTCTGAGAGCACACTGACGAGTGTTGAACGCTTTTTTCTCATCCAGATTCAGGATGAGAAAAAAGTCGCGACATGCTGCGACAGTATGCTATTCACGTGCGAGACTCGCCAATGCAAGTCTATGGGTCCAACAAAATCACGGACCGCACACTGACAGCACACGAACCATCCGAGAGGCATCAGTTTTTTTCACGGATACATTATCATTCTTCAGCTGAGAACACTGTAAAATGTTCCTGTAAATGATTCTACACTAATAGCTGCTGAGGAAAGAACAGATTGCACACGGATGTGATCTGAGAGAAATGTCGGACACTCGCACAGCAGTTGGATGCCAAATGGACCAAAATCCGATGACACTCATCCGACTCTCCTGGATGAGAAACTGACCGATTTTAAGGCGGAGACAGTGTAGCACCATGTCCTCAACTCTGTGCTGTGCATAGACAGTGTAGCATCATGTCCTCAGCTCCGTGCTGTGCGCAGACAGTGTACCACCATGTCCACAGCTCCATGATGTGCACAGTGTACTACCATGTCCCTAGCTCCGTGCTGTGCACAGACAGTGTACCACCATGTACCCAGCTCCGTGCTGTGCACAGTGTGCTACCATGTCCCCAGCTCCGTGCTGTGCACAGACAGTGTACCACCATGTACCCAGCTCCGTGCTGTGCACAGTGTACCACCATGTCCTCGGCTCCGTGCTGTGCACAGTGTAGCATCATGTCCTCAGCTCCGTGCTGTGCACAGACAGTGTACCACCATGTCCCCAGCTCCATGCTGTGCACAGTGTATCACCATGTCCCCAGCTCCGTGCTGTGCACAGTGTACCATCATGTCCCCAGCTCCGTGCTGTGCACAGTGTACCACCATGTCCTCAGCTCCGTGCTGTACACAGTGTACCACCATGTCCTCAGCTCCGTGCTGTGCACAGATAGTGTAGCATCATGTCCTCAGCTCCGTGCTGTGCACAGTGTATCACCATGTCCCCAGCTCCGTGCTGTGCACAGTGTACCATCATGTCCCCAGCTCCGTGCTGTGCACAGTGTACCACCACGTCTTCAGCTCCGTGCTGTGCACAGACAGTGTAGCATCATGTCCTCAGCTCCGTGCTGTGCACAGACAGTGTACCACCATGTCCCCAGCTCAGTGCTGTGCACAGACAGTGTACCACCATGTCCCCAGCTCCGTGCTGTGCACAGTGTACCACCATGTCCGCAGCTCCGTGCTGTGCATAGACAGTGTACCACCATGTCCTTAGCTCCCTGCTGTGCACAGACAGTGTACCACCATGTCCTTAGCTCCCTGCTGTGCACAGACAGTGTACCACCATGTCCTCAGCTCCGTGCTGTGCACAGACAGTGTACCACCATGTCCTCAGCTCTATGCTGGTGCTGTGCACAGTGTACCACCATGTCCTCAGCTCTGTGCATAGACAGTGTACCACCATATCCTCAGCTCCGTGCTGTGCACAGACAGTGTACGGTACACTGTCTGTGCACATCACGAAGCTGAGGACATGGTGGTACACTGTGCACAGCACGGAGCTGGGGAGATGGTGGTACACTGTCTGTGCACAGCACAGAGCTGAGGACATCCCAGAAGACACAGACAGGCCACAGACGGGCGGCGGGACAACACTGAGCCCACCTGGAAGAACAACAACTCCTAGCACATAACACACTGCCCAGAAATCATATAGGACAGGCAGGAGAACTACAACTTCAAGCATGCCACACCCTGCCAACACAGGCAGGTGGTGGCAGCTGCATGGAGGCAGACACACAGTACAGCCGCCATTATCACCACACACAGCGCCAGCCACAGCCCCAGTCCTCCTGCATCCCCGTCCTTCTCTCCTCTGTTCCTCCTGCTGCTCCTGTCCTCCTGCACCTCCTTCCTCCTCTCCTCTGTCCTCCTCTCCTCTGCCCCTCCTGCTGCTCCTCTATCCTCCTGCACCCCCATCCTCCTCTCCTCTGTCCTCCAGCACCCCCGTCCTCCTCTCCTCTGTCCTCCTGCACCCCATCCTCCTCTCCTCTGTCCCTCCTGCACCCCGTCCTCTCCTCTGTCCCTCCTGCTGCTCCTCTATCCTCCTGCACCCCCATCCTCCTCTCCTCTGTCCTCCAGCACCCCCGTCCTGCTCTCCTCTGTCCTCCTGCACCACTGTCCTCCTCTCCTCTGTCCTCCTGCACCCCCATCCTCCTCTTCCCTGTCCCTCCTGCTGCTTGGCTGTCCTCCTGCACCCCGTCCTCCTCTCCTGTCCCTCCTGCTGCTCCTCTTGCACCCCCGTCCTCCTCTCCTTTGTCCCTCCTGCTGCTCCTCTGTCCTCATGCACCCCTGTCCTCCTCTCCGCTGTCCCTCCTGCTGCTCCTCTATCCTCCTGCACCCTCGTCCTGTTGCTCCTCTGTCCTACTGCACCCCCATGCTCCTCTCCTCTGTCCCCTGGCACCCCCGTCCTCCTCTCGTCTGTCCTCCTGCACCACCGTCCTGCTCCCCTCTGTTCTCCTGCACCCCAGTCCTGTTGCTCCTCTGTCCTCCTGCACCCCCGTCCTCCTCTCCTCTGTCCTCCTGCACCACCGTCCTCCTCTCCTCTGTCCTCCTGCACCCCCGTCCTCCTCTCCTCTGTCCTCCTGCACCCCGTCCTGCTCTCCTCTGTCCTCCTGCACCCCCGTCCTGCTCTCCTCTGTCCCTCCTGCTGCTCCTCTTGCACCCCCGTCCTCCTCTTCCCTGTCCCTCCTGCTGCTCGGCTGTCCTCCTTCACCCCTTCCTCCTCTCCTGTCCCTCCTGCTGCTCCTCTTGCACCCCCGTCCTCCTCTCCTTTGTCCCTCCTACTGCTCCTCTGTCCTCCTGCACCCCTGTCCTCCTCTCCACTCTCCCTCCTGCTGCTCCTCTGTCCTCCTGCACCCCCGTCCTGTTGCTCCTCTGTCCTCCTGCACCCCCGTCCTGCTCTCCACTGTCCCTCCTGCTGCTCGGCTGTCCTCCTGCACCCCGTCCTCCTCTCCTCTGTCCCTCCTGCTGCTCCTCTTGCACCCCCGTCCTCCTCTCCTTTGTCCCTCTGTCCTCAGGCACCCCTGTCCTCCTCTCCGCTGTCCCTCCTGCTGCTCCTCTGTCCTCCTGCACCCCCGTCCTGTTGCTCCTCTGTCCTCCTGCACCCCTGTCCTCCTCTCCTCTGTCCTCCTGCACCCCCGTCCTGCTCTCCTCTGTCCTCCTGAACCCCCGTCTTGCTCTCCTCTGTCCCTCCTGCTGCTCCTCTTGCACCCCCATCCTCCTCTTCCCTGTCCCTCCTGCTGCTCGGCTGTCCTCCTGCACCCCGTCCTCCTTTCCTTTGTCCCTCCTGCTGCTCCTCTGTCCTCCTGCACCCCCATTCTGTTGCTCCTCTGTCCTCCTGCACCCCCGTCCTCCTCTCCTCTGTCCTCCTGCACCCCCGTCCTGCTCTCCGCTGTCCCTCCTGCTGCTCCTCTTGCACCCCCGTCCTCCTCTCCTTTGTCCCTCCTGCTGCTCCTCTGTCCTCCTGCACCCCTGTCTTCCTCTCCTTTGTCCCTCCTGCTGCTCCTCTGTCCTCCTGCACCCCTGTCCTCCTTTCCTTTGTCCCTCCTGCTGCTCCTCTGTCCTCCTGCACCCCCATTCTGTTGCTCCTCTGTCCTCCTGCACCCCCGTCCTCCTCTCCTCTGTCCTCCTGCACCCCCGTCCTGCTCTCCGCTGTCCCTTCTGCTGCTCCTCTTGCACCCCCGTCCTCCTCTCCTTTGTCCCTCCTGCTGCTCCTCTGTCCTCCTGCACCCCTGTCTTCCTCTCCTTTGTCCCTCCTGCTGCTCCTCTGTCCTCCTGCACCCCTGTCCTCCTCTCCGCTATCCCTCCTGCTGCTCCTCTGTCCTTCTGCACCCCACAACTCACACACAGAGACATTACACACAGATACAACTCGCACACAGACACAACTCATAGAGACACAACTCACACACAGACACATCACACACAGACACAACTCACACACATAGACACACAACTCACACAGAAGACACAACTCACACACAGACACACAACTCACACAGAAGGCACAACTCACACACATAGACACACAACTCACACAGAAAACACATATAACTCAAACATAGAAGACACAACTCACACACATAGACACACAACACACACAGAAGACACAGACACAACTCACACACATAGACACACAACTCACACAGAAGACACAACTCACACACATAGACACACAACTCACACAGAAGACACATACAACTCAAACACAGAAGACACAACTCACACACAGACACACAACCCACACAGAAGACACATACAACTCACACAGAAGACACATACAGCTCAAACACAGAAGACACAACTCACACACATACACACAACTCACACAGAAGACACATACAACTCACACAGAAGACACATGCAACTCACACAGAAGACACATACAACTCACACACAGAATACACAACTCACACACATAGACACACAACTCACACAGAAGACACATACAACTCACACAGAAGACACATACAACTCACACAGAAGACACAGACACAACTCACACAGAAGACACACAACTCACTCAAACACACATACAGACACACAACTCACACACACATTTTACAGATACCTCACACATACACTTCTTTCTGCTGCAGGAAGGGGGTACATATCCAGCTTCCCCTGCTCCATGCAGCTGTCCCCAGGCAGCCCCTCCCCCACTCCCTCCTTCTCTCTGCCTAGACTGTGCACAGCACAGGCACAGCAGGAGGTCTGTCACCTTTTAACCCGAAAGTTGGAGCTGCTTCTCCTCCTTATCCTCCAGCATGTCGCTCCTCCAATCCTCTTCGTCGGCTCTTATGGTGGGTTTACACACACCAACTTATCTGTCCAACTTCTGAACAACTTACTGGTTGCAGTGAAATCATGGACACATTGCTACATTTTGTGGCTGTGTACAAATGGAACTATGTGTCCATGATTTCACTGCAACCAGAGATCTGTTCAGAAGTTGGACAGATAAGTTGGTGTGTGTAAAGTGGCCCTCACTTCTTCCCGCGCAGTGCAGGAGGGCAAGAGCACGGGCCAATGAGCGGGCCTGATGATGACGGGGGGGCGGGGGATGTATGAGGGGGCGGGGCTTACGACACGGCCAACACAGGCAGGAAAAAAAAAAGAAGGAAAAAAAAAAGAAAAGATGCTGAGACTCCGCCCCTATGAATGGCGCCGCCCTAGGCACGTGCCTACGAGTGCCTAATGGCAAATACGGCCCTGCTCCCACCAGTCTACCCCTAACTCTTAGCTATCTCTAATACATCTAATTTATTCATCTGTTACACCTAAAGTGGCCACTAGATGGCATAATTTCTACTATAAAACACAAGTGCATCTAAATAAATTAGAATATCATCAAAATAAAATTTATTTCAGTAATTCAATACAAAAAGCAAAACAAATATATAGAGTCATTACAGAGTGATTTATTTCAAGTGTTTATTACTGTAAATGTACTGTAAATGTTGATGATTATGGCTTACAGCCAATGAAAACCCAAAAGTCATTATCTCAGAAAATGAGAATATTATATAAGACCAACTGAAAAAATTATTTGAACTCATAAATGTTGGCCTAATGAAAAGTATGTACAGTAAATGCACTCAATACTTGGTCAGGGCTCCTTTTGCATGAATGACTGAATCAATGTGGTGTGAATTACAATGATCTTTTTGATGATATTCTAATTTATTGAGATGCACTTATATTTATCTGACTAAGGGTGCTTTCACATCTGCGTTTTTCGTAATTCGCGGCAGATGCGGTGAAAAAACCGCATCTGCCGCGTTTACCGCATAACCCTTACACTTGCGGCGCGGTTGCGGTTTTTTCTATGCAAAGTATAGGCAGACTTGCGGCAGGTGCGGCAAGTGCGGTTTTGCACTTGCGGCAGGTGCGGCCGCGAAAAAAACCGCGGCTTACTGCGGTTTTTTTCGCGGCCGCACCTGCCGCAAGTGCAAAACCGCACTTGCCGCACCTGCCGCAAGTATGCCTATACTTTGCATAGAAAAAACCGCAACCGCGCCGCAAGTGGAACGGTTATGCGGTAAACGCGGCAGATGCGGTTTTTTCACCGCATCTGCCGCGAATTACGAAAAACGCAGATGTGAAAGGGCCCTAAGGCGGCCGTCACACGCTTCAATATCGATAGCGATATTGTTAGCGATCACGTGCACGCACGATCGCTAACAATATCGTTCTCATCGCTGGTGAGCTGTGTTGTAGGGCTGGTTCTGTTTATCGGTTATTATTGTCGGTTATGACTACAATCACCGATGTCCAGAATCTTCCCTTCCTACCGCTTTCTGTTCCTATGCTGATTAACTATATATATATATATCCTGACGACTTAATGAAAACAAGTCTGTTCTAATAAATGAATATTTATTAAACACACCCAAAAAGTTTACAACAATAATATATATATTCTAGATAGCACGATAACTAACACACAATCAATTACTGTTGCAATGATGTAAAACACCAAGAGTTACTAATACCCACGTTACCTAAATATACATGCACACTATATTAATTAATTACATTCATTCACCTGCCCCTAACTATCCCTGAATATATTATTAGAGAGAGAGAGAGAGAGAGAGATAGATATAGAGAGAGATATAGAGGAGATATGGGATGATACTTAGGCCAGATGTGGATGTCCTATACCATGGTGGATCCAAGTAGAAAGAGAGAGAGGGTCTTGATTTCACCTCCTTTTATAGTAAAGATTTCACATCCCCACCCACATACAACCCACAACTCCGCCCTTCTCAGGTATCTTCTGTGGCAAATATGTCCAATAACCTCCTGTAATATGCAGTAATAATCCCCTGCCTGCAGATGGCGTCCTTGTATCAGGGAAGAATGTCTTGTGTCAAATAAGTTTTAACACTCTTTGATTGGTTCCAAGATGTCTATCTGAAGAACAATGGTTTATCAGTCAAACATTACCAGTATTGTCTTAGCAATATACATCTCCATTGGTCGGAGACGGAATGTCTACCTGAGTAGCAATGGCCAATACTCCAAACCCACAAAGGTTGTATACATATGTAAATGACATTGGATTTAGCAAACAGCTTCTGCATTCAAGCTAGGAGGCTGCAGGGCCAATATCCATTTAGCATGTAGATGCAACCTTTACTCCTAAAACCAAAAAGACATCACACAGAAGAACAATGGTGTACATGGTTGAAATATTCAGCTCTCATTAAATCCAATATGGAGTTCAGTGATTCATAATAATTATGCCATCACTTCCCCCTCAACATTCCCCCTTTTGTCGGAAAATACGACAATAAAATGAGTGGGAAGTGTGGAATATATTTGCCTACTCAATCCTATCACCAATAACCGTTCAGGATGAAATGAAGTAAACTTTTCCACTTAGGTATCTAGACATCACCCATCGCCATCACCTCTCCCCTGCCGTTCGCCGTAATCCAGTGTCTCCATCCATAGATTACACCAAAGTCATCTTTGTGGATCTTCTTGGTCTCTTTGGTTCAGGAATAAAGTTCTCTATTTGTCAGTACACTTCTGATCTTGTCATTGCCAATCTCTAGAAACACGCCTATCCCCAAGTAGTCTTCTTCCCAGCTTGACTGCTTAGATTCTGGAGCTGCTGCACCTTCGTCTCTTGATCGGCCCACAGAGTTTTCCTGTGCTCGCCCCTCTCCCTACCAGATTTTTTTTTTTTTCAAGTCTGGTGTGTAGGGACTATGCCGGGGATCACAATCTGTAGCTGGGCCTCACCAGGTGGTTTCTTGGAGCACCTCCTTCTTGGGATTAGATCAATCAGGGGATGGCATTCTTCTTAGCTGAGGCACGACTTTCAACAGAGACTTCTCCTGTTAGCTTGATTGAAGCATCTATCGTTAATGTGGTTCTTCCATGGATAGATAGTTGAATCTCTTCTAGGCAGGTCAGAGTTTATTGGGTAGGGGAGATATCAGCATACCTAAGTTGACTGTGAGAAGAACGCAGTCCAACCGACCATCAATCCATCCATTATGAACGTTACCGACTCAAGGGTTGAAGTAGCAAATACCTTAGACAATGATGGGGCCTGTCCCTACAGAACCTTACTCTTTCCTCATTCATACAAAAAAACAAACAAACCTATATCCCAATGTAAAAATTAAACAGTATATAACAATACTATATTTCCCTCCCCCATTCCTTAACCATAAATCAAAGTAAAAGCCAAACAAGATATACAATGTTATGAGGTTTCAGGGCTGAATGTCCTAAACACTCTTATCAAATATCATCTCAAGGTTTCAGGACTTTTAGTGCTAAGTCCTGGACCTTCTATGGCGGTTAAATTCGTGAAGTTCGGCCTGGTTCTCTTGTATCTGGTGGGCAAGTCTCTTTACTCTTCGGTAAACTAGGCACAGTCCAATGTACATAACAAGAACAAGAACAAGAAGAACAATCACAGGGTGGATAATGAAATTAAAGAATGATGTAGCTGTCGGACTATAGCCAAATATACTTTCCCACCAGGACACCTTAGAGTCTGTATCTAAGGCATTGGTAATCCTCGTTCTCTTGGTTTTGTCATGCACAAGCTGAATAGTGGCTTGATTTTCAGCCTCATGAAGATTTCGGAGTATGTCGTCTTCTTCGCTGAAATCTAACAAGAGACGCTTGAGCTCACGACCAAAACCAAGAGGAATCTTTTGCAGTCTCACAGGAGTTTCAGGGCGAATGTCGAGTCTCTTCTCCGGTGTTATCGGGTCCTCCCCTGCTGATCTGCGACATCTAAACCTAAAACGGGACTAAGGGTACAATATGCTCCTGGGAGGAGTATGCCTCTTTCGGTGCAATTAGTGCCATATAAAGAATATGTTACGTTTTTCCCTTGGTACCAACACCAATACCCTTGACCCAAATATTTCAGACGAGAGGAGGGTATTGTGTTAGTCTTCATCTCACATGACCCCTCAGAGTCCCAACACTGGTGCCTAAGCACCCTATCTTGACTCCCTTGACAGAGGATAGCATCCTCTTTCCTCCAACATCCCTCTGTATCAAACAGATAAGGATGGCCTCGCTCATAGGTTAGGATGTCTGAGGTGAGCTGTGGATGAAGCACCGTCTGATTGCTAACAACAATTCCTATATTCATGGCACTGTACCCCTTCTTGATATTACCAGATACAGGTGCCAAAGAAGACGCCGTGCAGGTGAGATTATGGCACCCATGCCATTGAACCAGCCACCAGTTTGTATGGTTGGCTGCAAACAGGGAGATTAGGGAACTTACTCTTTGTCTGAGGTTGAATGGGAAGTGGCCCTTGTATAGAGAGGACACTATATGCTTTAGGTTGTCAGAGAGTTCACTCTGGACCTGCGTACATGCTAGGGCAACCTGAACTCCGTCTTGCACTTCTACAAGACCTGCAACTAACCTTCTAAACTTCTCTCGTAGAGCCGAAGATAGAGAGGTAGTGGCATCAATGTGCGAATGTTGCAAACCCTCTAAGACATGGTTTACATCAAGCTGAGTTCTGAACCCTTCCCCAGCATGTCGCGCAATGTCCCCGAGCTTACCTCTCAGGACTTCCATATCCATAGTGTTCAGGGCACCTACTCCCAATGCACCTCCACTAATTCCCATCTCTATCAAGTCTCTCCTCCCCCTGAGTTTCGTGTGTCGGGGATCATCTTTTCTCACTTCTTGCCCCGCCTCTACCCATCCTCTCATCATGTCAATTTGGTTCCTCACAAACTCCTCACATCTGTGATCCCAGTGATCTACTCTGAATTTCGCCATGTATATAGGACGAATTTAGTTCCTGTGATGATCTTCCATGGGGATGACAGTTGAGGAGCTGTGGGATCTGCCAATTGGTGGGTAGAAACATTGCAGGAATCTAGGTGTGGTTTGACTGGTTGGAGACCTTCAGCCTCATATGGGACCCTTACTACTGTCACACATACTTGTCCTCTACCACTGAACTGGTACCACTGATCGCTATCTCCTGCCTGTAACTGTTGCTGGATTACTGGTAGAGGGAGTTGTGGGGTACCAGTATCATGACACAGAATCCCCTGACATATTGTCCAGGGATGCTGTGGAGCTGCGATATGTGTCATTAGAACGGGATCTGTTGCCTGTTCCTCTTTAAATGACACAGGGCCATCTTTTAGTTTGGTTTGCCTCACTACAATCTGGAATGCAGGGATCTGCTCAGTGCCTGGTTCTCGAAGGACACCAGACACTGCTGCGAACTTGGCCAGTTTGTCGGCCTTGTTATTGCCTATGGTCAAAGGCTGTTCTCCACTTTGGTGTGCTGGGACTTTGAAAATGGCTGCCTCAGCTGGATGTGCCATGCTCCAATCCCACAATTGCTTTAGGACCGTAATGTGGGCCAGAGGTTTATTCTGGCTGTCCACAAACCCTCGTTTTTTCCATGTGTTCAGGTGTAGGGTAAGAGATAGAACTACATATGAACTGTCACTATATATAGTTCGATTCCCTGGAGGTTGAAGGAGTAGGGCCTCCTTGACAGCTTCCAGTTCAGCCTGTTGTGCTGACATGTGACCTGGCAGCCGGACAAGACTCTGGTTGCCTGTGGTCTCATCCAGCACTGCAAATCCGGACACATATGTGCCGTCCAGACAGAAACGAGAGCCGTCAACAAAAATGACCCTGTCTTCTGGATGTCTGTCGGTCCTGAATATTTGTGGTGTACTGGATAGTGATGGTTGACCACAGTCATGTTCGGTCCCTGTCATGTTTAACAACTGGGACAGAACATACTTTGCCTTGTGGTCCACTTTCAGATTCCAGCCACTGAGGTCCATGATCCATTTCCCAAATCTCTGTTGGGAGACTCCAGGGAGTGTATCTCTGAGTAAAAGAACCAAAGGAGAATGTGGTGTCTGTACAGTCAGAGATCTAAAACCTACAATATGCTCAGTGGTTTTAACGGCATAGTGTATGGCAGCCAGTTGTTTGGCACATTCATCGAACCCTCGTTCGACCGGCGAGAGGAGTCGGGAAAAGTATCCCAGTGGTCTACTGTCATGTCCTATCTGCTGTAGAAGGACAACAGAGATAGACTCAGTCCCAGCATGTGCCTGGATGGCCATTTCTCCATCTGGGTTGGGGGTGGCTAACACAGGTGCAGAGGAGAGGTCTCTTTTCAGAGTTGAAAAGGCCTCATCCTGTGCTTCTGACCAGCTCTGGAGTGAGGGTTCTTCTCCTCTGAGGAGTTCATAAAGGGGTTTCGCTTTGGCAGCAAAAATCCTCTATGAATTCCCTCATGAAGTTGGCCACTCCCAGGAACTTCCATAAGTCCTGTAGAGTGCCAGGCTGAGGTAACTTGACCATAGCTTCCACTTGGGCCGCCACAATTCATTTGGCTCCAAAAGAGACCTGCACCCCAAGGAAAGTCACCTCTGTTCTGGCCAAATTTGCCTTGTGAGGACTCAGCTTGAGTCCAGATTTAGATAGGAGTCCCAAGAGCTCCCTTAACAGAATCAAGTGTTCTTCCATGGTCTCTGTGTGTAGGAGTAAGTCATCTACATATTGCAGGAGGCATTCCGGCCGAGAAAACACGCTCAGTACGGCCGCCAATGCCTGATGAAAATACGTAGGACTACTGTGGAACCCCTGGGGGAGCACATTAAACATGTACTGTTTGTTCCCCACTGTGAAAGCAAATTTGTACCTACAGTTTTCTGTGAGTTCAATAGGGAAGAACCCATTGGCGACATCAATGGTCGAGAATATGCGGCTTTTGCCACTTATCCTCGCCATTATGTCAGGAGTTTGTGCAACAAACGGGGGCAGACATCGGTGTGTACTTATTAAGGACACGTAGGTCTATGGTGAGACGCCACACATCAGTGTCCTTTTTCTTCACAGGCCATAGAGGGTTGTTGCACCTTGAATTCCCCTCTATGACCACACCCTTGGTCTCCAATTCCAGGACAGTGTTGACTATCGACTGTGTCGCTTCCGGTGGAAAGCGATATTGACGTTGAGGGGGTGGGTCTGGCCCCTGTATGTCCACCTGGACACCAATCAATCTGCCACAGTCGTTTTTTACCCTGGGCCCACAGATCAGGATGTTCGTACACAATGGGTTCAAGGTCTATATTATGAGAGACCTCTGGCCATTTGTGTTCGAGCATATCAGCTGAATTCTCCATTGCTGGCAAAGGTGGTCCCAGACACTGGCGTTGTATGACACACACCTTGGATTGTCTGGGTCCCTTCCACACAATGCAGTTTGCCAAATCCAGGATCCATCCATTTTGGGTCATTACATCAGTTCCGATGTCAGAACCAGGGTAATACCACATTGGGATCTTGAGGGTTAAGTGTTTGGCAATCTGGAAAATCACTTCCTCAATTCTGTGGGCTTTCATCCCCCTTGTTGGTGATCAAATCCGATCACCACACGCTGAGGGCTGTTTGGATGCAACTCATGTTTGATATTTGTAATGGAGATTTCCGCACCAGTATCAAGCATAATTTGTGTGTCCTGATCTTTAATTCTGGCTTTTATGTGGGGCCTCCCTGAAGAATCCAGTATGACAGGACATACTGGAGCCAGCTATTTAGGGATCCCTAATTGTCAATCGATGTTGACAAGATTTCCAGTAGGAACCTGAGAGGTACATACTGCAATTTGGAGATCCTCAACCGTAGTTCTATTTGTGGAATCAGTAGATTCCACAACCCCTGTACCATCAACTGGGGCATTTACAGTGGCAACACATTTTGGTGTCTGCTCTTGTAAATATCCCCGAGACCCATCAGCCTGTTCCCCCACTGTTCTGGCATAATTAGGTTTCATCTTGAAACCATTATTATTGCCAGATTTTTCAGGGCTGTTTCGGCTCCGTACCCACTGAGGACAGTTTTTCTTCATGTGCCCAAATTGCAAACATAGAAAGCATTGAATGCTCCCTGTCCTCTCAAATGGTGGGGCTGTGGGGCGAACAGCTGACTTCTTTCTACCATGGCGCACACGTTCATCTTGTGATCTAACGTGTACAGGCACATGCTCCCTAACCTTAACCGACTTTTTATTGTGCAGTAGATCTTGTCTACACTGCTCAATAATCATGGCCGCATCAGTGAGCGATGGTTCTCTCGCTGCACTCAACCTAATTGCAGTATCAAGGTATGGGAATTTTTCCACAAACATGCGGATCATGCCTTGTGGAAAACCGATACCTTGATCCATAGTGACCTTCCTGTACATAGCTTCAAACCGGCTACACAGCGATAAAGGTTCATCGTGTATAGTTGGTCTGAATTTCATCAGGATTTCTGGAGTCACGTCCCCGTGGCCCGTTTCCAGTGTCACTAGTAAGGAAAGGCGTTCTTCCTTATCATGAAACTGTCCATTACTGGGTTCCGTGCTCCCTATTGCTTCATACCTCTGATTGAGGTGTGTAGGCAACCACAACTTGAATAGCTCCATTCGAAGTTCTGGAGCCACAGAATATTTATTGCAGTGACCTTCAAAGATATCACATGCAGTAAACGCATCTAGACTGGGATCATATTTTGGGATCTCCTTGCAGATCCGTAACAGAAATTTTATCCTTTCCATACTGTTACGGTTAGGATAAAATTCATCTGACCTTAATGAACGATTTGGCGGATTGGAAGTGGTGTGATCCCTTTCCCACCTACCTCCATATCCCCAACTCTCGTTCTGACCCTGGAAGCGGTCGCTACGTGTATACTCCCTTGGTGTTTGAGTGAAATGTAGCGACCGTTCCACCTGTCCCCTGGACTCTATAGCTCCGGATCTCTGATCCATGGGAGGCGTGGACCATGTTGCCGTGGTCTCCCCATCCTGTGCAGTACCCGAAACACAAACCTGTTTCGTGGGCAAAGGCACCATGCTATTTGTACCAGGCCGTGACAGATTAGAGATCACCTGTTGCAAATTCGCAATCGTTTGCGACTTTGCAGCCAGATCCTCTCTAAGTGTGCTTACTAGTGCATCCATGGATGCAACTCTGCTCTTGAACTGATTTATCTCAGTGTACAGACTGAGGAGCTCTCTAACCATGTCAGAATAATAGGTTTCTTTCTCTGATATCCTCCTAGATTCCAATATACAGATTTCCCGGCCCCTGTCGGCTGTACACTGGGCCCTTTCTTCTAGCTCAGTTTCTAGAGTGTGTATACGTTTAATGCTCTCCACACAACAATGGCAGTGTAGGTTATCCGATGTGGAAACTTTGTCTGCCTTTCTTGTGCTAGCAAGTGTTTCCACATGCTCCGGCCTGCAAATGCTGTCCTCAAAAGTATACACTAATTTTGCCAGCATTTGGAGGCGTTTCTTAGATTTGTGGAAAACACTTTTACTAATACAAACTCTATCATGTGCGTATGCCTGGTCCAGTAAAGTTGACCAGAGCATCTCTGTGGACTTATATGTGGTTGGCAGTATTGGGTTAAATGTACTATTTCTACACAGGTGTTTGAGGGTGGAGAAGTTCATACTCACCTGTTCAGAGGCCATGTTGCTTGGTGTCGTCCCGACCAGCTGGACTCCTCAGTTGAACCAAACGTTGATCGTGTGAATCATGTAAAGGAATCAGAAAAATCGTTAAAATCAGATAAAGGTTCTCTGATGAGGACGGTGTCCTGTGTCTTACTAAAACTGAAAACTGTGTCACCTGTCTGAGCTATCAGGGCACTGAACGCACAGAATAACGGAGCACTTCACCGTGCCTCCTGTTATTTCTACCCACGTTCCCCTGGCCTGATCCGCTCCAGACGATGACCACAGGTTTTCAGTACAAAAGACACTAGAACAACACCTCAAACAGTGGGCCTAGGCTCGCCAATTTGTTGTAGGGCTGGTTCTGTTTATCGGTTATTATTGTCGGTTATGACTACAATCACCGATGTCCAGAATCTTCCCTTCCTACCGCTTTCTGTTCCTATGCTGATTAACTATATATATATATATATATATATATCCTGATGACTTAATGAAACCAAGTCTGTTCTAATAAATGAATATTTATTAAACACACCCAAAAAGATTACAACAATAATATATATATTCTAGATAGCACGATAACTAATACACAATCAATTACTATTGCAATGATGTAAAACACCCAGAGTTACTAATACCCACGTTACCTAAATATACATGCACACTATATTAATTAATTACATTCATTCACCTGCCCCTAACTATCCCTGAATATATTATTAGAGAGAGAGAGAGAGAGAGAGAGGAGAGAGAGAGAGAGAGAGAGAGAGAGAGATAGATATAGAGAGAGATATAGAGAGATATAGAGGAGATATGGGATGATACTTAGGCCAGATGTGGATGTCCTATACCATGGTGGATCCAAGTAGAAAGAGAGAGAGGGTCTTGATTTCACCTCCTTTTATAGTAAAGATTTCACATCCCCACCCACATACAACCCACAACTCCGCCCTTCTCAGGAATCTTCTGTGGCAAATATGTCCAATCACCTCCTGTAATATGCAGTAATAATCCCCTGCCTGCGGATGGCGTCCTTGTATCAGGGAAGAATGTCTTGTGTCAAATAAGTTTTAACACTCTTTGATTGGTTCCAGGATGTCTATCTGAAGAACAATGGTTTATCAGTCAAACATCACCAGTATTGTCTTAGCAATATACATCTCCATTGGTCGGAGACGGAATGTCTACCTGAGTAGCAATGGCCAATACTCCAAACCCACAAAGGTTGTATACATATGTAAATGACATTGGATTTAGCAAACAGCTTCTGCATTCAAGCTAGGAGGCTGCAGGGCCAATATCCATTTAGCATGTAGATGCAACCTTTACTCCTAAAACCAAAAAGACATCACACAGAAGAACAATGCTGTACATGGTTGAAATATTCAGCTCTCATTAAATCCAATATGGAGTTCAGTGATTCATAATAATTATGCCATCACTTCCCCCTCAACAGCTGTCACACAGGCAGACTCACCAGCGATGTGGACCAGCGAGATCGCTGGTAACTATGGTACACATCGGGTTACTAGGCGCCGCGTGGCGCTTAGTAACCCGACGTTTACCATAGATACCATCTCCCAGCATAGGCTCTGCCGCTGGGAGATCGTTCATCGTGGTGTCACACACCACGATGCTGCAGATTGATCAAGCGAATATCGCTTGATATGAGCTCCGGCTCACAAATCTGCGATCTAACAATCAAGCGATTTTACAGTGTAAAATCGCTTGATTGCACGCAGCGATGCACAAACGATATCGCTTAAGCGATCAAAAAGCAGATCGTTTAAGCGATATCGTGCATAAAATTGATGCGTGTGACGGCCGCCAAAGGGCCAAGTCACACACACATATAATTGTGCAGATATTGTTCGCAGATCTCTGGTTGCAGTGAAATCATGGACACATTGCTCCATTTTGTGGCTGTATACAAATGAACAATGTATCCATGATTTCACTGCAACCAGAGATCTGCCAACAATATCTGCACAGATATCTGTGTGTGTGACGTGGCCCTAATACATCCTCCTACATATTTACATTGCACAATACAATACACTTACACATAGGCCACAAAAGAGCAAAACCAAAGAAAAGAAACAAAATTGAGCAGATAGCCTAAAATAAGGAAATAAATTGCAATAGTG
Source organism: Allobates femoralis (assembly GCA_033576535.1). Lineage (NCBI taxonomy): Eukaryota > Metazoa > Chordata > Amphibia > Anura > Aromobatidae > Allobates > Allobates femoralis. Next base: position 325,462,120 of record JARQOC010000006.1, read on the forward strand.
CATGAAAATAAAACTAGGGTACTTGGTAACATTATTTGATCTAAAAAAATGTAAAAGCCATCCCACCACGTCAAGGTGACACCATCAGGATGGTCCTATCTTAGCATCAAATATTGAAAAACCTTACTAGATGTCAAGTGACAAAACTGTTATATGGACTGAGCTCAGTCCCTTATCACAGTTATTTCACTTGATATCTGGTAAGGTTTTTAAATATTTGATGCTAAAACAGGACCGTCCCCATAGGGTCACCTTGAAGTGGTGGGATGACTTTTACATTTTTTTTAATCAAAATAATGTACCCTAGTTTTATTTTCATGCACTATTGCAATTTATTTACTTATTTTAGGGTGTCTGCTCATTTTTTTTTTCCTCTGGATTTGCAATTCAATACACTTAGCATAAATATACACTTCACATTGCAGGGGCATCGCCACCTTCCTACATACGCAGCTCATTATTACACATAGGCATATAAAGGCCTAAATCTAACTGTGGTGTACTACTGCAGTGCTGAAGAACATTGAAAAAGGAAGTGGTAATCTCAATCTGTGAGCAAAGGCCCCGTTACACGGTACAAGATCGTGAACGATATCGCTCAAACATAACGGGTTTGGAGTCAGTCAAACAACATCGTTAGGACGTCGTTGCGTGTAACACCAAAATACGACTACGATAAATCGTTGGATCATTGATGTAGATTTGAGAACATGCTCTCAAATCAGACAATCCACGATCAGCCAACCTGCTACATCGTTCTGTGTGACACCGCGATAACGATGTCGTTCACGACTTCGCCTATTCACAACAGTGAACAAGTATCGTTCGCTGGGTTGTGCGAATGATAGCTGCTCACCAGTGGCGTATAAACTGTTTGTGGCACCCGGGGCGGTTGAAAAAAAATTTGCCGCGGCTACCGCCCCTTTAGTCGTTGATAATCCAGGGGTCAGGGGGGTACCACTAGTGGTTAGGAGCCACTTAAGTGTACCTGTTAATCAGGGTCAAATTCAATGGAGATCAACTGCTGTAGGACGTGCGTTTGCGGCCTCCGATTCCGAAAAGTTTGGTGACTTGATGAATGAGGTAAGCAAAATAAAAATGTGATGAAGTACGATTCCAAGGTTCCGCCTGACGATCCCTGACATTGCTACATTTCTTACGCTGGCACTTAGTTATGATGTCATGCCGTAATGCTGTAAAGTGCGGGCAGCGACATCACCACAGGTCCTATCACCGATCACCACGGTGTCCCTATTATAGTCATCATATTGTTATCTGGGACAACGATGTTAACAATTCCCAAATAGAACACACTGGGATATACAGTATATAGCACCAAAAATAGAAGAATGGAATAAATCAAACACTGAATACAAAACGATCAAATTGTAAATTAATGAGAATAAACAGTAATAATATACACATAGGAAATATTGCGCACGGAGGAAGATACCGCGTTTCCCCGAAAGTAAGACCCTGTCTTACATTTTTTTGGGGGCCAAAAGTGGCCCCCGGTCTTACTTTCGGGGGGGGCCTTACATTGGGTGCCCCAGCAGTGTGGCCTACAGGCCCCCTCCTGCTGGGACACTGCGGGAGCGGGTCGCACGTCACGTGCGCCCGCTCATTACATATGCACTGCATCCCCCTGTCAATCAGCGACAGGGGGAGCAGTGCATTATACTGTATATATGGGCCCCCTATTGCTGGCACACTACCCCCCTGTTCTGAGGCCCCCACCGCTGCTGCTGCTGCAGAGATCTTACCCTCCAGGGTCTTCTTGCAGCAGCCAGCGCGTCCGTCCTCTGTCCTCAGCTGTCTTCCGGATCATGTGACCGGCCGGTCGCAGTCGCGATGACGTCATGCGCTGCGACGGGTCACATGATCCGGAAGACAGCCGAGGACAGAGGACGGACGCGCTGGCTGCTGCAAGAAGACCCTGGAGGGTAAGATCTCTGCAGCAGCAGCAGCGGTGGGGCCTCAGAACAGGGGGGTAGTGTGCCAGCAATAGGGGGCCCATATATACAGTATAATGCACTGCTCCCCCTGTCGCTGATTGACAGGGGGATGCAGTGCATATGTAATGAGCGGGCGCACGTGACGTGCGACCCGCTCCCGCTCCCCCCCCCTCCGCTAGGGGCCTTACATTGGCCCCCCCGGTTGTAAGGCCTTATAATCGGGGGAGGCCTTACATTAGCAGGCCCCCCCTTTACCCCTAGGCGGCCTTACAATCGGGGGGGCCTTACTATCGGGGAAACACGGTAGTAATATACAGGTCAACACCTAGTACAGAGAGCAGAGGATGGCAATATACAGGTGTACACCTACTACAGAGAGCAGAGGATGGTAATATACAGGTGTACACCTGGTACAGAGAGCAGAGGATGGTAATATAAAGGTGTACACCTAGTACAGAGAGCAGAGGATGGAACCATACAGGTGTACACCTAGTACAGAGAGCAGAGGATGGCAACATACAGGTGTACACCTAATACAGAGAGCAGAGGATGGTAATATACAGGTGTACACCTAGTACAGAGAGCAGAGGATGGTAATATACAGGTGTACACCTAGTACAGAGAGCAGAGGATGGTAATATACATGCTTACACCTAGTACAGACAGCAGAGGATGGTAATATAAAGGTGTACACCTAGTACAGAGAGCAGAGGATGGCAACATACAGGTGTACACCTAGTACAGAGAGCAGAGGATGGCAACATACAGGTGTACACCTAGTACAGAGAGCAGAGGATGGTAATATACAAGTGTACACCTAGTACAGAGAGCAGAGGATGGTAATATACAGGCTTACACCTAGTACAGAGAGCAGAGGATGGCAACATACAGGTGTACACCTAGTACAGAGAGCAGAGGATGGTAATATACAGGTGTACAGAGAGGAGAGGATGGTAATATACAGGCTTACGCCTAGTACAGAGAGCAGAGGATGGCAACATACAGGTGTGCACCTAGTACAGAGAGCAGAGGATGGTAATATACAGGTGTACAGAGAGCAGAGGATGGTAATATACAGGTGTACACCTAGTACAGAGAGCAGAGGATGGTAATATACATGCTTACACCTAGTACAGACAGCAGAGGATGGTAATATAAAGGTGTACACCTAGTACAGAGAGCAGAGGATGGCAACATACAGGTGTACACCTAGTACAGAGAGCAGAGGATGGCAACATACAGGTGTACACCTAGTACAGAGAGCAGAGGATGGTAATATAAAGGTGTACACCTAGTACAGAGAGCAGAGGATGGTAACATACAGGTGTACACCTAGTACAGAGAGCAGAGGATGGCAATATACAGGTGTACACCTAGTACAGAGAGCAGAGGATGGTAACATACAGGTGTACACCTAGTACAGAGAGCAGAGGATGGCAATATACAGGTGTACACCTAGTATAGAGAGCAGAGGATGGCAACATACAGGTGTACACCTAGTACAGAGAGCAGAGGATGGTAATATACAGGTGTACAGAGAGGAGAGGATGGTAATATACAGGCTTACGCCTAGTACAGAGAGCAGAGGATGGCAACATACAGGTGTGCACCTAGTACAGAGAGCAGAGGATGGTAATATACAGGTGTACAGAGAGCAGAGGATGGTAATATACAGGCTTACACCTAATACAGAAAGCAGAGGATGGCAATATACAGGCTTACACCTAGTGCAACTAGTGCAAGTGCTTCACAATGCACATTACTGAGCAGACACCACTTCTGGGAATGAGCTATTTAACATTAGATGTGTGGTGTGTGCGTGCGTGCGTGCGTGCGTGCGTGCGTGCGTAAGGGCCACGTCACACACACAGATAATTGTGCATATACTGTTCGCAGATCTCTGGTTGCAGTGAAATCATGGACAGATTGTTCCATTTTGTGGCTGTATATAAATGAACAATGTATCCATGATTTCACTGCAACCAGAGATCTGCGAACAATATACCGTATATACTCGTGTATAAGCCGACCCGTGTATAAGCCGACCCCCCTACTTTTGCCCCCAAAACCTGGGAAAACCTATTGACTCGTGTATAAGCCGAGGGTGGACCCCAGCACAGGTATACAGCCCCCAGCAGTGTGGTATACAGCAGCCATAGAGGTATATACAGCAGCCCCAGTGGTATATACAGCAGCAGCTCCAGTAGTTAGTATACAGCAGCCCCAGAGGTATATACAGCAGCCCCAGAGGTAGTATACAGCATCCCCAGAGGTAGTATACAGCAGCCCCAAAGGTATATACAGCAGCCCCAGAGGTAGTATACAGCAGCCCCAGAGGTAGTATACAGCAGCCCCAGAGGTAGTATACAGCAGCCCCAGAGGTAGTATACAGCAGCCCCAGAGGTATATACAGCCCCAGTGGTAGTATACAGCAGTCCCAGAGGTATATACAGCCCAGTGGTAGTATACAGCAGCCCCAGAGGTATATACAGCCCCAGTGGTAGTATCCAGCAGCCCCAGAGGTATATACAGCCCCAGTGGTAGTATACAGCAGCCCCAGAGGTATAGACAGCCCCAGTGGTAGTATCCAGCCCCAGTGGTAGTATACAGCAGCCCCAGAGGTATATACAGCCCCAGTGGTAGTATACAGAAGCCCCAGAGGTATATACAGCCCCAGTGGTAGTATCCAGCAGCCCCAGATGTATATACAGCCCCAGTGGTAGTATACAGCAGCCCCAGAGGTATATACAGCCCCAGTGGTAGTATACAGTAGCCCCAGAGGTATATACAGCCCCAATGGTAGTATACAGTAGCCCCAGAGGTATATACAGCCCCAATGGTAGTATACAGTAGCCCCAGAGATATATACAGCCCCAGTGGTAGTATACAGTAGCCCCAGAGGTATATACAGCCCCAGTGGTAGTATACAGCAGCCCCAGAGGTATATACAGCCCCAGTGGTAGTATACAGCAGCCCCAGTGGTACATACAGCCCCAGTGGTAGTATACAGCAGCCCCAGAGGTATATACAGCCCCAGTGGTAGTATACAGCAGCCCCAGAGGTAGTATACCGCAGCCCCAGAGGTATATACAGCCCCAGTGGTAGTATACAGGCCCCCCAGTGGTGGTATACTGACCCCCACCAGTAACACACAGCCCCCCTCCTTAGTATGTCCCACCCCAGGCGGCGGCTTCTTCTTCCTTCTTGTGCCGGCTTCTGTGACCGCGCGCAGGAAATGACGTCATCTCCTGCGCCCGGTCACATGACACCGGAAGCAAGAAGAAGAAGCCGGGACCGGAGGAGTGGAGGAGCTGCGCCGGAAGGTGATGTATTAAAGTTTGTTATTTTAACAGGTGCCGCAGCCTGGGGGGGGACATACTAAGGAGGGGGGGACATACTAAGGAGGGGGGGCTGTGTGTTACTGGTGGGGGCCTGTGTAGTGCAAAATGCACGGCATCCCCCCGCCGCTGATGGACGGTGGGATGCCGTGCATATTCATTGCACTAATGAGGCGGCCCCACGTGACCGCCTGCGGTCACCGCGGCCCCCTCCTGCCTCCTCCAGCCACCGGTGCAGCCCCCCCCCACAGCATACCGAGTGATTCGTGTATAAGCCGAGGGGGGGACTTTACAGCCCAATTTTTGGGCTGAAAAACTCGGCTTATACACGAGTATATACGGTATGCACAATTATCTGTGTGTGACGTGGCCCTAACACACGTGGATCATAAATATGAATGCATTGTACGTATATATATATATAATATATATATATATATATATATGTGTGTGTGTATATACTGTGTATTTACATGCTTATATATATGCTATAAAATGTACAAATGTATGTCCATATTGATTGTGGACAGTGGCGTAACTTCAGGCTCAGGGGCCCCGATACGAAAGCTCCAACGGGGCCCCCAATTATTATTAAATCTTTAATAGTATTAGTCTTTTTCTATGGGCCAAAGGGACTTTTGGGACCCCTAAGCTGCAGGGCCCGGATGCGATCACAACCCTGCACCTAATGTAGTTATGCCCCTGATCGTGGATGGCCAACATTGAGTTGGCCATCCTGCCTGATTATCTAATCTAGATAATCTAGTTCATACACATCTATATTTATACTGTAAAAATTGGTACAATTGAGTTGTCCTCAGGTGACCCAAGTTAACCCCCCTTACAATGCCGCAGCGATCCGGCCTCTAGGGGTTAATAAAGATGCAGTCCCTAAATGTATTTTTTTAATGAATTTTTCCCAAAAAATTTGATGTGGACTCGCCGTATTTTTGTGTCCAGCCGGGTACAGCAGGCAGGACCGGGCTGCCCCCAACCCCCAGGTGCCTATTTGTACCTGGCTGGAAACAGAAATATAGGGAAGCCCATTTTTTTTATATTATTTCATGAATTTCATGAAATAATAAAAAAGAAAAATGCGTGGGGATTCGCGCTATTTCTATGTCAGGCCAGGTACAGCTAGGCAGCTGGGGGCTGGAATCCACAGCGCAGGGAGGCCCAAGCTTCCTGGGCACCCCCCACTGCGAATTGCAGCCCGCAGCCACCCCAGAAGATGGCGCGTTCAATGAACCGCCATCTTTTGGTGCTGTATCTGTGGCGCCCCGCAACGAGTGCGTCACAAGGGAGTATTGCAGCCGCAATATTCTTGACAAAGCAGTGCAATAGTTAACTCAGAGATCCAACCCAACATACAACACCTAGAACAGAGGACCAATCCTAGGTCCTGGTGGGTGGAGTGTTAGGGTAGTAGAACATAGAATAGTCTAGATCAGAGAGTCGGAATCTAGCGCCTGAAGAAAGCAGACTAGAGCTTGAGAGGAGCGGGGGCTCCGCACCCCGTGCGGGCCCCTGGGCCGTCACCGGTCGGGTGTCAGCACCTGAGGCCTTAACTACCGGGATTGGGCTTATCTACACGGGTTCCCAAAAGACTCCCGTGCCCACAACTCACAGCCGGTTCACTGGTACCGAAGCTGGCAGCAGTTCACCTCTGCCACGCGAACCAGCCCCGTGGAGGAGCAGCTTTACAGGAGCACCCCACCACCAGCCAGTTTCCAGTCGTCTAACCAGCGGTGTACCCACTGAGGGATCCAAGGCTCCCCAAAGTATCCACAACGTACATCATGGATAGGGCATTGAAGCAGCCTCCCCGTACCCGACCTGGTATTCCTGGGCGACGCTGGCAAGAGAAGCTAAGGAGGTAGAAGGGAGGTACACTGCGGATCTCTGAGGAGCACTATCACTGCTAAGTCCACCCGGTCTTCTACTCAACCACTGTAAGCCATGTACTGCCTGCTGGTGACAGTAAAGAACCGTTGCAGAGACTACCTGTGTCCGTGCCTCCTTATGAACTGTCCGTCATTACACTAAGGTAACCGCAGCTGCCGCACAACATCTTGAGCAGCTCCAGCCCCCGGGGATCACCGCTCAGCCTGTGGGGAGCGTAACACCTTGCTGCCGTCCATCACCCCGGGAGGTTCCGCAGCGTCGGTAGTCCTTACCGAATCTACTCATAGGTGGCGTCACGAAGAAAACAAATTAAAAACCCCTTTTAATCTGTTCCCGTAAGACGACCTCAATTTTGATCTGCACTACACCGGGCCCCACTACCGGCAGGCGCGGTCCACCCGTGACAAGGAAGGAGAAGAATCGCCTGTATAAACCGGAGTCCGCCGGCCCTGGTGTGCGTCAGAAAATGGCGTCACGAACAGGATACGAGCAGGCCCGTTACCCAACGGGTATATTGTGCTTAAACTGGACTTTATTGTCTACAATTGGACTTTGTTCGTCCTAAAAAGAACTTTCCCGCCTTTACACCATTGGGTCAAGATGGCGCCCAAGATGGCGTTCCCGCCACAAGAAGCCGCCACGTGAAGCCCAGGAGTGAGTCAACCCCCCCCTCATCGTGGGAGGGCTAAAGACAAAAGGCGCCAAACTCTTTGTCCGCCCTGATTGCTCGAATCAACCATGGGGGCGGACCCCAAAGACTTTTCCCACGATTGGACTGCAAAAGCCCAGCGGAAATGGGAGTGTCATACCTAGACACACCGACAGAGAGAGAAGACCTCTTCACCAGCTCTACCAGAACGTCTTACCGGTTGATCGGGTGTGGTTTCCCTCCAAAGAAGTATGGCCAGCATGAGACTCCAAGACCTGATGCGGGAGGTCGAGGCGGAGGCCAGAGCAGCCATCAGCCAACCAGGTCCGGATCCTGCCCTTACCATAGACGGCAGCCCCGACTTCTGGCTAGAGGCTCTACAAGACCTCCGGGTGCGGTTACTAGAGACAGTGGAATGGACGATCCGTAGCTGGAGCGCGACCCTAGGCAGAAGACTACACCATGCGATGCAGCAGAGCCGACCGGGTGCAGCTTCTCCAAGCCCAGACGACGTCACCAGCTTCTCAACCGCCTCACCCTCGCCTACCACCTGTCCTGCTCCATCACCTGAGCCAATAGACTGTGTCATTCCGGTGGAGGCCGCAACTCGACCCGTTCCAGCGACCAACATCGCAACCGATCCCGTTCTTGAGCCGGAGCTCATAACACGCTCCATTGAAGAACTCGATCTTTACCAGGTTCCCACTGAGGAACCCGCGACATGTTTCACCACTACAGAGACTGTCGCCTGTTTTATCCCCGTACCGGAGGCTTCCCTTGCCATTGCCGAGGCCTACCTGGTAACCGGGATTGAAACACCTTTACCTGCGGAAACAGATGAAGAAGCAGGCAGCCTGGAAGCCCTGCAGGACGTCCCTACGGAAGGATCCGCAGCACCACCGCCCTGTTGTACAACGGAACAAGCTTTAACGTCTTTCATCATCGAGCAGCCTGATGTGGTCATCGAGGAAGAGGTCGGACAGGATGACGACGAGACCCACAGCACCGCTGAGGATTTCGACACCGGGTTCGCTTGGGGAGACAGCAAGGAGCTTCCTTCCGGGCACACAGCTCGGGTACACTGGTCGGGTGCAACGCTGACACCTTCCCCTGTGCCGTTCCACCGGGTTCCGATACAGACAGCCCGCCAAGTTCAAGCTTCCCGCCAAACCACCAGCTCCATTACTCATCTCTACACCCCGAGCCGTAACGACGGAGATGTACGCCAGAAACGACGAGAGGAGTGGCAAGCCCGAGAACGCGCCAACATGGAGGCCCGTGCCGAGGCTCGCCGCCAGCCGCCGCTGCCTGATGAACTCCGCCGCGAAGGTAGAATTTCCACCTTTAACTTAAATACCGGGTGGGGGTTCGCTTGGGAGGTGGGTTTAAATGAGGAGGTGTTTGTGGGGCGCCGGGACGTTGAGTCAAACTTGCCAAGAGGACATCCCGATCGCGACCTATACCGGGGCGATATTATCACCTACGAGCGCTATGCTTGTGCAGATGGGTGGTTTGCTATCCGGGTGCGCCATCACCCTCAGAGCCAGTGACTTTAAAACTTGAACTTCATCAATGACTCTGTTCCCGTTAATCACTGACCGTGTGATCTCGCGGCTACAGCCTGGACTCTAGTTAAAGTACAGCCGACCGCTCGCCGGGTCCGCACAAAGTGATTACCTGTTTCTTTGCTTATATCATCAAAGCATACCTTTACCTGTTTTTCTATTTTAATAAAAGTGTGTCATATATATGTATAAAAATGCAAAAACCTCTGTAATGTGAGTAGTTGACGCTTGGGGACAAGCTGATTTAACCAAGGGGGAGTGTGGCGCCCCGCAACGAGTGCGTCACAAGGGAGTATTGCAGCCGCAATATTCTCTTGACAAAGCAGTGCAATAGTTAACTCAGAGATCCAACCCAACATACAACACCTAGAACAGAGGACCAATCCTAGGTCCTGGTGGGTGGAGTGTTAGGGTAGTAGAACATAGAATAGTCTAGATCAGAGAGTCGGAATCTAGCGCCTGAAGAAAGCAGACTAGAGCTTGAGAGGAGCGGGGGCTCCGCACCCCGTGCGGGCCCCTGGGCCGTCACCGGTCGGGTGTCAGCACCTGAGGCCTTAACTACCGGGATTGGGCTTATCTACACGGGTTCCCAAAAGACTCCCGTGCCCACAACTCACAGCCGGTTCACTGGTACCGAAGCTGGCAGCAGTTCACCTCTGCCACGCGAACCAGCCCCGTGGAGGAGCAGCTTTACAGGAGCACCCCACCACCAGCCAGTTTCCAGTCGTCTAACCAGCGGTGTACCCACTGAGGGATCCAAGGCTCCCCAAAGTATCCACAACGTACATCATGGATAGGGCATTGAAGCAGCCTCCCCGTACCCGACCTGGTATTCCTGGGCGACGCTGGCAAGAGAAGCTAAGGAGGTAGAAGGGAGGTACACTGCGGATCTCTGAGGAGCACTATCACTGCTAAGTCCACCCGGTCTTCTACTCAACCACTGTAAGCCATGTACTGCCTGCTGGTGACAGTAAAGAACCGTTGCAGAGACTACCTGTGTCCGTGCCTCCTTATGAACTGTCCGTCATTACACTAAGGTAACCGCAGCTGCCGCACAACATCTTGAGCAGCTCCAGCCCCCGGGGATCACCGCTCAGCCTGTGGGGAGCGTAACACCTTGCTGCCGTCCATCACCCCGGGAGGTTCCGCAGCGTCGGTAGTCCTTACCGAATCTACTCATAGGTGGCGTCACGAAGAAAACAAATTAAAAACCCCTTTTAATCTGTTCCCGTAAGACGACCTCAATTTTGATCTGCACTACACCGGGCCCCACTACCGGCAGGCGCGGTCCACCCGTGACAAGGAAGGAGAAGAATCGCCTGTATAAACCGGAGTCCGCCGGCCCTGGTGTGCGTCAGAAAATGGCGTCACGAACAGGATACGAGCAGGCCCGTTACCCAACGGGTATATTGTGCTTAAACTGGACTTTATTGTCTACAATTGGACTTTGTTCGTCCTAAAAAGAACTTTCCCGCCTTTACACCATTGGGTCAAGATGGCGCCCAAGATGGCGTTCCCGCCACAAGAAGCCGCCACGTGAAGCCCAGGAGTGAGTCAACCCCCCCCCTCATCGTGGGAGGGCTAAAGACAAAAGGCGCCAAACTCTTTGTCCGCCCTGATTGCTCGAATCAACCATGGGGGCGGACCCCAAAGACTTTTCCCACGATTGGACTGCAAAAGCCCAGCGGAAATGGGAGTGTCATACCTAGACACACCGACAGAGAGAGAAGACCTCTTCACCAGCTCTACCAGAACGTCTTACCGGTTGATCGGGTGTGGTTTCCCTCCAAAGAAGTATGGCCAGCATGAGACTCCAAGACCTGATGCGGGAGGTCGAGGCGGAGGCCAGAGCAGCCATCAGCCAACCAGGTCCGGATCCTGCCCTTACCATAGACGGCAGCCCCGACTTCTGGCTAGAGGCTCTACAAGACCTCCGGGTGCGGTTACTAGAGACAGTGGAATGGACGATCCGTAGCTGGAGCGCGACCCTAGGCAGAAGACTACACCATGCGATGCAGCAGAGCCGACCGGGTGCAGCTTCTCCAAGCCCAGACGACGTCACCAGCTTCTCAACCGCCTCACCCTCGCCTACCACCTGTCCTGCTCCGTCACCTGAGCCAATAGACTGTGTCATTCCGGTGGAGGCCGCAACTCGACCCGTTCCAGCGACCAACATCGCAACCGATCCCGTTCTTGAGCCGGAGCTCATAACACGCTCCATTGAAGAACTCGATCTTTACCAGGTTCCCACTGAGGAACCCGCGACATGTTTCACCACTACAGAGACTGTCGCCTGTTTTATCCCCGTACCGGAGGCTTCCCTTGCCATTGCCGAGGCCTACCTGGTAACCGGGATTGAAACACCTTTACCTGCGGAAACAGATGAAGAAGCAGGCAGCCTGGAAGCCCTGCAGGACGTCCCTACGGAAGGATCCGCAGCACCACCGCCCTGTTGTACAACGGAACAAGCTTTAACGTCTTTCATCATCGAGCAGCCTGATGTGGTCATCGAGGAAGAGGTCGGACAGGATGACGACGAGACCCACAGCACCGCTGAGGATTTCGACACCGGGTTCGCTTGGGGAGACAGCAAGGAGCTTCCTTCCGGGCACACAGCTCGGGTACACTGGTCGGGTGCAACGCTGACACCTTCCCCTGTGCCGTTCCACCGGGTTCCGATACAGACAGCCCGCCAAGTTCAAGCTTCCCGCCAAACCACCAGCTCCATTACTCATCTCTACACCCCGAGCCGTAACGACGGAGATGTACGCCAGAAACGACGAGAGGAGTGGCAAGCCCGAGAACGCGCCAACATGGAGGCCCGTGCCGAGGCTCGCCGCCAGCCGCCGCTGCCTGATGAACTCCGCCGCGAAGGTAGAATTTCCACCTTTAACTTAAATACCGGGTGGGGGTTCGCTTGGGAGGTGGGTTTAAATGAGGAGGTGTTTGTGGGGCGCCGGGACGTTGAGTCAAACTTGCCAAGAGGACATCCCGATCGCGACCTATACCGGGGCGATATTATCACCTACGAGCGCTATGCTTGTGCAGATGGGTGGTTTGCTATCCGGGTGCGCCATCACCCTCAGAGCCAGTGACTTTAAAACTTGAACTTCATCAATGACTCTGTTCCCGTTAATCACTGACCGTGTGATCTCGCGGCTACAGCCTGGACTCTAGTTAAAGTACAGCCGACCGCTCGCCGGGTCCGCACAAAGTGATTACCTGTTTCTTTGCTTATATCATCAAAGCATACCTTTACCTGTTTTTCTATTTTAATAAAAGTGTGTCATATATATGTATAAAAATGCAAAAACCTCTGTAATGTGAGTAGTTGACGCTTGGGGACAAGCTGATTTAACCAAGGGGAGTGTGGCGCCCCGCAACGAGTGCGTCACAAGGGAGTATTGCAGCCGCAATATTCTCTTGACAAAGCAGTGCAATAGTTAACTCAGAGATCCAACCCAACATACAACACCTAGAACAGAGGACCAATCCTAGGTCCTGGTGGGTGGAGTGTTAGGGTAGTAGAACATAGAATAGTCTAGATCAGAGAGTCGGAATCTAGCGCCTGAAGAAAGCAGACTAGAGCTTGAGAGGAGCGGGGGCTCCGCACCCCGTGCGGGCCCCTGGGCCGTCACCGGTCGGGTGTCAGCACCTGAGGCCTTAACTACCGGGATTGGGCTTATCTACACGGGTTCCCAAAAGACTCCCGTGCCCACAACTCACAGCCGGTTCACTGGTACCGAAGCTGGCAGCAGTTCACCTCTGCCACGCGAACCAGCCCCGTGGAGGAGCAGCTTTACAGGAGCACCCCACCACCAGCCAGTTTCCAGTCGTCTAACCAGCGGTGTACCCACTGAGGGATCCAAGGCTCCCCAAAGTATCCACAACGTACATCATGGATAGGGCATTGAAGCAGCCTCCCCGTACCCGACCTGGTATTCCTGGGCGACGCTGGCAAGAGAAGCTAAGGAGGTAGAAGGGAGGTACACTGCGGATCTCTGAGGAGCACTATCACTGCTAAGTCCACCCGGTCTTCTACTCAACCACTGTAAGCCATGTACTGCCTGCTGGTGACAGTAAAGAACCGTTGCAGAGACTACCTGTGTCCGTGCCTCCTTATGAACTGTCCGTCATTACACTAAGGTAACCGCAGCTGCCGCACAACATCTTGAGCAGCTCCAGCCCCCGGGGATCACCGCTCAGCCTGTGGGGAGCGTAACACCTTGCTGCCGTCCATCACCCCGGGAGGTTCCGCAGCGTCGGTAGTCCTTACCGAATCTACTCATAGGTGGCGTCACGAAGAAAACAAATTAAAAACCCCTTTTAATCTGTTCCCGTAAGACGACCTCAATTTTGATCTGCACTACACCGGGCCCCACTACCGGCAGGCACGGTCCACCCGTGACAAGGAAGGAGAAGAATCGCCTGTATAAACCGGAGTCCGCCGGCCCTGGTGTGCGTCATATCCAACTCATCCAGGGCCCTGGTGCCATGGCTCAATGGGGAATAAAGGGGTTAGGGCCAGCTTTGTGTTATCAGCTGGCCCTAAGCCCGAAATTCATGGGTTCACGCCAATATTAGACATGACCCCCATGAATTTCCAGTGAATTTTATTTTAAAAAAACACAACACACTGAAAAAATATTTTATTAGAAATAAAACAAAAAAGACTCTAAAAGACCCCATCTTTATTATAAATCCTCTTCAGTCTGACATAGTCCAATCCAGGGTTCTTCTTCAGCTCTGCTACATCTCTGGTAGAGAACCTCTACCAGAGATGTAACAGAGCTGTGCACCCGTGGTAAAGTTCATGTGAGTTCATGCAGGCAAGCATGAACTCACGTGAACCCTGCCAGCACTGCGCTACTTCAAATGAACAGCTGACCAGAATCAGCTGTTCATTTGAAACTACAGGCGGGAAAGCCGGTAGTGAGACTTCACCGCCGGCTTTCCTGGTCTGTGCTGCGCTCCCCGCTCACTGATGCCCCCTCCCCGCTCACTGATGCCCCCTCCCCACCTGATCCTAATTTCCTAGTGGGAAGCGAAGCACCAGGCAGCGGGGAGGGGGCATCAGTGAGCAGGGAGCGCAGCACAGACAAGGAAAGCCGGCGGTGAAGTCTTCTCACCGCCAGCTTCCCCGTCCGGCTCCTGTGCTCCCCGCTCACTGATGCTCCACTCCCCGCCCGGTTCTAACTTAGGATCGGGTGAGGAGGCGGCGTGAGGAGCGGAGGATCAGGCTGCCAGGCTGCGGAGAAGTAAGTAGGGAGCTACATCATTATTTAAAACCCGGCGGCTTTTTACCGCCGGCTTATAAAACAATCATGTGGTCATTGCAGCCTTTTCCTCTGCTGCCAGACCTCTTTATAGGGTCTGGCAGCAGAGGAATTACTCGCATTACTCACTTCCCCATTGACTTACATTGTACTCACTATGCTCATAACGAGTACCGAGTATCGGGACCTACTCGTTACGAGTATAGCGAGTCCGAATATTTCAGTACTCGCTCATCCCTAGTCTTCAACCTTCTCGACTACTTCACTCATGGTGCTGTTTTGCTCCCAGCCTCCCCAGAGGTGGTTCTATTATGGGTCTGGTCTTCTGGACCATTGTGGACTTCTGCTCCACTAGCACTTCTCAGGATTTCTTCTCCTACAGTGCTGTGCAAATTAATTGGGACAAAGCATTTTTTAAATAAAATCATAAGTTGGGGTTACCAGTCAGTGATTCAAACCAGTTTTAACTGCTTTGAACAGGTGTGAGTGTACAACCTTGAGTAATAAAATGTGGTTTGACTGGTTTTAGTCCGAAAATAACAGCTAGCTGCCCCCTCAGCTTCAGTTGAGAGCTTGTTTCTGTGAGGAGTGGTTTAGTGTACTTTGTCTCTCAGTGTGATTCATGCCTGTAAAAATGGATGTTAGGGTACTTTCACATCAGCGTTTTTTTTAAATCGCGGCAGATGCGGTGAAAAAAATGCATCTGCCGTGATTACCGCATAACGGCTGCACTTGCGGCACAGTTGCGGCAAGCCCCATACAATGTATATGCGGGCTTGCGGCAGGTGCAACAAGTGCGGTTTTGGCACTTGCGGCAGGTGCGGCCGCGAAAAAGCCGCGGCTGACCGCGTTTCTTTTCGCGGCCGCACCTGCCACAAGTGCCAAAACCGCACTTGCCGCACCTGCCACAAGCCCGCATATACATTGTATGGGGCTTGCCGCAACTGTGCCGCAAGTGCAGCCGTTATGCGGTAATCGCGGCAGATGCGTTTTTTTCACCGCATCTGCCGCGATTTAAAAAAACCGCTGATGTGAAAGCAGCCTTACTCCACAGAAGAGGTCTAGAATTATTACTCTTAATGAACATACAAGTCTGACTGTAAGAGAAATTGCTTCCACCGTTGGTATTGTAAAATCTACCGTTTCAAGAATAATTCGCACACACAATAAAACCGGATCGTTTTCTCCAAAACTAAAAGGGAAATATGGAATTGCTTTGTCCCAATTAATTTGCACAGCATTCTATAGCACCACCAACTGACTGACCATCAGCTGCTTGCTCAGAACCTGGAGAGGACACTCACACCATCTTCTTGGCTGGCTCCGTCTCCCTGAGTTCATCTTGTGGAGCATTGTCATTACACTGTGTCAGTTCCTCTTACAGCACAATATCTGTCTCTGCCCCAGCGGTTTCTACGGGCAATGACACTCACCTTCCATCCTGATCTTGTAGGTGTCTGGAAGAGAATTCACACATGCAATAGAAGCACACAACATTATATTAGCAGCTGTGGTCACCTGGGCAGCTGCTTTATCGCGCTTGCTCCTTTTGCGACAGGAGGATTTGCCATCCTTGCTGAGCTCTTCCTTATTGTACTTTATTTCTCTGGGTCACAGTCACCCCTTGAGTCTGTGTCACACTCCACAGTCTGGTGAACCTCCAAGTCATTCTCTAACTTGGTGTCAGCTCCATTCTTTTTAGCTACCACATCACTACCAGCCATACTATGGTACACTAAGTTGGGCAGACACATACCTTTCTCTGGTCACCCTATGTCTGTACCGTCAATATTGGGAGGTGTTACTTCCCTATCGGACACCACCTCCTCAGCAGAGAGCCCTTCATCCTCCTGCTGTAGAGGAGCTCCCTTCTCCCATAAATCTGAGAACAGCTTAGAGTCCTGACCAAACAGGTTAAGTTTGTGACTACAACAACTTCATGGCTTGCAATATCCTTGGCCATCTCGATGACCACTCTGGACACTGGATAGTCTTTAGTGCCCCCATGGATGCAGATGACCACGATCTTCCTTTTGGGTATTTCATATACATTGGGCTCAGCCCTCATTAGGGTCACAGAACTCCCAACATCAACCAGTCCAAACACATCCTCTGCGTTCATCTGCAGGGCACACCCACGTAGCCCCTTCCTGAGTTGGTAGTTCATATGGCAGACTGAACACACATAGTACAATTGTCCTCAGCCACCCCCTTGACATTGAGATGCACCACCCCATTTGGGCAACTATCACTTTTTGGGACTCCCCCCCCCCTTTTGGGTCATTATCCCCTTTACGACCACCACTCCTTGCCAGGAAGGAGTCTTTCAAGAAACTGCCTGACATCAGAGAGAGTGCACATGATCACATCAAGAATCCATACAACATGAAGCACTCCCCTGGGTGGAGTATCTGGATGTCTACACACACCCAGGTTTCTCATTTCTCTACTGCTGCCCAAACACAGAGATATTCACACTGCATTAGACCTCTGTCTGTGCAATGTATACCAGCCATTCACACCATAACTAGCAGCCATATAACAGGTTATCTAATAGCAAAAGTCCTGGCACACCATAAAACAAGAGTCAATGAAAAAAGATTGTTGTGAGAGTACTGTATTCTTTATTGAGAAGGTTTTTTCAGAATCTCTTTTGATCACAGAGGTTGAAAAATGCAAAATATTTTCAGCCACATACGGCTTTCTTCAGTGCAAACAACTATAACAGAGTGATAAACACATAATTAGTGTTACAATATACAAGAAACAATATCTCAAACACAGTAAGCTTCTCACTTTGATCTTTTCAAAAAAAAATCAGGAGGAATTAAGGTAAGAATACAGTATATACAAGTGATTGACTGACACAATAATGAGAAAAACAATGAAAAAAACAATCATAGGAACAGAAGTGTCTTCTGGTAATACCTTTTGATCAAACAAAGGTGAAGAGATTCACAATAATCAGAATCAGCGGTAAATACTGCCACCTGCTGTCTAAAATAAACAAGATAAGGAAAACACCTCAACAACAAGACATATAACAGGTTAATGGTAGTATCAATCAATGGTATCTACATGAAATGAGGACAAAATGCAAATACCTGGAAAACAGTGGAGGAGCCTGAATCCATGCACTGTAAAGTATTATGGCAATATGACAATACCCTCATATGAGACAGGATACTTTATTATGAACTAGTATCAGTGAAAAAAATACAGAAATTAGTGAGACCTGCATGTCTCTCTGATATATGAGCAAAAATTTGTCATGATAATAGACAAAAGGAAAACAGATGAATTACCTTAATGTAGTATACCACTATTTCATGGGGCTCACAGTGGGAAATTGGCCTTTAGAAAAATGAATGGTGTGCATTAGTAAATGAAATTCCCTAATAGAAAAGTAGCCCATAACAGAAAATCAGTGAACTCCCCATGGCCCCCATGTCTGCAATATGCTGCATAAAATCACTAAAGACCAGGTGGTGTTATATGCTAAAGTCATATTCTTAAGTTACCCCAAGCAGGAAACCGTCCCCCAGGTACTGGCAACCAAAACCACCATGTATAAGTACTTACTATGTACACCATGTGTGTCCAGGAAGACTGTGAGCAATGAATGACACTGAAAACCAGCTTTTTATAGGAACAGGAAGTCACGTGACTACTGACTTCCTGTATTAGGAACACATGTGACCTGCAAGCAGTGAGCATGTGCAGGAGTGGTGAGCGACCAGAATGTTATAAAAAGGATACTGCGCACCCTGGTGGACGGAGGAATGAATTACAGGCATTCATTACATATGCTGTAAAAACAAAGAAACAAAGAAAAGCAGCTTAAATTAGATATTAAGTATATCAAATAAGACCAAGAGACCCAGGGATTAGATCAAGGCAATAAATATGTATATGGGCAAACTTGTAAAACACAAAGATTGTTAAAACAATGTAAATGTGCATGAATAGAGGCTCCAACCAGAATACATTCATCTTATAGCAAGACCTCATACTCTCTATTCAGACCCTTTGGTGCAAGGGTCTGAAGGGTAAAAATCCAAAACATTTCGCGTTCTTTTAACCGCCTAATGCGGTCTCCGCCTCTCCGCATAGGAGGAATATGCTCTAAAATATGGTATCTCAATTGGGCAACATTATGACCCTGATTAATGAAATGAAACGGGACAGGTAAGAGGGTGTTTTTACATCTAATAGTACTTTTATGTTTAGAGATGCGGTCCCGGATACGCTGGATGGTCGCCCCAACGTACCCGAGACCGCAAGGGCACTTTATGAGGTACACAACGAACTCCGTATCGCACGTGAAATAGTCATCAATCTGATAAACGTGACCCGTTCGTGGATGTGTAAAAGTGGAGCCCTTGATCAAATTCGAACACTGTAGACAATTGCGACAGGGAAAATTACCTTTCTTAGGAGTGGCCAAGAAGGTTTGTCTAGATTTGACTGTGCTGGAGCCAACGTCTGCACGTACCAAATGATCCCTAAGGTTAGGGGCCCTCTTATAGCACCATAGTGGTGGTGTTTTAAACTCATCAATGGATGGATATGAATCAGTCAAGATCTTCCAGTGCCTATATATGATCTTCTTAAGTTTAGTGGTGAAAGGGTGGTATGAATTCACAAAAGTGACCCTGGGAGAAGGTGACCTATGTGACCCCTCCGTTCGTGCCCGTTTTTCAGCAATGTCTTGAGGATACCCTCTTTGAATGAACCTAGAGGTCATCTCCTCATGTCTTAATAGAGCTAGAGAGGAATCAGAGACAATATTGTCAACCCTAATGTGTTGAGAGAGAGGTAAAGCACCTTTAGTATGCTTAGGGTGACAACTAGAGTAATGCAGTAGACTGTTCTTGTCAGTAGATTTACGATATATATCAGAAAGAAGAAAAAAGTCAGAAGAAATAGAGATCAGAGTGTCCAGAAAGTGAATCTTAGTCTTATCTTTGTGAAGTGTGAAGGTAAGATCCGTTACACACTGGTTCAGATAGCCATGAAAATCAAGTAGTTCTGGCTCAGAGCCAGTCCAAATCATGAATATGTCGTCGATAAAACGACACCAAACTAAGATCCTAGAGTGAAAGAGAGAGTGAGAAAAGACATAACGTTCTTCAAAATGCGCCATAAACGCGTTTGCGTAAGTAGGCGCCACATTACTACCCATAGCGGTCCCTCTGACTTGTGCATAGTACTGGTCCTGAAACAGAAAGAAGTTCCGCGTCAGAATAATGCTAAGAAAGTCAAGACAAAAAAGTTGTTCAGTGTCCGATAAAGAGGAAAATTTCTTGAGAAACCAGTCCATAGCTGCTATACCATCAGAATGATTGATACTAGTATATAGACTATTAACATCTAACGTGACTAAGAGACTGGTGGGTGAGACTTGCCCTAGATCACGTATCTTGGAAAAAAGTGTGAGGTATCCCGTATATAAGATGGGATTTAAGGGATGAGTGGAGCAATGATTCTATCAATAACCCTCGCAGCTGGGGACAAAAGTGAATTAGTTAAAGACACTATGGGACGGCCGGGAGGATTATACAAGTCTTTATGGACTTTAGGCAAAGTATAGAACACAGGTATATTAGGAAAGGAAGGTTGTAAGAAAGAGGCTAGCTTCGTGTCTATTATGGATAGGGAGGAGAAATATTCCACCCTTTCCTTAATTTGTTCTCTAATGGAACTAGATGGGTCATGTGATAGCGGAAGATACGTAGTTGTATCTTGTAGTTGACGCTGTATCTCCTGTATATACTTTGCCCGATCCATAACTATAACAGCCCCACCCTTGTCTGCCAGCTTGATTTCTATAAGGCGATTCTGTTTTAACTGTCGCAGTGCCTGTGTTTCCAATTTAGAAAGATTATGTCTAATACGGAAATGACCTGAACCTATGTCCAATCTCATCTGTTCTACCTCAGCAGAAACTAGGGATGCAAAAGTCTCAACCGCGTGATAAGTGCGTGGAGGATACTATTTTAGAGCATATTCCTCCTATGCGGAGAGGCGGAGACCGCATTAGGCGGTTAAAAGAACGCGAAATGTTTTGGATTTTTACCCTTCAGACCCTTGCACCAAAGGGTCTGAATAGAGAGTATGAGGTCTTGCTATAAGATGAATGTATTCTGGTTGGAGCCTCTATTCATGCACATTTACATTGTTTTAACAATCTTTGTGTTTTACAAGTTTGCCCATATACATATTTATTGCCTTGATCTAATCCTGGGTCTCTTGGTCTTATTTGATATACTTAATATCTAATTTAAGCTGCTTTTCTTTGTTTCTTTGTTTTTACAGCATATGTAATGAATGCCTGTAATTCATTCCTCCGTCCACCAGGGTGCGCAGTATCCTTTTTATAACATTCTGGTCGCTCACCACTCCTGCACATGCTCACTGCTTGCAGGTCACATGTGTTCCTAATACAGGAAGTCAGTAGTCACGTGACTTCCTGTTCCTATAAAAAGCTGGTTTTCAGTGTCATTCATTGCTCACAGTCTTCCTGGACACACATGGTGTACATAGTAAGTACTTATACATGGTGGTTTTGGTTGCCAGTACCTGGGGGACGGTTTCCTGCTTGGGGTAACTTAAGAATATGACTTTAGCATATAACACCACCTGGTCTTTAGTGATTTTATGCAGCATATTGCAGACATGGGGGCCATGGGGAGTTCACTGATTTTCTGTTATGGGCTACTTTTCTATTAGGGAATTTCATTTACTAATGCACACCATTCATTTTTCTAAAGGCCAATTTCCCATTGTGAGCCCCATGAAATAGTGGTATACTACATTAAGGTAATTCATCTGTTTTCCTTTTGTCTATTATCATGACAAATTTTTGCTCATATATCAGAGAGACATGCAGGTCTCACTAATTTCTGTATTTTTTTCACTGATACTAGTTCATAATAAAGTATCCTGTCTCATATGAGGGTATTGTCATATTGCCATAATACTTTACAGTGCATGGATTCAGGCTCCTCCACTGTTTTCCAGGTATTTGCATTTTGTCCTCATTTCATGTAGATACTGTTGATTGATACTACCATTAACCTGTTATATGTCTTGTTGTTGAGGTGTTTTCCTTATCTTGTTTATTTTAGACAGCAGGTGGCAGTATTTACCGCTGATTCTGATTATTGTGAATCTCTTCACCTTTGTTTGATCAAAAGGTATTACCAGAAGACAATTCTGTTCCTATGATTGTTTTTTTCATTGACTGACACAATAATGAGAAAAACAATCACTTGTATATACTGTATTCTTACCTTAATTCCTCCTGATTTTTTTTTTAAAAGATCAAAGTGAGAAGCGTACTGTGTTTGAGATATTGTTTCTTGTATATTGTAACACTAATTATGTGTTTATCACTCTGTTATAGTTGTTTGCACTGAAGAAAGCCGTATGTGGCTGAAAATATTTTGCATTTTTCAACCTCTGTGATCAAAAGAGATTCTGAAAAAACCTTCTCAATAAAGAATACAGTACTCTCACAACAATCTTTTTTCATTGACTCTTGTTTTATGGTGTGCCAGGACTTTTGCTATTAGATATTACTACGTTTTCCTGTGGCACCCACCAGCATTCATTGGTTGAGCTCAGCCTCACTCTATATATATAACAGGTTATGTCACCATATTCAGTGTGAAGACAGATCTGACTGAGAATTAACATATGTCTGCTTTGGAGACAATGCAGTGGGGATGCCTTGTGGAAGGTTTATGAATGATTTTAAACCAGAATTCTCCTATAAACTATATATAAAAGTTTATTAAAATCACTTGGTCTACATTATTATGAAATAAAAATTTAAGCGGTGGTTACGCTTTAAGTTCTGTTCACACAACCACGGAGCTTATTAGAGGTTTACAAGTTCAGTTGCCATCTGCTCTATTACAAGGTTGAATTTTTAATTGCAATCTTTTGGCCAGAATACTTGACTTTTGTGTCTCTCATCATGGTGCCGTCATCACTGCTGCTAGGAGTCCGATGGTCGTGGCTTACTCACCCAGCCAGCAGGCCTGCGCCATCTGCTAATGTTCAGTCTCGTGTCCCAGGTGCTCTATCCCAGCATCTGTGTCACAGACCTTCCAGGTGTCCACTTAGGCCATGCAAAACATTCCCTCTTCTCTTAAAGGGCCGGCATGCCCTAACCTCGAAGCACAGTGTATTTAAAGCACCTTCCCCATTAGGAAGTACCTGAGCAATGTGGTCATACCCTTGAGACATTGTTAGTTCTCAGGTGCCGATTCCTTATAACCTGTACCCATATTACTTTGCCTTGTGCTCGTGACCCTCTTCTCACTTTCTAACATGTGCCTCATCCTAGACTGGGCATCAGCCTTGGCCAGTCAGCACCACTCCACATTAGCCTGCATTAGTCGGCTCCAGTCTGCATCAGCCTGCACCAGTCTGGTCCAGTCTACAACAGTCTGCATCTGATGCACCTGATAATGGCCTACGTCTACCCACTTCTGCTGAAAATTATCTTCTGCCTGCATCGGCTACTCCAGATGCACTTGTCGCAGTCACAAGGGCCGGGGTACTCGGTAGCCGGGCAGATGGTCTATTGGGATGTCACGGTGGCAATTGCCCAGCCCCGTGGCCCTGACTGGATGAGTTAAAGTGGGATGATAAGAGTGGTATTTGTTGGTATAGGGCAGGGGTGGGGAACTCCAGGCCTCGAGGGCCGCACACAGTGCAGGTTTTCAGGATTTCCTTAGTGTTGCACAGGTGATAATATAATCACCTGCACTGGTGATGATTCCAACCTCTGTGCAATACCAAGGAAATCCTGAAAACCTGCACTGTGTGCGGCCCTCGAGGCCTGGAGTTCCCCACCCCTGGTATAGGGAGATGCAGGCCTTGTGGTGACATGTGCTTCAAAAGGGGTTATTTACGTAGCTGAATGTCCTTGTAAGAAGCTATATGTAGGGATGACCACTAGGGAGCTAAAGATAAGGGCAAGGGAACATTGTTTAGACATAGAAAAGGCGAAAAAAGAAGATGATTTGTCTAAACTCAAGACCTTGCCGAAACATTTTAAGCAATTTCATAATTGCAATGATAGACTCCTAAAAATTAGAGCCATTGATCAAGTAGAAATGGGAGTACGAGGTGGAAATCTTAGTCAGAAATTGTCTCAGGTAGAGAGTCGTTGGATTTACATGTTGGGTACCCTGGCCCCGAAGGGACATGATGAAAGTTTTGGATTTGGCGCTTTTTTGTAGGATGACAGGTTAGGAGATCTTTTGTTTTAGGGGTGTTATAATTATAGGGTTTTTTATGATATTAATTTTATGAGTATTAATAATTTTTTATTTCTATTTAGATTCCATGTTGTTCTGATGGTGTTGTAGTATTACCCATTGTTGCTGACATTGAGATCAAAGGAATAAAGAAGAACAGAAGAATTGTTGTTGTTGTTGTTTTTGATAATAATGATATTTTTTTATCATATATGCACAGTATTATTGAGAAGATTATATTTAGTCTCCTATTAATGAGTTATAAGCACTGATATTTTGATATATATTTATATTATTATTTATTACGTATAATATACATTGGGATTTAGGGGCTGTTTATGTATTATTAAATGTATATTATATATCATATATTTAGAAAAATAGAAAAATAAAATTTTTTTGCACTTTATATATCAAATGAATAGATAAGCATGGGCACTTTATATAGTTTAGGTATTGTATAAAAATAATGAATTTATATAGACACCAATTATTTTTAAATATTATATATATTAATTTATATTTTAGAAATAATAGATAATTAGGAGGCTTGTTATTAGCTTTTTATTGTCCGGAATGCATTGTGCAATAGTAAATTAAGAAATTATAGAGATCAGTACTTTTGGGTGGTTGCTATGCAACATAATGAACGCAGAAACAACATCTCCGGAGATGTTTGTAGTGCGTATGCACCCGTACGTGATGACGTAGATACCACCTGACTGCGGCGTAAAGGCGGGCTTTAGCACATCATGCCGCAGGGGGGAGGATGATTGATGCACGCATCACTATGGGCTTCATGCGCCGGTATTAACAAACACCTGGCGGCGATGAAACGTGGCAGATACTGATTAGTGGAGCGTAGGATAAAAGGCCCTGACTCATAACATTCTATACGCCCCCCGGAAGAAGCGGAAGTGAAACGGCTGTAGGGGAGGAGGGAGCATGAGCGCGTTCAGGAACATCAGTGTTTCAGGTATGAGGCATATCCATATTGATTAAACCATTGCAACTGCACTTATAATTTGGGCTGCAGTGATAGGAAACTATTGGTGATTGGGCTGTAGTGATATTGTGAACCTTATATCTCATTAATAGCTATAGCGATTCAAGATAGATAGGAAACTAAAACTGCAGCTTTTAAATATATCTATGGGAAAGTGATTGGTTTTAAATAAGCCCTACCTAAAGGAAAAAGAAGGAGTGGATAGGTGGCTGTTTGATCCCCTTTGTAGGATATGTGATAGTTTGCATTGTTAGTTCAGTTGATGTGGGTCAGGATTGTTATAAGGTAGTTTTGGACTCCACACTGCTGTAACTTGTTATGAATAATATATGGATGTTGCATGACATACTACCGTATATACTCGTATATAAGCCAACCCCCCTACTTTTGCCCCCAAAACCTGGGAAAACCTATTGACTCGTGTATAAGCCGAGTCCCGAATACAATATACAGGACTCGGATTTGTAAACTCGCTCAGACTCGCTACTGACAGTGGGTATCCTTGAAGCGGTGCGATTGTTTAAACGATTTGGGGAGATTCAAGCTACATAGCGATGTGATATAGCTAGTCTAGCGAGTGAGAAAAAGTAAACTCTGACAAAACTAGGATTGCCATTGACTTGCATTGGACTCGTTACTGTGCGAGTAATCGCTGGGAAACTCGCCGAGTACCGAGTCCTGCGAGTCCCTTACTACTCGCAGAGTAACGAGTCCTAACGAGTAGATTCGCCCATCCCTAATACAGTGACTCGCGTATAAGCCGAGGGGGGGACTTTTCAGCCCAATTTTTGGGCTGAAAAATTCGGCTTATACGCGAGTATATACGGTATGTTACTACATAAATTAAGCCTGATTGTTTTTCTCGTGTGTCCCCCCGGAGGGAATGCTCTGAATTGTAGTATTTTATTGTAATATTTTATGGAATATAATAAAGATTTCTTTGATAA
Source organism: Allobates femoralis (assembly GCA_033576535.1). Lineage (NCBI taxonomy): Eukaryota > Metazoa > Chordata > Amphibia > Anura > Aromobatidae > Allobates > Allobates femoralis. The sequence goes on from JARQOC010000006.1 coordinate 325,488,036, forward strand.
TTAAATCTTTATGATGAATCTTTCCTTTGGGTGTGAGATGGGCATCCATTAATGTGAGAGGAAACACCTGTGGTATTTCCATTTTCTGTTGGGGAAAAAAAAAGTGTGTGTGAAAGCTTTTCCCTGCACACATAGGTTTTGATGGAAACCAAGAACTCAGAATTAGATTAGCATAAATTTACATAAAATCAAAGCAAAACCTGATCTCAAACTCAGCAAAACCTGCCTGTGGGCACATACCCTAAGTGCGAACGGATGTAAGTGTGTGACTTGTGATTCAGTGTCTATGGATTCAGGGAGTTTGGAAGGAAGGAATTACTGAATTGCTGTTTGTATTCTGTTAATACTTTACATTTCTTTTACTTAACATATCTGTCTGGTGCAATCCCCATTAGCAAATGGGCTCCATAATTGACAATGCCATCCAGAGAACATCTTGCCACATGTATGCAATCCTTGAACAGCAGGTTGAGGGTGCATACTGCTGTGTGAGATGTGAGCATGTTGTGCATTTGGAAGCCCACATACTGGATCTAAATAAACAGCTGGCAACACTGAGATCCATAGACAATATAGAAAGGAGTCTGCTTCTCACTGAGCAGCTGCTCACAGGGACAGATGTGGGTGAGGATGGAAGCATAGAGCTGCTGGACAATGAGGCAGCTAGCTGGTTGACAGTTAGAAGGCAAGGAAGAGGGAAGAGTGCCAGGGAGGCTAGTCCTGATCTGGCACACCCCAATAAATTTCCTAAGTTGGTAGATAAGGGGAGTGTCAGTACAGGGATAGCACTGCTGCAGCAAGGCATGGCCTCTGAAAGCAGGAGGAGTGTCAGCTCCAGTAAGGGGGAAAACAGGAGAGCAGGGGAGGCCAGACAGGTGCTGGTAGTGAGGGACTCAATTATTAAGGGAACAGATAGGAGGATGAGGAAAAAGTCAATATGCTAGATGACTTTTTTCAACAGTATTTATACAAGAAAATCCCATGACAGACAACATGATCAGTGATAACAAAAAATCTCCATTAAATGTCACCTGCTTAGCCCAGCAGGAAGTACAGCACGGCCTAAAAATCACTAAAATTGACAAATCCCCGGGCCTGGATGGGATATACCCCAGACTACTGCAGGAATTAAGTACCATCATAGATAGACCATTATTTTTAATATTTAAAGATTCCAGTTACAGGGTCTGTACCACAGGACTGGTGTATAGCAAATGTGGTGCCAATATTCAAAAAGGGGACAAAACTGAACTTGGATATTATAGGCCAGTAAGCTTAACCTCTACTGTGGGTAAAATCCTAGAGGGTTTTCTAAGAGATGCTATTCTGGAGTATCTGAAGAAAAATAACCTCATGACCCAATATCAACATGGGTTTACGAGGGACCGTTCCTGTCAAACTAATCTGATAAGCTTCTATGAAAAAGTAAGTTCTGGACTGGACCAAAGAAATGCAGTGGACGTGGTGTATATGGACTTTTCAAAAGTTTTTGCTACGGTGCCACACAAAAGGTTGATACATAAAATGAGAGCAATGGGGATAGGGGAAAATATGTGTAAGTGGGTTAAGAACTGGCTTAGTGATAGGAAACAAAGGGTGGTTATTAGGGATGGGCGAATCTACTCGCTAGGACTCGTTACTCGGCGAGTAGTAAGGGACTCGCAGGACTCGGTACTCGGCGAGTTTCCCAGTGATTACTCGCACGAGTCCAATGCAAATCAATATCAATCCTAGTTTTGTCAGAAACGCTGACAAAACTAGGATTGCCATTGTTTGCATTAGACTCGTGCGAGTAATCACTGGCTACTGTGCCAGTGATAGCAGGGAAACTCGCAGATAACTGCTGTTTCTTCGCTAGCCGAGTCCAGCTGTCTTCTCTGTGCAGCTCCAGGGTCCTAGAGCCCGCCTGCTCACAGACATTATGTAGCAGTGCTGAGATTGTTCTCAGTCTGCTCATTCCCTGTGTACAGACATGAATGTCTGTGCACAGAGATGATGTAGCAGTGCTGAGATTGTTCTCAGTCTGCTCATTCCCTGTGTACAGACATGAATGTCTGTGCACAGAGATGATGTAGCAGAGCTGAGATTGTTCTCAGTCTGCTCATTCCCTGTGTACAGACATGAATGTCTGTGCACAGAGATGATGTAGCAGAGCTGAGATTGTTCTCAGTCTGCTTATTCCCTGTGCATAGACATCTATATTTATGCACAGGGGATGTAGCAGAGAGGACATCGCGTTTTGGACTGCGTCGGACGGAAGAGGATTTTTTTAATTAAAGATGGAGTCCCTAATGGCTTTTTTTTTTATTTCTAATAAAAAATTTTCCTTGTGTTGTGTTTTTTTTTAAAACAATTTAATAGAAATTCATGGCGGTCATGTCTAATATTGGCGTGACCGCCATAAATTTCGGGCTTAGGGCCAGCTGATAATACAAAGCTGGCCCTAACCTCTTTATTACCCAGCGTGCCACTGCTACCAGGGCCGCTGGAAGAGCGGGGTTCAGCGCCAGAGGATGGCGCTTCAATGAACGCGCCATCTTCTGGGGCGGCTGCGGGCTGCAATTTGCAGCGGGGGGTGCCCAGAAAGCTTGGGCATCCCTGCGCTGCGGATTCCAGCCCCCAGCTGCTTAGCTGTACCTGGCTAGACATAGAAATTGCGCGGAGCCCCACGCATTTTTTTTTTATTATTTCATGAATTTCAGAGTCAGAGTCTCAGAGTCAGAATCTCAGAATTTCATGAAATAATTAAAAAAAAATGCGTGGGGCTCCGCGCAATTTCTATGTCTAGCCAGGTACAGCTAAGCAGCTGGGGGCTGGAATCCGCAGCGCAGGGATGCCCAAGCTTTCTGGGCACCCCCCGCTGCAAATTGCAGCCCGCAGCCGCCCCAGAAGATGGCGCGTTCATTGAAGCGCCATCCTCTGGCGCTGAACCCGCTCTTCCAGCGGCCCTGGTAGCGATGGCACGCTGGGTAATAAAGAGGTTAGGGCCAGCTTTGTATTATCAGCTGGCCCTAAGCCCGAAATTTATGGCGGTCACGCCAATATTAGACATGACCGCCATGAATTTCTATTAAATTGTTTTAAAAAAAACACAACACAAGGAAAATTTTTTATTAGAAATAAAAAAAAAAGCCATTAGGGACTCCATCTTTAATTAAAAAAATTCTCTTCCGTCCGACGCAGTCCAAAACGCGATGTCCTCTCTGCTACATCCCCTGTGCATAAATATAGATGTCTATGCACAGGGAATAAGCAGACTGAGAACAATCTCAGCTCTGCTACATCATCTCTGTGCACAGACATTCATGTCTGTACACAGGGAATGAGCAGACTGAGAACAATCTCAGCTCTGCTACATCATCTCTGTGCACAGACATTCATGTCTGTACACAGGAATGAGCAGACTGAGAACAATCTCAGCTCTGCTACTCATCTCTGTGCACAGACATTCATGTCTGTACACAGGAATGAGCAGACTGAGAACAATCTCAGCTCTGCTACATCATCTCTGTGCACAGACATTCATGTCTGTACACAGGGAATGAGCAGACTGAGAACAATCTCAGCTCTGCTACATCATCTCTGTGCACAGACATTCATGTCTGTACACAGGGAATGAGCAGACTGAGAACAATCTCAGCACTGCTACATCAGGCAGCAGGCGGGCTCTAGGACCCTGGAGCTGGGGCAGCCAGAACACAGAGAAGACAGGATCTTATCTGTGCGAGTCAGCGATTACTTACAAAGTAAACGAGCAATGCAAATAAATGACAAAACTAGGATTGCTTCAGGCTGAAGCTTCCGAGACACATCTGCGATTTGTAAATCTCACACTACTCGCTATTACTCGCTTCCCCATTCATTAACATTGGACTCGCTAGACTCGCAACGAGTAGCGAGTCCTGGGCTCGGACTCGCTAGAGTCAAGCGATTCCGAGTAATTTAGGATTCGCCCATCACTAGTGGTTATTAATAGATCACACTCAGAATGGGTCACAGTTAACAGTGGGGTACCACAGGGGTCAGTGTTGGGCCCGCTTCTTTTTAATATATTTATTAATGACCTTGTAGGGGGCATACAGAGTAGAATCTCAATATTTGCAGATGACACTAAACTCTGCAGGGTAATCAATACAGAGGACAATTTTATATTACAGGAGGATTTATGTAAACTAGAGGCTTGGGCTGATAAATGGCAAATGAGCTTTAATGAGGATAAATGTAAGGTCATGCACTTGGGCAGAGGAAATAAAAGGTATAATTATGTGCTTAATTGTAAAACACTGGGCAAAACTGTCACTGAAAAAGACCTGGGTGTATGGGTAGATGACAAACTCACATTTAGTGGCCTGTGTCAGGACGCTGCTGCAAAGGCAAATAAAATAATGGGATGTATTAAAATAGGCATAGATGCCAATGAGAACATAATTTTACCTCTATACAAGTCAGTAGTGCGACCGCATTTAGAATACTGTGTACAATTTTGGTCTCCAGTGTATAAGAAAGATATAGCTGAACTAGAGCGGGTGCAGAGAAGATTGACGAAGGTTATTAGAGGATTGAGGGGTCTGCAATACCAAGACAGGTTATTAAACTTGGTTTTTTTTAGCTTGGAAAAACGAAGGCTCAGGGGTGATCTTATAATAATGTATAAATATATGAGGGGACAGTACAGAGACCTTTTTAATGAACATTTTACTCTTAGGCCTGAGACGGGGACAAGGGGGCATCCTCTATGTCTGGAGGAAAGAAGGTTTAATCATAATCACAGACGTGGATTCTTTACTGTAAGAGCAGTGAGACTATGGAACTCTCTGCCACATGATGTTGTAATGAGTGAGTCACTACTAACATTTAAGAAGGGCCTAGATGCCTTTCTTGAAAACTATAATATTACCGGTTATATACAGTATACTAGATTCTTTGATAGGGTGTTGATCCAGGGAGCTAGTCTGATTGCCATATGTGGAGTCAGGAAGGTATTTTTTCCCCCAATGTGGAGCTTAGTGTTACCACATGTTTTTTTTTGCCTTCCTCTGGATCAACATGTTAGTCTATGGGTTGAACTGGATGGACTTAGGCTGCTTTCACATTGCGACTTTCTGGGATCTGTGGCTGTCCGTTTTGGCCCCCATGTATCCCTACGGGTGATGGATCGGAATTGGCCTAATTGCCATCCGATTTGTGTCGGATCCAATTCAGTCCGATTTTTTTCCTGTACCCAAAATCGGAGACTGCTCCGATTTTGGGCAGAGCAGACCAAATCGGACCGAATCTGATCCAACCCGATCCGCGGCCATTAACATGGGGGCCTATGGAGCACAGGTCCGAGAAAACAGCTGATTGTTTCTCGGACCCGATTTTAGTGTACTGAGCATGCTCAGTACACTAAAACTGCTCTTTCCCATGTAATTTCACTTCTGCAATGTATATATAAAATATATATGTTCACCTCTCCGGCGTGTCCCCGATGTCGGCATTCCAGCTTGAGGACCTAGCTGGGCAGGGCTAACCGATCAGCTGATTCGTCACATGACCGGTTACTACGGTCATGTGACCAATCAGTTGATCTGTTAGCCGTGCCTCCGCAGGTCCTTCAACCCTTAGGACCTAGATGCCAACATCGTGGGACAAGCCGGAGAGGTGAGCATATTTATTTTTTATTTTTAACACTTGCTTTTACTTAAGTTCACTCCTGCAATGTATATATATATTTATACAATGCGGGAGTGAAAGTGCCCGGCTTGCCTGCACTTTGCAGGCTCAGGCTTTCTGTGTCCGGATCTGTGAAAATCATGGACCCGGAAACAGAAATGGCATCCGGAGGTCACCTCCGATGCGATCCTTTTCCTGTCCGTGGGGTCCTGCAAAAAGTAGGATCCCCACAGACAGGAAAAAATCTCAGTGTGAAACCAGCCTTTAAGTCTTCCTTCAACCTTAAAAACCATGTTACTATGTACTACATAGGATGGAATACTCTTCTGCCTTATAGCTCATGGACAATGTTATCCGGTAACATCTCAGGTCAGCATGGCCATATTGTTACATACGAGTAGTAGAAATGCATATTAGTCATCCTCTTAATTTCCAACACACTAATTGTTGACATTTGGGATCACAAGATCTGGTCTTGATGGCTATTGCTGTTACATTGTTTTTGAATTTACTTATCCTTTAACATAGAAGCTAAGATTTTAAAACTTAATTTATAAAAGCAAAGGATGCAAATGCACAAAATATAAAGGGACAAAACATTTTGTTAGAGTCAAATTTGTAAAAGGAAACAATGCAGCATTTGTCCTCTATTACCTGGCCATCACCCTGGAGGGAGGACGATGGCTCAGAGAAAAGACGAATTCTGATCAGTAAATTGCAACGTTCTAATTTTCTGTTTTCACAGGTTAAAGTTTATTAAAAACATTTGGATCCTAGACAATCTTTTTGACCTACAGACAAACACACCGATTATGGTTTCAGCCTGGGTTATTGTGCCCTCTTCTGTATTCAAGTGAAATTACAGTCACATTAATCGCTGGATCTATTCGGAAAATTAGATTTGGCTGTGACTGAATGTAGAAATGATCAATATTTTATGACATACGTTGCCTTGCAAAAGATTCACCCCCTTAGGTTTTCACCTATTTTGTTACATTACAACCAGTGTTTTATATTTTTGTAATCAGATTTGTGTGTGGTGCATCAACACTAAATAGTCTAAGTTGGGAAGTGACGTGATAAAAATATAGGCAAAAATAAAATTTATGGGGAAAAAAATTAGTAAAAATTGCCATAATATTTACTCATTTTATTTTCTAAATTTAATTTTTAATGTATTTTTAATTTTTACTCATTTTATCCTGTAAGTTAAATTTTTAATGCAATCCCTGTTTGCTATGCAGCCCCTAAAAATTTCTGGTGCAAGCAATTACCTTCATAAGTCACATGCTTAGTGAAGGAAAGACTATCTGTGTGCAATATAAGTGTTAAAAGACAAAAAGGTTTGGCACCGTGTTAACCAGTGGAAAAAGATGGATTGCTCTCAGTGAGAGAAACCAAATAATACATTTTTGGCCTAGGTTTATCAGTTACCATATTGCTGCAATTTTCACCCCATTTTTAGTTCTAGTCACATTGTCTTATTTAAATATGTGTTCTGTATTAGTAAATTGCTTTTATCTTCACCTCCATACACTTATCTTTAATCTTTGTCTTATATTTGACAACCCGCAACAGTTTTTATTCACACATACAAAGCCTAACCGAGGGGGGGGGCGTGTCCTGGCAGCAATGGCGCCGGTCGTGTAACTCAGGAGCTCTGCATAGCCTGAGCACAGAAGCGGCCATTACAAGAACGCGAGGGAACCTGCGCACCCTAAACTCTGCACAGAGATCCCTGAATCCCCTGTGCACCCGATGGGTAAAACAAAGCCTCCTGTAAGACATTCCCCTAAGAGGGTTTCCGACTATTTTCAAGCCGGTAACAGCTCCCTCTCCTCGCTCAAGATGGTGCCTCCCTCCTCCCCTCGTGCACAGCGTGCTGCGCGCCGCAGCACTGTGCAGGCTGAAGACCTGGGGGACGCTGATCTAATGGACGCTCCACTTACTAGAGGTATGATGGCAGACCTCCTGGCGGGCCTCCGAGCCTCCCTGCAGCAGGACATGAGAGCTATGGTGGCAGAGGTGTGGGGGGAGGTTGCAGGGGGAGGTTGCGGAGCTCGGCGCTTGAGTTGATAAACTGGAGCAGAAGATGGCGGAGGTTGTCCGTTCACATAATGAGCTGCTGGACTCATATGACCAGCTCCTGAATAGAACGGATAGAATATCTGCAAAGACCTTGGATTTGGAGGATCGATCGCGCCGCAACAATATTAGGCTCAGAGGCATACCGGAGCAAGTAGCTGCTGCTGATTTAAGGCCATTCCTCAAAGATTTCATCAAAACAGTGATGCCTGACACCCCTCGGGAGCTCCTGATTAGGGATAGGATTCATAGGGTCCCTAAGCCACCCTCAGTTCCTGAGGACAGCCCCAGAGATGTGCTTACCAGGCTCCATTATTACGAACTAAAGGAGGACTTTCTTCGGATCCTTAGGCAGAGCCCACACCTCCAAGATCAGTATGCCTCTCTTGAAGTCTACCCGGACCTCTCTCCGGGCACCTTGGCTTTGAGGAAAGCATTCAAGCCTTATACCAAAATCTTGAGAGATAAAGGAATACAATACCGCTGGGGGTTCCCCACCAAGCTGCTGATCCATCATAATGGTGCCCTGATTCCATGCCTCATCCCTCCGCATGCAGAGAAGAACCTAATTCGTTGGGGACTCTGGCTGCCTGACTCTGCATCACAATCTACTGCTTCTGCAGCCTCACCAAGATCCAGGCCAAGAGGTTGCATCGATCCGGAGTGGTCTAAGGTCTGACAATCCATTGTGTGCAGGTTCCTTCCTCTTCACACTGCACTTAAGTGCTCTAGGCTGTCTTTTCCTGGCCTTCTCTCTGTTCTCGCCCTCTTCTCCTTTTTTCTGCCTTCTTTTTTTCCTCTTTTTCTCTTTCTCTTTCTCTCCCTTTTCTTTCTGCCTCTTAAATAGGTGGTTGGACTTCTCACTCCTTCCTATCACTGTACAACTCCCCCTCCCACCTCCCCTCCTTTGCCTTATACCCCCCTTGTTACCCCTTCTCTCCCCCCTCCCCCTTCTCTCCCATTCTTGTTCTCCCTCTCTCCCCCGTCTGAGGGACCCCTCCTCTGCCTTTCTCCACCCTTTTTTCTTTTCTTCTCTTCTTCTATTGTTCCTTCTCCTTCTCTTTTTCTGGTCACTCTCTCCCTGCCCTTTCTCTCTGAATACTCTTCTTTTCCCTTTTACCTCCCCCCCTCTCCTCCTACTCTCGGCGCTCTTGCCTTTCTCCCTAATCTCTCTGCTTGGTCGAGAACTGAGTAACCCCCCGTTGGGTGCTGCTCTTGGTGTGCACTCGGGCTCAGGACTTTCTTCCCTTATTGGGATGTCATGCCTTTTCTGGACATTGGAATGTTGATATGTTTTCCGATTTTTTTCTTTCCCTTTTTTCTTTCCCCCCATCCTCTACCTTGTGGCTGCAAGTACCACTTTGGAGTGCTCCATGGACTTTGCCCTGCTTTCTATTAGTGCATTGGTTCCATATTATTATTATTATTATTATTTATTTATATAGCGCCATTAGGTTCCATGGCGCTTTACATGAGGATGAGGGAGACAAGAACAAGTACACTAAATCTAGGCGATCAGGACGTACAGGTACAGGAGGGGCAGGGACCCTGTCCACGAGGGCTCACAGTCTGAGATAGATTCTGTTGGATTCCACCATGACTCTGACACTCTCTTCTATTAACGTAAACGGCCTGAACTCCCCAGGTAAAAGGAGCATAGTATGGCGTCAGCTGAAGAAATCAAAAAGTGATGTGCTGTTTCTGCAAGAGACACATTTACTACGTGAGGACTGCCGCAGAATGGCGTCTCGTGATTATCCTACCCAGTTCTTTGCTTTTGCTGACTGTAAACGTGCAGGGGTGGCAAAAATGTTGATTTTTCTTTTGTCACTGAGATTGCAAACCCTGAGGTTCGTTATATAATTGTCATTGGCCTTCTTAACAATGTATACTACACTTTTTCCTCTGTATATGGGCCGAATAGGGGCCAACGTGCCTTTCTCAGAAATTTCCTCTCGGTCTTAACTTCTCATGCTAGGGGATGTAGGTTGGTGGCTGGGGGCTTCAACGCACCATGGAGAGACGCTTGGACTGTTCCAATCCCTCGACTTTCCGGGGTGACTTGGGGGCCCTTGTTGCCCAGTCCCATCTGCACGACATTTGGCGCTGTCTCCACCCCACTGAACGAGAATACACATTCATGTCTTCACGCCATGGCACATTAAGCAGGCTCGATTATTTCCTAGTAGACGACTCCTTAATAACCCACTGTGTGGCTGCAGAAATTGCGACAATCTCTTGGTCTGATCATGCACAGATCTCACCGGAGATAGCTGACCCTGCTTCCATAAGGCCCCCCACTCGCTGGAGACTAAATGAATATCTCTTATCTTCCCCCTCTCATATTCAGCACATAGGGAACCAGCTGGAGCACTACTTTCTCACTAATGATGATAATGAGGTTGGTCCAGAGACTCTCTGGCTGGCTCATAAAACGGTCCTCAGGGGCGTACTAATCCAACTGGCCTCCCGAGTTAAGCGGGAACATGAGGCAGAGGTTACTGCTCTCCTGGCTAAGATTAAGCTCCTTGACCTCACTTATAGAACCTCACCTCAGAAATCCACGCAGGATGAGTTAACGGAGACTAGGCGTGCGTTGAGGGCACGTTTGCTGGTTACGGCAGAAAAATATCTAAGGAAAACTAATTCCAAATTCTACAGCATGGGGGACAGGGCGGGGGCTCTCCTGGCCATGAGAATCAAAAAAAAGGAGTCACAAGCTAAAATCACTAGAATACAGGATAGTTCAGGTTCCACTATCCGTAATCCTGTTCAAATAGCGGAGGAATTTGGAAACTACTACAGCACCTTGTACAATCTGAGGGAGTCGACGGACGCTGTCCAGCCTTCTGCTGAGTCTATACAGTCCTTTCTCTCTAAAGCTGATCTTCCCACTCTCACCACATGATCAGTTGGCCTTTCTTAATGCCCCTATCACTGAGAAAGAGATTTCTACGGTCATCAAATCCATTAAAAAACGCACCTCTCCTGGTCCAGACGGGTTCTCGTATGCATATTATACTACCTTTACTGAGCTACTGACCCCATATCTCCTTAAATTATTTACCTTTTGGCAGAGGGAGGGTTCCATCCGGCCTGAAGGTCTTGAGGCGTTAATAAACACAATTCCCAAGCCGGGGAAACCGCTCACCACTCCGGGGGACTTTAGACCCATATCATTACTCAATTGTGATTTAAAAATCTATGCCAAATTGTTAGCCTCCCGTCTCTCGGTTATCCTTCCCTCCTTGATTCAACTGGACCAGGTTGGATTCGTCCCAGAGGGTCAGACCTCTGACGGTACGCGCAGACTCTTGGATCTTCTGGATCTGCTCGAGCGGAAAAGGGTCCCCAGTGCTCTCCTGTCTCTGGATGCAGAGAAGGCCTTTGACAGGGTGCACTGGGGATACTTGGACGGGGTCCTGTTGAAGTTTGGATTTCGGGGGACCGATTCGGGATGCTATTCGGGCCCTGTATTCCAACCCCTGTGCGGCGGCTAGTGAATCGGGCTTTCTCTCTTCCCGATTTACCATATCTAATGGTACCCGCCAGGGCTGCCCACTTACCCCTCTTATATTTGCCCTTATTATGGAGCCATTGGCTTCTATAGTTTGTAAACACTCAGGAATTAGGGGGGTGGTGGTTGGGACTCTTGAACACAAAATTGGTCTAAACGCGGATGACAAAAATCCTATTATGTATCTCCAGCCTTACTGGAGGAATCTGGTAATTGTGTAATTCCTTTACAATATATGGTTAAGATAATTCTTTCATTGTGGCATTCACCAGTCTTATAGATGTTCTATATTGTATCACACGCAACTGGCATGCTGGGACCTTCTTTGGTTTTAAGTAGTTTTAATTGTGTTGTTTGCCTTTTGTTATTACTAATAAAATTATTGTTTTGATATAGGGTGTGCAAGTAGTATCTGCATGGTCTTTCCCTTTTTTTTGCATATATCTCATACACATGCAGTACTGCACCCCTTGTTGATATGAGAGCTGTGCATCACCCCTTTTTGTCTTTATATACACGGATGACGTGGTATTTTTTTGCACTGACCTGCGTACCTCCCTACCCCATGTCCTCTCGGTTTTGGAAGAATTCTCATCAGCATCATACTATAAATTAAACCTCTCCAAGTCGTCCATTTTTCCCCTCCATCTCCCTAAAACAGAACAAAATTATCTTCAAAACCTCTTTCCCTTTTATTGGGCTCAGGAGGGTTTTATGTATTTGGGTGTGTGGATCTCCAAATTGTCAGGAATAATAAAGCATAACTGGGATAGATTGCGAACTGCAATACAACAGGAATTTGATAGACTCTCTGGAATGCAACTGTCTTGGATGGCTAGAATCCAGATAGTCAAAATGTCCATCCTCCCGCGGATCCTATACCTTTTACGGTGTCTCCCTTTGCAAATTCCCTCCAAGTACCTTGCCCCTATACAAGCAGCACTAGGCAAATTTATTTGGAATGGCAGAGCTCCTAGGATTGCTAGGAGGGTTCTTTCTCAACCCTATGCCAGAGGGGGTATGGGAGTTCCCAACATTGCAACTTATGACAGAGCTGCAGCTCTGGAGGCGGTGGTGCACTGGTGGTCTAACTCCCTTAGATCTAGATGGATACAGATAGAATTGGAATCCTCCCCGGCCGGGTCCACTCGGCTTCTCTTTGAGATGAATCTTTTGACTCACAAGATCACCCCTAACTGTTTAAGAACTATGACTAACTTGCTTAGGATATGGTCGCAGGTGGGCAGACCCTATTTTCCCTTTTTATATCATTACATTTCCCTTCCTGCAGCTGAGTATTCGGTTCAGAACTTATATCTGCAGGATTGGAAAAAACGGGGTGTGTTACAGGTGTCGGACCTTATGGATTCTTCGGGTCATCTGAAACAATTTCCAACATTGGTTTCGGATTTGGACCTGCCTAACTCTAGCTTCTTTAGATATCTCCAGCTTAGGCATTTTTTGTCTACCCTGGAGTGGCCCGTCCCAGACCTGACCTCTATAGACTCTACTTTACAGACTTTTATGAAAGCTGGACCACAGGCTAAACATGGGACTTCCATACTGTGTAAAGCCCTGCTGAAACCTGAGGGGGAGGTGAAACTTCCCTATATGTCTAAATGGGAGAGTCTTTTGTCCTTTTCTGCTTCACTAGAGGACTGGTGGGCGGCTGCAGTCCATGCTGCCCGCTACTCCTCATGCATAACACACTTGGCGCAATCTAGGAAGACCCAGATGCAGTGGTACCTCACCCCGGAGCAAATAGCCAGATTTATCTCATCTCCGACTCCGGCACGCCCCCACTGTTGGAGGGGGTGTCCTGTGATTGGAGACTCCCCACATATTTGGTGGTACTGCCCGGGTGTTCGCTCATTTTGGAGTGATGTTGAGCGTATACTGGTGGGGGTGAGTGGAATCCCTAACCCCCTCTTGCCACAGATGGCACTACTGGGCATAGGATTAGACACCATCCCTGGCCCCCTGAGGCCTATCTATAGTAATGTGTTGATAGCGGCTAGGCAATGCATAGCATCGTGCTAGAGGTCCCCCGTGATACCTATCGCTGCGGACTTGTTTGTCCGCCTCAACACTCACTTTCAGCATGAGTTGACCCTGTCTTACACAATTAAAAGGAGAACCAAAATTCTTCAGTGGTGGGACCCTTGGGTGACATCTGGACATAACTCAGTCCAGATATAGAGTGAGCTCTCTACTGGCTAATGCTTCTACTATTAATCTATGAACGGTATTATTGCAGCTACTCCCCCCCCTCTCCTCCTCCCCTTTTTTCCCTACCTTTTGTCCCTCCCCCATTTTTGTATTTGTGAAACAGAAAAAAAAAACAGCACTGTTGCGCCACACCACTAAATTTCACCACAATGTGGTTCTACTAAATGAACACTAACCTTTCCAGGTTGTGCACGAATCCGCACAACCAGATAAAGTGTATAGGGAGATAGGGTCCATAAAGTTGATGATCATCAGTCCTCTGTGTGAAGAGAAGATATTTTACACTCCTTGAGTTAGCACCCTGCAGCTTTGTGTAATAAACGTAAGGTAAATCTATGAAGGCTTGATCTTGTGTTACCTAGCGCCGCATTCTAACCCCGCTCCTTCTTTCATTTATACCCATTTTTGTATTGACCCTGATGTTAGACCATGGTTTGTTTTCTTGATTTGTATGTCAAGTTGATATGTACTGCTCCTTTCTTGTTATGTACCCTCCAGAAATTTCAATAAAAACTCAATGGTTAAAAAAAAAACAAAGCCTAACCAGAAGTGGACTTAAAGATTCTCAAACACTAGACATTATGCCACAATCTAAAGAAATGTATTCAATTAATGGTGTGCACACTCAATGAGTGTTATGGGGACGTCACACACATCAATGTCGCCAGCGATCTCATCCCTTGGTAAAGTGGCTTCTTTAAGAGTATGGGTTAAGGCCCTGTCACACATAAAGAGATCGCTAAAGAGATCGCTGTTGCGTCACGGATTTCGTGACGCAACAGCGATCCCAATAGCGATGTCATTCTGTGTGACACCCACCAATGATCTGGTCCCTGCTGTGAGATCGTTGATTATTACACACTGCTCTGGGTCATTTCTGCGTCGTTGTGCTCCCACTGAGAGCGCTACATCGTTGTGTTTGACAGAGATAATGAGCAACAATCTCAATGCTACACTATGGAGAGCAAATTCACAACGACCTCGGTATAATTCTGGATCGTTAGTGCGTCGTTGTTCACATCGCTGGTGAGATGACTGTTTGACATCTTACCAGCGATGTGTAAACGACGCACCAGCGATCTCTTCACATCGTTATCAGGATCGCTGATGCGTCGTTATGTGAGACTGGGTCTTTAATGAGAAAGATAGTTCGGGTTTAAACGTATTGATGTGGTTGTAGAATATTTCTAAACTAGACTGATCTCCTTCCCAGATGCAGAAGATGTCACCAGTTAGTTGTATGAGGATCAGGCATGTTTGATAACTAGATCATGGAGATAAATGAAGGAAGTTTCAAAATGGTCCATGTTTGTGTAAGCTCTTGCTACGTTCGAGCCCATTGATGTATCACACGTCTGTACATAGAAGTTATCGCCAAAGAGGAAGACGTTTTTCTTCAGCATGATGTTGAGTAAGTCTAAGCATAGTCTGCTTGAGTTGCTAGCCATGTTGGAGTTGTTGAGTGTGTTGGTTACTGCCTCCAGTCCCTTGGTATGCTCTATTGATGTGTACAAGTTTTTCATATCAAGAGTTACTAAAATGTTATTATTTTGATTGAGACATACATTTTTGATTCTATTTAGAAAATTCCCCGTGACTAGGGTAAAGACCCTTGTTGTACAAGTGAAGGGGGTCAGAATCTTCTCCAAGTATATCGATAATGGACTGGACTACGAATGGAATCAGTGCAGGCCACGATAAACTGTAATGGTGGGTTTAAGGGTTTTGTGGATTTTAGGCAGTATGTAAAATACAGGAGTAATGGGGTGTTGGTTGGTCAAATGGTTTAGTTGGCCGCATATTTATCAAGAATTATTTTGATTTTATTTTGAATGTAACTGGTGGGGTTCAGTGGTATTTTTTAATAGGTTATAGGTAGTAGTGTCACTCAATTGTTTATTGATCTTCTTCAGGTACTGGTATTTGTTCATAATCACAATGGCACCTCCTTTGTATACTGGGTTTATTATAATATTACTGTTGTTTTTAAGGGAATGTAAGGCTTGTTTTTCTTCTGGTGGGAGTTTTTTGTGGGCTGGAAGGAGACCTAATTGTTGTATGTGAATAATTGATTTATCATCTCTATCGATTAAGTCGATATTTTGCTTTAGTGGTGTGATATGTTCGTGGTGGCATAAAGGTACTCTACAAAGTCCTAAGGAGTCAATAGATGTAGTAGTTGTGAGGCAGTCTTGTGTCTGTGTCCTAATAAAGGTACTAGGTGGTGTTTGTGCTAGCCCAAAGTGTGTTTTTAGTCTCCTCGAGCTATAAAATCTTTGCAAATATTTCTCTGAATACGAGAGTTTTGATTTCAGAAACTTCCTGAGTTGCTCCCAGTACTTCCCGTCATCCAGAGTAGTTGCGCCACGGTCATCTCTGACTCTAGTCCTTCCACTTATAGACTCGGTTTTGGAGGTAATCTTCTGTATCTCACTGGAACTTTTGTCTCTTTTTTCTGTAATTTTTTTTAATGCTCTGTTGCGTTGTCAATACGGCTTTTTAGATTACTGAGGTCTGTTGCTGTAGGAATAGAGGCTGACTGGGACTCTATTGAAGCTATATATTTTTTGGTTTCCTTAAAGGGGTTGTCCGGGCTTTTTATAAAATCTATGTGTATATCTAAGCTGCAAAATGCTAACAGTTTGTAATTTACACCCTATTAGCATTTTGGGTGGTTACCTAGATATGACAGTTCAGTTTGTCTAGGAGTAACTCTGCCCCTGTCCTGTGAGGAGTGTTTGTTTTGGAGCCTGGCTGCAATGTCATAGCTGGTTGTTCACACCCAGACTCTAACAAACCCGCCCCAGTACCCAATATGACAACCCTTCACAGCCTCCCTGTCCCCTCTGTGAAGCAGAATGAAGCTGGTGGGGTGGGTGTGGGGATTGCATCAGTGACAGCGCAGGCACAAGGGAAAGGAGGTGAACATGCACACACCGCAGCACTGCACACAGTAGTCATCTCCTTCACAGAGCTTCAAATTTGGCACAGCGTTGCAGAGAAAAAGATGAACGCTCAGTGCAATGCAGTTCAATTAGATTTTACATAGGTGAATGGGGGTGGTCCTATTGGAGACTGGGGCAGGCATGCTCGGGATTGGGAAGGGCTTGTTGGAGTCTGGGGTGTGCTTGTTGGAGTCTGGATGTAAAGACCAGCTGTGACATTACAGCCAGGCTCCAAAATAAACATGCCTCTAGACCAGGGCTGAGCTACTCCTCCACATGCAGAATCGCGATATCTAGGTAACCATGCAAAATGCTAAAAGGGTGTAAATTACAATCTGTTAGTATTTTGCAGCCTAGATATACACATATATTTTATAAAAAGATCGAACAACCCCCTTTAATGGCTTCTTGAAGATGTTGTATAGTCAGTAGGATGATGTCCAATGATCACTTTTTGAGTATTTTCTGGAAATTATTACATTATCTACAAAGAGGGTAGGTCGCAGATTACAACGTAGACCTCTTGGAATCTAATTTTGGTGATGGTACTCCACTAACATGCTGCAATGCAGATCATATGCAATTAATTTCTTCTATTCCTTCTCCCAATACCTGTTTTTCAAATCCCTTGAGGGAACATATAGAAAGTCAGTAGGTGTTAAAACCTGGGATGGAATAAGGTTGCTGGTTCCTGGTCATAGGTTGAAGGACTCTGAAGACATTGATGCTTGAGGTGCAGCAGCCAAACGGGGATCCAATGTATTCAATTAATGGTGTGCACACTCAATGAGTGTGAGGTGCTAGTGAACAGATTGTTAGAATCTCAAACAGTCTTAGTCTATGTGCCCACTGTGCTTCTATTTTGTGCTGCGTTTGTGTGCTGTGTTTGTATGTGCACAAATGCAGCCAAAGCAGCACAAACCTATTGCGTTTGTGCTACATTTGTGCAGCACACAAACACACCACTATTAAGGGGACAAACACAGACAGACTGACAAACACAGAGACAGACAATTTCTCCCCTCCTCAGGTGTCTTCTGTGACTCTTCCTCCGTATACCAGTACGAGATTTCTTTATCGTCCTGCCAGGACCTTGCACCATGTGCCTCAGACTGTCACATGGTGTGCAGGCCCTGCTCTGATAGGTTGATTCCCGCAGGTCCTTCAGCCGGTGTGCACAGAGCAAGAAAGACCAGAGATCACCATGGGATCAGCATGGGATCGCCGGGGAGGGTGAGTATTGCAGCGTTTATGCTGCAGAAATTGCTTTAAAAAAGCAATCACAAATGCACTATGGGAATACCCATGTGCTTGTGATCCTTTTTTTTTTTTTACGTTAGAATGAAGTCTATGGGGAAAACACAGCCCAAAAACGGCCAACTTAATTGCAGACACGCTGTGGGTGCTGCGTTTTTGGTGCGGAAATGCATTAAAAAAATGCACCAAAAATGCACAGTGGGCACATAGCCTTAGATGAGTAATCAGTGCAAACTGATACCAGATTGGTTGCAAGTAAAAAGTAATTTTTTATTTTACTAGTGAGTAAGGTGACAGTGGGAACGTTTTGACTACGCCACGGTGGTTTTTATCACAGAGTTGCTGAAAACAGAAAATGGAGACGTACATACAATGAGTGTACTATATTAACAATAAGCATCAAAATGTCTAGTTATGTTCAGAGAAGCATGTATGTCTTTAATATGTACTGTATTGTTCTAGGTATGGTGACATATCACATATTATTTTGATTTGAAATTTGGAGGGTAAAGACCCAGTTACACACACAGATAATTATGTAGAGATTGTTCGCAGATCTCTGGTTGCAGTGAAATCACGGACACATTGGTCTATTTTGTGGTCATGTACAAATATAACAATGTGTCCATGATTTCACTGCAACCCGAGATCTGCGATCAATCTCTGCACAATTATCTGTGTGTGTAACTGGGCCTTTAGAAAGCAAGCTGCATATAGAGAGATAGTTCATATAGCATACCACAATGGTATGCATATGTAATGGAACATGTATAGGTAGTTAAGCAAGATATATACAGAGAGGCACCATATACCATACCTGTACCACGTTAAATCTAGAGAGGGGAGGTAATCTGTTCAGGGCCACAGGGGAGCAGAGTAATTGCTGTGAATGGTAGTAGAGATTCAGGATGAAAATAGTAATCTAGTGATGATTGGTCAACATCCCTAATGACATTTCCCACTTAGCATTCCCTCTTTCGGCCTCACTCAATGGTCCTCTGCAGCCACTCACAAAGATAGACACATGCTGGACCTCATCTTCACCCGCCTCTGTTCCCCATATAACCTTTTTAACTCACCTCTCCCCATCTTTCCACAACCTGCTTACATTCTCTTCTCTATCCTTTGCAAGTGCACAATCCCCAGTCCACAAACTTACACACGCTCACCGAAATATCAAGCACCTTTATTTACACTCACTCTCTGAGTCCTTTCTCAATCTCGCAGACATATGTTCCTTACACAATGCATGTGCTATTGCCATTTTATATAGTACCACAATAACTAGAGCTCTTTAATCAGCCGCTCCTCTCACACATACCAAAACCCGCACAATCAACAAGCAACTCTGGCACATCAGCCTGACTAAAGAACTGGTGCGGGCTTCCAGGGATGCCGAGCGGAGATAGAAGAGATCCAATTCCACCGAGAACTTAATCACAATTGAAGGAGTCCCATACCAATTTCAAATCCACAGTCATTGCCACAAAACAAAGCTACTTCTCATCTCTTATATCCTCCCTGTCTCACGACCTTAAACAGCTATTAATGCCTTAAATTTTCTCCTCTGTACCCCAGCACCTCCTCCCTCTTCTCTCATCTCAGTTGAAGACCTTGCCTCATTCTTCAAGCAGAAGATTGATAACATCAGAGAAAGATTTGGCCCACAGTCCCTAAACCTCGTTCTTATAAGGCTGCTTTCACATCAGCGGTAATCGCTGATCGCAGCAGTTCCGGTGAAAAAAATGCAACTGCCGCGATTACCGCATAACGGCCGCACTTGTGGTTCACCTGCGGCAAGCCCCATGCAATGTCTATGGGGCTTGCAGCAAGTGCAGCAAGTGCGGTACAGTTGCGGCTTCGGCACTTGCGACAGATGCGGCCATGAAAAAAACGCGGTTAGCTCCGGTTTTCTCGCGGCCGCATCTGCTGCAGGTGCCAAAACCGCACTTGCCACACCTGCCGCACACTTGCCGCAAGCCCCATAGACACTGCATGGGGCTTGCCGCAAGTGAACCGCAAGTGCGGCCGTTATGCGGTAATCGCGGCAGTTGCGGGTTTTTAACCGCAACTGCCGCGATCAGCGATTACCGCTGATGTGAAAGGGGCCTAACTGCTCAGCCCTCTTCCTCCAAAACACTGTTTGTTCTCTGCCATGTCAGAAGATCAACTTTCTATATAGACGAGAGAGAAGCACCACTAATTTATCCAATCAAAAAATCAGGTGCTCAACATGGCAAGAAACACAAGCACTATGCAAGAAACAGACATGAAATACTCAAAGATTGGGAGCACACCGACAGATATAAAAAGAATTACACAAGCTTTATTCAACACAAATGCAGACAAAAACAAGTTAAAATCAATTTAAAATATACATCAATGGCAAACTCGCACTAGTGCAATAAATGACACAGTTGTCATGTAATTAGAACAATCACCTCATGTATTCAATGGGGGCGTTAGAGGGACGGTAACAACCGGTTAATAGAGACGGGAACAATCATATAACTGTATATGCATAACAAAAATGGCAAGAAATAGCATAATATAACATATGCAACCTTAAAGGGATCCTGTTACCTCCAGAACACCTCCTAAGCTACCAAAACATGTCTCCTGCAGCATCCTATCACTAATCTCACACTCCTTTTGTCTCCTAAAAGCATCCTGTGAAAGTGCATAAAAACGTTTTAATACTCACTCATTAGTGATTATAATTAGCAGGGGTTATATTCTTTATCCCTTAGGGCGTGTTGTTTTGTAGGCTCCAAGATCCAGCCTCTCTCTGTCTGTTTGCTCCGCTTGTACAGGCTTTGCCCTCCCCCCTCTCTATCACTTACAGAATGCAAATCATTAGTCCTGCCTTCAGCTCCACATCACAGCAGCACAGACAGAGAGGGTGGATCATTCGGGGTGTGAAAATGACCACCTAGGGAGGGCTTAGAGTCTCACAGGGGACGCCCTGTGAGAGTTATTTAGGGACAAGAAGTTTCAGATTTGTAAGTGTATATTGTTGATTATTCCTATGTTACAGAGCGCTTTTTTTTTTATAGAAAAGGAGCACTAATACTTGTTAGCAGTGCGTTAATCAGCGTGATGTCCACAGCGAGCAACAGAGAATGTTAATTTATTCAGAATTAACAACATCCAGCTTATAACATGAGAATAGGATCAATCTGGTTTCTGGAGAGAGAGAGAGAAATCTGCTGTGACCTTCAGCTTTCAGCTCCACACTAGAATGTGCATGCAGGGAGCAGGGGGAGGGACATCCTGTCTCTGACTGAGGACCTTTTTTTTTTTTTCTTTCTTTTTTGTTGACATCTGAACAATATGCATGCAGACATAAAATCACATCATATTAAACAAGCAATAGTTGTTGCAATACATACAGATCTATATACATTAGGCCAACACCCCCACTCAACAACTACTTATTCTGTTAGTCCCATAGCGGTTCTCAATCCTTGGAACCTAGGTCATGGCAATGACTTGGTCAAATGTCAGCTACCATCTTATCAGTCTCACAATAAACAAACTGAATTATGCCACGATCTATCAAATCACATAGATGATGATATCTGACGTCGATGTGCTTAGTTCTAGCACTGATCTTTTCACTGCATGCAAGTTTAATGCATCCTTGGTTGTCCTCATACATCACCGTTGGCTGAGTTAACGGTTTACCAAGATCACCCATCAGTTGTCTTAGCCAAATGATCTCCTGACTTGCATAGGCTGCGGACACATACTCAGCTTCTGTGGATGACAAAGCAACGGATACTTGTTTTCTGCTAGACCAGGAGATTGAACTTTCTCCAAGTTTAAATACGTATCCACTTGTGGATTTACGATCATGCAAATCACCAGCCCAATCTGCGTCAGCATAGCCGGTGAGTTTTAAATTTCCTGCTGCAGATAATTTTAAATTTACCCCTTGTGTCTATTTTAAATATCGGAGAACTCTTTTAATGGCGTTCCAGTCCTTTTGGCGCGGTTTCTCCACATATCTGCACAATATTCCAACTGCTGTTGTAATATCTGGTCGAGTCATAGTCGATATGTATAGAAGTGCCCCCACTGCCTGTCGATATTTCTCATTGTTAGGCAACAGGTCATCTTCTTCCAGTTTCAGGTAGGATGATTCCATTGGCGTTGATACACCTTAGGCTTCTGTCATGAGCAGGTAGTTTTTGCATTTCATCCCATGACGGTGGCTCTGACTCAGGTAGTCTCTTGACAATGTAGGATAGACGTTTAGCTGGTATCCCTTTGTTTGATCTTGACGATCGTCTGATTTCAGGTTCACTTAGGCTTTTTGTTGTTTCTTTAGTGGTTGAAGAATCTAGCCAGACTTCTACATTCTCCCTTTCGTTGTCTTGTGATTGTGACTGAGATTGTTGTTGCTGCTTCATCTGGACTATTGGCATAATATCACAAAACTTGGGTGACACAAAATTTACATCAATCACTACATCTTTGCATATTGTGACCTTGTTTGTCTCTGGGTGTAGAATTCTATAACCTTTCTGGGTTTCATTGTAACCTACCAGAATGCCTTCCTTAGCGTGAGATTCCCACTTAGTTCGTTTTTCTTTGGGAATGTGTGCAAATGCTTTGCTTCCGAAAATCCTTATGTGCTGTAGTTTTGGCTTTGCACTATTCCATTGCTCAAATGGAGTTTTCTCTGTCGCTTTACCTGGTAGTCTGTTCTGAAGATAGCAAGCCGTCATAATAGCTTCGCCCCAATATTCTGTATGCAGAGTTGCATCAAATAATATGCTCCTTCCGCTTTCACAGAGTGTTCGGTTCCTTCTTTCTGCTACACCATTTTGCTCAGGGTTGTATGGTACAGTAGCCTGAAATATGATTCCATTTCTCTTTAAAATGCTCTGTGTCTCATTACTTGTATATTCAGTCCCATTATCTGCACGTAGAATTTTTGGCATTCTCCCAAACTTGTTATATAGTTCAGCTAGATATATTTCAAGTTTCTCTGGAACTTCATTTTTGCTGTGAAGTAGATAGACAACTGTGTATCTTGAATTGTCATCAATGAATGTAAGAAAATATCTCTTCTTTCCAGGGGTCTGAATACGCATTGGGCCACAGATGTCTGTGTGTATTAAATCTAGTGGCTGTTCTGTTCTTGTAGTACTTTTCTTAGGAAAGGCCTTTCTGGACATTTTCCCTTTGATACAGCTGGTACACCTCTGTCTGGTTACATGGATCAATTCTAATATCGTTAGCTAAGTGTTCTTGAAATAACTTTCTTATTGCTTCTGGGTGTCTATGTGCAAGCCGTCTGTGCCATACATGAATACAGTTCTTGTGCATTTCTTGCTTAGCTGTGCATACACACTCTTTACATTTCAACTGATACAGTTCATCTTTGATTTTTCCTTTTGATAGTGTGTGACCCTCTTTTGAGATGATGCAGCTATCGTGCTTAAACGTAACTTCATTCCCTTGTTTTGTAAGCTTTTTCACGGATAATAGATTACTTTCAAGACTAGGCACATATAGCACATCCTTTACAGGAATCCTTCTGCTTTGCGTTGCAGAGATGTTACAATCAATATAACCATCTCCTATGCCTTCTGAGTTCATACACTGACCACTCGCCATTATCACTTTCTCTGACTTGCTTTGGTTAAGCTTAGTAAAGAAGTCTCTGTCATTGGTCATGTGACTGGTTGCACCAGAATCTATATACCATGCTTGCTTTGATTTAAATGCATTGACTAATGTGAATGCAGCCTCAGTATTTACAGGATCATTATTTTCAAATACAGCACTCTTCACTCTTTCTTTACTGTTTTGCTTCTTCAGCTGATTCATTTTAGCTTTCCAGACTCTGCATTCAGCTTTTAAATGACCTGGCTTCTTGCATACAAAACATTCACGTGTTTCTTTAGGATAGTTTCTGCAGGTGGGCTCATCCTGTGTTTGTAAAGCAGTTTCCTTGTTGTATACTTTGCTGCTCACACTTTCTGCCTTTCTCTTATATTCATCTACAAGCTTTCCTCTGACGTACTCCAATGTAAGCTCATGATCTGGGCGTGCATCTAGTGCAGTTACAAGCATGTCATAACTTTCTGGGAGACCACTAAGTGGTAGTGCTGCTACATGGAAGTCCTTCATATCTTCCCCAATGCCCCGCAGGCGCTCTGCAGTCTCTAGAGTGCTTCTATTGTAGTCCTGCATGTCCTGGTCACTGTGTAGCTTAGACTGATATAGCTTTCTCATTAAATAGAGTTTGTTACTTAGATTTATCCTCTCATGTACTTTCTGCAGCTGCTCCCACATTTCCTTTGCAGATTCACACTTACACACATGCACAATCTGATCATCCTCTATGCTGAGTGATATGGTGCTCTGTGCTTTCTGATCCATCTCTAGCCAGTCCTGTGGTACTTGGTCAGGCTTGGGCTCCTGAGTGTATTTCCACGTACCTTCTCTTATCAGCAGCATCTTCACCTTGAATTTCCAGGATTGGTAGTTCTAGTTATTCAGGCTTGGCGCTGTAAACTTTGCTGACCTGCTGGTAGTGGCCATCTTTACTTCTTCTCAGTTTGCTGTTGTCTTTCTATCTCTGTGCTCTGGAGGTTTGGGACTTCTGTGACTCCTGGCCCCATAACCTGTTAGCGCGTTAATCAGCGTGATGTCCACAGCGAGCAACAGAGAATGTTCATTTATTCAGAATTAACAACATCCAGCTTATAACATGAGAATAGGATCAATCTGGTTTCTGGAGAGAGAGAGAGAAATCTGCTGTGACCTTCAGCTTTCAGCTCCACACTAGAATGTGCATGCAGGGAGCAGGGGGAGGGACATCCTGTATCTGACTGAGGACCTTTTTTTTTTTTTTGTTGACATCTGAACAATATGCATGCAGACATAAAATCACATCACATTAAACAAACAATAGTTGTTGCAATACATACTGATCAATGTGCATTAGGCCAACAATACTGATATGTTAGGGTGCAGGGACAGGTATTAATAGGGTTAGGGGTGATTTGGAGGGGTCAGGTTCCCTTTAATAGGAATTTTTGAAAAAACAGATGGTAATGGAGTTTGTATAAAGTTACCCTCCTCCATTGAATTAAGCATTATAGCAGTCACTGTTAGAGAGTCGGCACACGCTGCATATTTTTAAGTGCGTGTTAATCAATTATTGTAGCCGAAACCTGGAGTGGAACAATCAGAGTAAAGGTGTAATAGAAATAATTGCTCCACTTCTGTATTTAATCACCCACTCCTGGTTTTAATCACCCACTCCTGGTTTTTATCACCTACTTCTGTTTTTTATCACCCACTCCTGGTTTTTATCACCCACTCCTGGTTTTTATCACCCACTCCTGGTTTTGGCTACAAATACTCATGAGCACGCACGTAAAAATCCGCAGCAAATACGCAGCGTAAAAATTATCAATTGACATATGATGGGTAATAGTCCCAGGTACCTTGCACCCTAAATAGACCAGCAGTATTTTAGACCCTAAATGCCAGCCCTATTTGTTCCACAGAGGGAAAATGCAATGGTAGATAGTACCACAAAAGAAAGTGCTCAGTCTTGGATGGTCAATAATAAAGGGGAACACAAATGTATAAATATATGTGACTCACCGTGGCCGGGTCAACACGTTGCAGGCGTTTTGTGTCTTCTCCTTGTCACGGGAACCGCGCCTGCGGCTGTGGGGCCCGGTGGTTCAGATCAATATATTGGCTGAACAGTTAAGGGGTTAATTGTTTTGTGACGCCACCTGTGAGAGTTCCGGTGATGTCCACCGGCGCTGCTTGGGCCTCCGGGGGATGGGATGCAGCAAGATGGGACGCTCCCCACAGGATGAGCGGGAGTCCCCGGAGCCAGGAGCTGCACAAGATGTTGTGAGGCAGTTGCAGTTACCTTCTATTCTGCGGAAATGGACAGTTCTAAGAAAGGCACGGACACTGATAGTCTCTGTAACGGGTACTTTACTGTAACCAGCAGGTGATACATGCTATACAGTTGACGAGTAACAGACCGGGTGGACTCACAATGACCAGTGTTTCTCAGAGCTCCGCGGAGCCGACGTACGTCGTTGTCTGTACGAACCGGGGTATGGACGTAGTCCTTGCGATGCAGGGGCTGCTGGTAAGCTTGAGCTTGGCGGGAAGTCTGGATGGGCACCCGGGTAAACCGCACCGGAGAAGGCATCGCGGCTGCACCCGACCAACATACCCGAGCTGGTTGCTCAGCCGGAGGTTCCTCAGTATCTCCCCAGGCAAAACCGGTGCAATAGAGGTCCTCAGCGATGCTGTGGGTCTCGTTGTCCTCTTCCTCCACTCCTTCGACGATCACATCGGGCTGTGCTTCGGGTAGAGCTGCTGGGTCGGATCCTTCCGGGCAGATGGGTGATGGCGCCGCGGGGTCCTCCTCGTGGTTGTCCTGCAGGGCTTCCAGGCTACCGGCTTCTTCGTCTTTGGCTTCAGCAGTTTCAGATGGTAGTTCTGTTTCCATCCCGGTGACCAGGCAGGCCTCTGTAGTTTCAGAGGAGGCCTCCGGTTCTGGGGAGAAACAGGTAACAGTCTCTGGGTTGGTGGTGAGACGGTTACGGGCTCCGCTGCTGGAACCAAACAGGTGTCGGCTTCTGTAATGGAGCAATTTTCAAGCTCCGGCTCTGGAACGGGTTCAGTTGCGGTCTCAGACCCTGGATCAGGGTAAATCGCGGTCTCCAGTGGGATAACACAGTCTATGGGCTTGGTGATGAGGCAGGACTGGTGGTTGGCGCTGGTGAGGCTGCGAAACAGGAGCTGCTGTCCGGTTCTGGAGTGGAAACACTTGTACGTCCTTGCTGGATAGCTCGATGAAGTCGGCTGCCCAGACCCGCGCTCCAGCTGCGGACCGTCCACTCCACTGTCTCCATAAGTCTCACCCGGAGGTCTTGCAGTGCTTCTTGCCAGAAGTCGGGGTTGCCGTCAATTGTGAGTACGGGACCCGGACCCGGATGGCCTATGGCTGCTCTGGCCTCCGCCTCGACCTCCTGCATCAACTAGTGGAGCTTCATGCTGGTCATCTTCTTCTTGGAGGAACCGCACCCGTCCAAACCGGTAACCGTTCTTGTTGAAGAGCTGGTGAAAAAGCCTCTGACACTCCCACTTTCTGGCGGGTTTTTGTAGTCCATCATGGGAAAAAGTCTTTGGCCCGGCTCCATGGTTGTTTCCAGCAATCGGGGCAGACAATGATTTTGGTGCCTTTGCCTTGGCCCTCCCACGAAGAGGGGCGGTGGCTCACCCCTGGGCCTGCACGTGGTGGTTCACATGGCGGGGATTGCCATCTTGGTCGCCATCTTGGCCCAATGGTGAAAAGGCGGGAAAAGTTCTTTTTGGGACGAACAAAGTCCTTTATTTCATCAAAGCACATTATACCCATCAAGGAACGGGCCTGCTCGTATCCTGTTCGTGACGCCAAACTCTGACTCACCGTGGCCGGGTCAACACGTTGCAGGCGTTTTGTGCCTTCTTCTTGTCACGGGAACCGCACCTGCGGCTGTGGGGCCCGGTGGTCCAGATCAATATATTGGATGAACAGTTAAGGGGTTAATTGTTTCGTGACACCACCTGTGAGAGTTCCGGTGATGTCCACCGGCGCTGCTTGGGCCTCCGGGGGATGGGATGCAGCAAGATGGGACGCTCCCCACAGGATGAGCGGGAGTCCCCAGAGCCAGGAGCTGCACAAGATGTTGTGAGGCAGCTGCAGTTACCTTCTATTCTGCAGAGATGGACAGTTCTAAGAAAGGCACGGACACTGATAGTCTCTGTAACGGGTACTTTACTGTAACCAGCAGGTGATACATGGTATACAGTTGACGGGTAACAGACCGGGTGGACTCAGCAATGATCAGTGTTTCACAGAGCTCCGCGGTGTTCCTCCATTCTAATCTAGTTTGTGTTGCCGTTGTCGCCTTGGGGTGCCAGATCGGGTACAAGGAGGCTGCTTCAATTTCCCTACCGGTGAATTCTGACTGGATGTGTGGGGGAGCCTTGGGTCCTTTTGGTGGGTACTCCGCTGGCAAGACAACTCTGTGTGCGGCGGTGGTGGGGTGCTTCTGGAGAGCGGTCCTCCACTCCTGGTTTGCATAGCAGTGCTGAACAACTGCTAGCTTCGGAACCAGTAATCCAGTTGTAGATGGGCGCGGATAGATGGTGACCCGTATATGGTCGCCCAGAGTCCGGTTGTTGAGGCACCGGGGTAAAGGCGCCTAACCGGTGGTGGTCTAGGGGCTGCACGGAACTGTGCAGAGCCCCCTCTCTTTCCTCCTACATTGTTGTTCTCTGTTCTGCTTCTGCAGACTCTTGTGTCCTGTACACTACTTCTCCACTACACACTACACTCCGCCCACCAGGACCTTATTGGCCCTCTATTCTGATGTGCATGTAGGGTATGGAGCTCTGAGTTTTAACCATGTCATTGCTTAGTCAGAGAATATTGCTGCTGCTGTCTTGGCTGCAATACACTCCTGTGACGCACTCGTTGCGGGGCGCCACATATGCATAACAGGATGGCAAGAATTAACATCATACAACAGATGCACCCTTAATGGAAGTTTTTTAGCAACCAGATGGTGGTATAGTTAGTATCAATTAACCCTCCTCCCTCAAGTAAATAGAGCACTAATGGCAATCACTATATGCTATATAAAAGAGTGAGGCAGAAATCAAACATAGCAAATTGATATATGCTGGGTGATAATCCCAGGTACCTTATAACTAGGGATGGGCGAATCTACTCGCTAGGACTCGTTACTCGGCGAGTAGTAAGGGACTCGCAGGACTCGGTACTCTGCGAGTTTCCCAATGATTACTCGCACGAGTCCAATGCAAATCAATGGCAAACGCTGACAAAACTAGGATTGCCTTTGTTTGCATTAGACTCGTGCGAGTAATCACTGGCTACTGTGCCAGTGATAGCAGGGAAACTCGCAAAGTAACTGCTGTTTCTTTGCGAGCCGAGTCCAGCTGTCTTCTCTGTGCAGCTCCAGGGTCCTAGAGCCCGCCTGCTCACAGAGATGATGTAGCAGTGCTGAGATTGTTCTCAGTCTGCCTATTCCCTGTGCATAGACATCTATATTTATGCACAGGGGATGTAGCAGAGAGGACATCGCGTTTTGGACTACGTCGGACAGAAGAGGATTTTTTTAATTAAAGATGGAGTCCCTAATGGCTTTTTTTTTTATTTCAAATAAAAAATTTTCTCTGTGTTGTGTTTTTTTAACCCTTTATTGGAGATTCTTAGTGGCTGGGTCAAACGTGGCCTGACATTAAGAATCTCGGGCTTAATACCAGCTTGTATAACAAAGCTGGTATTAACCCCTTTATTACCCAGCGTGCCACTGCCACCAGGGCCGCTGGAAGAGCGGGGTTCAGCGCCAGAGGATGGAACTTCAATGAACGCGCCATCTTCTGGGGCGGCTGCGGGCTGCAATTTGCAGCGGGGGGTGCCCAGAAAGCTTGGGCATCCCTGTGCTGCGGATTCCAGCCCCCAGCTGCTTAGCTGTACCTGGCTAGACATAGAAATTGCGCGGAGCCCCACGCATTTTTTTTATTATTTAATGAATTTCAGAGTCAGAGTCTCAGAGTCAGAGTCTCAGAGTCAGAGTCAGAGTCTCAGAGTCGGAGTCTCAGAGTCGGAGTCGCCTCAGAGTCGGAGTTGCCTCGGAGTCGGAGTCGCCTCGGAGTCGTCTCGGAGTCGGAGTCTCCTCAGAGTCGGAGTCTCAGAGTCGGAGTCGACTCAGAGTCGGAGTCGCCTCGGAGTCGGAGTCGTCTCGGAGTCGGAGTCTCCTCAGAGTCGGAGTCTCAGAGTCGGAGTCGCCTCAGAGTCGTAGTCGCCTCGGAGTCGTAGTCGTCTCGGTCGTGAGTCGTAGTCGTCTCGGAGTTCGTCTCGGGATTTTGTCGAGTCGGAGTCGGAGTCGTCTCGGAGTCTGAGTCGTCTCGGAGTCGGAGTCGTCTCGGAGTCGGAGTCGTCTCGGAGTCGGAGTCGTCTCGGAGTCGAGTCGGAGTCGTCTCGGAGTCAGAGTCGGAGTCGTCTCGGAGTCGGAGTCGTCTTGGAGTCGAGTCGGAGTCGGAGTCGTCTCGGAGTCGGAGTCGTCTCGGAGTCGAGTCGGAGTCGTCTCGGAGTCGGAGTCGTCTCGGAGTCGGAGTCGTCTCGGAGTCGGAGTCGAGTCGGAGTCGGAGTCGTCTCGGAGTCGGAGTCGTCTCGGAGTCGGAGTCAAAAAAATGCGTGGGGCTCCGCGCAATTTCTATGTCTATTGACGTCGAGTCGCTGTATACCTGCATAAACCATGAGGACGGTCTTAGGGCGGTCCGCTTCTTTATGGAGACTGGCGGTCGGGGTGGCGCTATGGGAGATCTCATTTTGGAGCTGCTCCGCTTTGCCCTGACACACAACTTTTTTATATTTAAGGACGTCGTCTATCTCCAGAAGAAGGGTACCGCGATGGGCGCGGCCTGTGCGCCCTCATACGCTAACCTTTTCCTAGGTTACTGGGAGCGCAACATCTTTGGCGATGAGGGCGTATCGGGCTGCGCCCAGGCGCAAGCTTGGATCAGATATATAGACGACGTCCTTATTGTGTGGCAGGGCTCGGCGGAGCAGTTCACCTCCTTTGTGGGTCGGCTAAATGAGAATGACATGAACATCAGGCTGACCCACAGGGTGAGTAAGAACAAAATAGACTTCCTAGACATTGAGATCTCCATAGACGAGGCGGGTGGTGTCCGGACGGATGTCTTCCGAAAGGAGACATCCGTGAACGCGTTGCTTCATGCAACCTCCGGACATCACCCCTCCACTATACGCGCCATCCCGACCGGCCAGTTCCTACGCATGAGGCGTATCTGTTCAACAGACTCTGGTTTTGAACGGCAGGCCACGGACCTTAAACAGCGATTCGGCGTCAGGGGGTATAGTAACAGAGGTATAAGGGCTGGGTACCGGAGGGCAAAGAACACACCTAGGGACGCTTTGTTGAGATATAAACTAAGAGAGACACGGGAGATCCACCCGTAAGGTTCATTGGTACGTATAACCATGAATGGAGCTCAATGCAGGCGGTTTTTCAACGCCATTGGGCTATCCTCAGAAGTGACAACATCCTCTCACAATGCGTCCCAGAACGTCCACTTATGACGGCTAGGAGATCCAAAAATCTGAGGGACTGGCTAGTTCATAGCCACTATATACCACCAAGAATAAACACCTTTGGGAGTTCTGGC
This sequence comes from Allobates femoralis, assembly GCA_033576535.1. Classification (NCBI taxonomy): domain Eukaryota; kingdom Metazoa; phylum Chordata; class Amphibia; order Anura; family Aromobatidae; genus Allobates; species Allobates femoralis. Next base: position 325,518,984 of record JARQOC010000006.1, read on the forward strand.
CCGGCCGTTGGTTCTTTCTCCTGTGGCCACTGTGTCGCTTGTCCTAATGTTCTAAGGAGCCGTACTTTTGAATCCTCGGACGGGAAGAAACAGTACACCATCAGGCAGCGTATATCTTGCGGCTCCACGCACGTCGTATACTACGCTACGTGTGGGTGTCGGAAGATATACGTGGGCCTCACTTCCCGAGAATTTAGAAAGAGAATACGGGAACACTTAAGTGACATAGAGGGGGCTCAAAATTCACAGGATGGTAGCAAATTGCGGACCTTGCCACGTCATTTTTGGCAGGTCCACAATTGCGATTCATCCAGTTTAAAATTTAGGGGAATAGACATGGTAAGGGCAGGAAATAGAGGGGGTAATCTCAAAAAAAGCCTCGCTCAGATGGAGGCAAAATGGATAGTGACCCTAGATACCCTCAGTCCCAAGGGGATCAATGAGTCTTTATCTTTTCGGTCATATCTGTGAGGCTGGTCGCCACCTTACAATTTGGTCTGCTTCTGTGCTTTTTTGTGCATGTACTCTTCCCACCTTTCTTGGGAAAGTTTTTAATTTATTTTAATTCTTATCTTTCTAGCTTCTTCCTCTCTTTGCCTCCTGAATGATGGACATCCAAGTGATCTCATCTAGGCTTTGGTCAACCACTATACAAGGGGATTTAGGTCTAATCCTGGAGTGGCGTTAAATCGCGGGATTTGGATTTAGGCCCCCAGAGCCGGGGGCCTCCATGCCCCGTGTGGCTTATCCTATTGTTTGATATAATGCTGCATATGTTTGTGCTTGGCCTTTTCTCTTTGTTATAGCTATGTGCTTTGTATGATCATTAGTATGTCAAATTCATTTGAGGAGTTTCAATGGAGATAAGTTGTCTGTTCTTTTAAATTTGCACTTTTTTCTCTGGTTAGGTGGCGTTCTGTGTATTCCCCATGGCCCTTATTGATACACTGTTATGCGCTATTACACACACTCCACCATTCACGCTCTCTCCACCGTCGCGCGCGTTGTGCCGTTCTCGGGACGCCCGAGCCTGGTGCGCATGCGTTGGTGCCATGGTGACGCGTCCCATGGCGCTGCGCGCGCATCAGAGCCGGCCGTCACGTTATACCGGGACGTCACTTCCGGTGCGCGACGGCTGGAGATGACGCGTGACTACAGGTGCTGCGCTTTAGGGAGCTATTACGGACACATATAAGATGGGCTTTAGATGGGGATGAGCACAGGACGCACAACACATCCCCTTGAGGAAGCTGCAGCAACCAAGCTCATGCAGCGAAACGCCGCGTCGGGGTTTTAACCAGACAGGAGTGTGGAGGGCACTCTGTTTACTACTCCTGACTCAATATGGGTATGCTACAACCATGATTTGGAATGAGATAAGCAAGTACTTTGATTTCAAGGAAAGTGCTTTAGTATGGTCACTCTAGGGACTTATGTATTCTCCCTGTTGAACGTTGCACTGGCACTTTATTGAAATGTGACCATACTGTGATGTATTTTTGCTTTCCTTGTTGCACCTTACTAAACTTGCTCTGTATCATTGTAGTTGCTGAACTCTGTATCTTGTTGTGAAAAGCTATATACCCTTTGATATTCCACTTTATTTATGTGCCCCCCATTATCCTGTTTGGATTTTTGTACATGCACTGTTTGTCACCTTATAAATCATTTTAATGACGTCTACCAATAAATGTTAAATTTTGCATAGTACTCTCTGCTCTCTTTGTATTTAAATGCTTCCTTGAGTACCTTTATGCTTCAGACATTTCCTCCACTTAAATTGTTATGTGGAGGTTTTTGTCTTCTATGCTTAAGCCCAGTCGGGCGTTGTTTCTAATTGCTGTTTTTTCTGTGTTTCACACAGCTACACCCAGGGCATCAATGACCTTCAGATCACGTGACCAAGCGTGGATGAGATTATTGGATGACGTCTTCCAAAAGGAGGGCACAAACACAGGAGCAGCAGGTGACGACCAGCTTCTCAGCTCTTTGACCTCGAGATATAAGGACCTAGTGCGTAAAAGGACCCGCACATGGTGGAACAAGGCTTTCCTAGCCAAGTATCTGGAAAAGGATTTAATCCCAAGGGGCCTGAGGGTTCAAGTTTTCGCCTCTTACGAAATTTCAGATGATGATTTCAAATCCCAGTGGGAGTCGTTCTGTAATGAGTGTTCCAAAGGCTTCATACAATTGTTCAAAGATCAAAATTCAGCCTCTTTGACTCTGATGGAGAGGGACCTGGAGAGTCTGGAGGAGTTAATTAAAGCTAAGAGTACAGTAGATCAGTGGAAGAAATTTAATGAGGAAGTGGAGAGGGATACCATCAAATGGGAGAAGGAGGTTAGAGAATTTAAAACGAAAAAATTAATAAGGGATCATCAGGATTGCATCAATAACAGGGTGTATAGATGGAAAAATAAGCCACCAAGGGGTAGACCACCAAAATACCCGAAGAAACCAGATGACCCTAGACCTGAACAACCTAAACCGAGGGTACCTGAGGAATTACCAGGACCATCGGACATTCCTCCCCCTAGATCCCCCTCCAATCAATCCCAGACTTCCGGAGACGAAAGTTCGGCTGCAGAGTCGGTGGGAGCTAGCGACTGGGAACCTGGCTCTGGGATGTATACCAGAAGTGGAAAACCACGTGGACAGTTGGGAGGTCGTTCCCCACCACCAAACGCTAAACGAAATAGACATCATTTACAGGTAATAAATCTTTCCACGCATGCTCTCACTGACTCTCAGCTGTCTCTACTCTCCAGAGGCCTAACTTTCTGTCCAACCAACTCTTATAACTATTTTTCAGCACTAAAGGACCTTCACCTGTTTTTGAGGAGAATAGTTCTAAAGCGGCTGCATTTTAAAAGATCAGATATACCTCTCGATTCAACAATTGAAAAAGAAACCCTAGAAGCCTTGGAAGAACTCATACAGGAGCAAACACTTGATAACACAGGTGCGTTCCCAAAGCAACTTTTACCACGGTCTACAAAGTTCCCCTCTCTCTCCCTTTGCCCCGCCGTTGCTGTCTTCCTGAGGGTAGTGGCAGATGATCTCAGAAAGATCTCAGGTAGGAGGAGGTTTGACAACCTGACTAGGAAGGAAAGGGAGGCCCTGGAGGAGTTAAATAGATTGGAAGGGGTGGTTTTTAAACCAGCAGATAAAGGGGGAACATAGTGGTCTGGCCGGTGCAACTATATGAGAGGGAAGCCCAACGACAACTGAGGGACAAATCAACCTACCAAAAATTGGACAGCAATCCTGCTGTGTCATTTTTGGGAGATTTGAAATCGATTCTGATGAACGCCCGGGATAAAGGTATCCTATCCAAGAGGGAGGTGGACGGGTTATTGGTGTCCTGCCCTAAGGTGCCCACCCTTTACCTCTTACCCAAGGTCCACAAAAATGCCCTCAATCCACCGGGACGCCCTATAGTGTCCGGCATCGACGGTTTGTGCGAACCCATCTGTAAATTTATTGACCATTACCTCAAACCGTTGGTGGAGTTACTCCCGTCGTATGCCAGAGACACTACGGGCGTCCTGAACAGGATTGACGGCATTTTTGTGGACAAAGGGACCCTATTAGCAACAATTGACGTCGAGTCGCTGTATACCTGCATAAACCATGAGGACGGTCTTAGGGCGGTCCGCTTCTTTATGGAGACTGGCGGTCGGGGTGGCGCTATGGGAGATCTCATTTTGGAGCTGCTCCGCTTTGCCCTGACACACAACTTTTTTATATTTAAGGACGTCGTCTATCTCCAGAAGAAGGGTACCGCGATGGGCGCGGCCTGTGCGCCCTCATACGCTAACCTTTTCCTAGGTTACTGGGAGCGCAACATCTTTGGCGATGAGGGTGTATCGGGCTGCGCCCAGGCGCAAGCTTGGATCAGATATATAGACGACGTCCTTATTGTGTGGCAGGGCTCGGCGGAGCAGTTCACCTCCTTTGTGGGTCGGCTAAATGAGAATGACATGAACATCAGGCTGACCCACAGGGTGAGTAAGAACAAAATAGACTTCCTAGACATTGAGATCTCCATAGACGAGGCGGGTGGTGTCCGGACGGATGTCTTCCGAAAGGAGACATCCGTGAACGCGTTGCTTCATGCAACCTCCGGACATCACCCCTCCACTATACGCGCCATCCCGACCGGCCAGTTCCTACGCATGAGGCGTATCTGTTCAACAGACTCTGGTTTTGAACGGCAGGCCACGGACCTTAAACAGCGATTCGGCGTCAGGGGGTATAGTAACAGAGGTATAAGGGCTGGGTACCGGAGGGCAAAGAACACACCTAGGGACGCTTTGTTGAGATATAAACCTAAGAGAGACACGGGAGATCCACCCGTAAGGTTCATTGGTACGTATAACCATGAATGGAGCTCAATGCAGGCGGTTTTTCAACGCCATTGGGCTATCCTCAGAAGTGACAACATCCTCTCACAATGCGTCCCAGAACGTCCACTTATGACGGCTAGGAGATCCAAAAATCTGAGGGACTGGCTAGTTCATAGCCACTATATACCACCAAGAATAAACACCTTTGGGAGTTCTGGCCCGGCCGTTGGTTCTTTCTCCTGTGGCCACTGTGTCGCTTGTCCTAATGTTCTAAGGAGCCGTACTTTTGAATCCTCGGACGGGAAGAAACAGTACACCATCAGGCAGCGTATATCTTGCGGCTCCACGCACGTCGTATACTACGCTACGTGTGGGTGTCGGAAGATATACGTGGGCCTCACTTCCCGAGAATTTAGAAAGAGAATACGGGAACACTTAAGTGACATAGAGGGGGCTCAAAATTCACAGGATGGTAGCAAATTGCGGACCTTGCCACGTCATTTTTGGCAGGTCCACAATTGCGATTCATCCAGTTTAAAATTTAGGGGAATAGACATGGTAAGGGCAGGAAATAGAGGGGGTAATCTCAAAAAAAGCCTCGCTCAGATGGAGGCAAAATGGATAGTGACCCTAGATACCCTCAGTCCCAAGGGGATCAATGAGTCTTTATCTTTTCGGTCATATCTGTGAGGCTGGTCGCCACCTTACAATTTGGTCTGCTTCTGTGCTTTTTTGTGCATGTACTCTTCCCACCTTTCTTGGGAAAGTTTTTAATTTATTTTAATTCTTATCTTTCTAGCTTCTTCCTCTCTTTGCCTCCTGAATGATGGACATCCAAGTGATCTCATCTAGGCTTTGGTCAACCACTATACAAGGGGATTTATGTCTAATCCTGGAGTGGCGTTAAATCGCGGGATTTGGATTTAGGCCCCCAGAGCCGGGGCCTCCATGCCCCGTGTGGCTTATCCTATTGTTTGATATAATGCTGCATATGTTTGTGCTTGGCCTTTTCTCTTTGTTATAGCTATGTGCTTTGTATGATCATTAGTATGTCAAATTCATTTGAGGAGTTTCAATGGAGATAAGTTGTCTGTTCTTTTAAATTTGCACTTTTTTCTCTGGTTAGGTGGCGTTCTGTGTATTCCCCATGGCCCTTATTGATACACTGTTATGCGCTATTACACACACTCCACCATTCACGCTCTCTCCACCGTCGCGCGCGCTGTGCCGTTCTCGGGACGCCCGAGCCTGGTGAGCATGCGTTGGTGCCATGGTGACGCGTCCCATGGCGCTGCGCGCGCATCAGAGCCGGCCGTCACGTTATACCGGGACGTCACTTCCGGTGCGCGACGGCTGGAGATGACGCGTGACTACAGGTGCTGCGCTTTAGGGAGCTATTACGGACACATATAAGATGGGCTTTAGATGGGGATGAGCACAGGACGCACAACACATCCCCTTGAGGAAGCTGCAGCAAACCAATCTCATGCAGCGAAACGCCGCGTCGGGGTTTTAACCAGACAGGAGTGTGGAGGGCACTCTGTTTACTACTCCTGACTCAATATGGGTATGCTACAACCATGATTTGGAATGAGATAAGCAAGTACTTTGATTTCAAGGAAAGTGCTTTAGTATGGTCACTCTAGGGACTTATGTATTCTCCCTGTTGAACGTTGCACTGGCACTTTATTGAAATGTGACCATACTGTGATGTATTTTTGCTTTCCTTGTTGCACCTTACTAAACTTGCTCTGTATCATTGTAGTTGCTGAACTCTGTATCTTGTTGTGAAAAGCTATATACCCTTTGATATTCCACTTTATTTATGTGCCCCCCATTATCCTGTTTGGATTTTTGTACATGCACTGTTTGTCACCTTATAAATCATTTTAATGACGTCTACCAATAAATGTTAAATTTTGCATAGTACTCTCTGCTCTCTTTGTATTTAAATTTCTATGTCTAGCCAGGTACAGCTAAGCAGCTGGGGGCTGGAATCCGCAGCGCAGGGATGCCCAAGCTTTCTGGGCACCCCCCGCTGCAAATTGCAGCCCGCAGCCGCCCCAGAAGATGGCGCGTTCATTGAAGCGCCATCCTCTGGCGCTGAACCCCGCTCTTCCAGCGGCCCTGGTGGCGGTGGCACGCTGGGTAATAGAGGTTAGGGCCAGCTTTGTATTATCAGCTGGCCCTAAGCCTGAAATTTATGGCGGTCACGCCAATATTAGACATGACCGCCATGAATTTCTATTAAATTGTTTTAAAAAAAACAACACAGAGAAATTTTTTTATTAGAAATAAAAAAAAAAGCCATTAGAGACTCCATCTTTAATTAAAAAAATCCTCTTCCGTCCGACGCAGTCCAAAACGCGATGTCCTCTCTGCTCATCCCTGTGCATAGATATAGATGTATATGCACAGGGAATGAGCAGACTGAGAACAATCTCAGCTCTGCTACATCATCTCTGTGCACAGACATTCATGTCTGTACACAGGGAATGAGCAGACTGAGAACAATCTCAGCACTGCTACATCAGGCAGCAGGCAGGCTCTAGGACCCTGGAGCTGCGGCAGCCAGCACACAGAGAAGACAGGACTCTTATCTGTGCGAGTTCCCCAGCGATTACAATTGCAAAGTAAACGAGTCCAATGCAAATAAATGACAAAACTAGGATTGCTTCAGGCTGAAGCTTCCGAGACACATCTGCGATTTGTAAATCTCACACTACTCGCTATTACTCGCTTCCCCATTCATTAACATTGGACTCGCTAGACTCGCAACGAGTAGCGAGTCCTGTGCTCGGACTCGCTAGAGTCAAGCGATTCCGAGTAATTTAGGATTCGCCCATCACTACTTATAACCTATATGGTCCAGCAATATATTAGGCCCTAAAAGCCATACCCATTTATCCCACAAGGGAAGGGTTAGAGTAGCAATAGTAGATAGTGCCAGAGGGAAAGTGCTCAGTCAAAAGAAGGTCAATAAAGTGAATGCAGTATTAAGTCTCATAGTTAGAGGACCCAGGCAGACCCTACCCCACGGGTATAGCTGCTGGGGAAGCAGCTTCATCAGGGGAGTGACCGCTATGTGTAAAATTTCAGCTTATATAGAGGTAGAAGAGAAAATCATTACAGCTTCCTCATCAACGGCGTGGGACCGGAAGTGCGTCATTCGCACATGACCGCGTTGCATTGTTTGACAGTTAGCCACTTCTTAAGACCTACCATCTCTACTTCAGGGGGTCACAAGCTAAGGGGCTCATTTCCATGTGGGTCCTATAATGTTTGTCAACATATGATCCCCACATGAAATGTCTTTGTAAATCCCCATGACTCCAAAGAACATGTTCTTAAAGGGAACCAACCACCCAATGACCCCCCCGGACTATTAATATGGCTCCCTAATGCCAGCACATACATGTGCTGCAATGTTTTTGGCTAAAAAAACTGCTTTTTAAAATTAAAGATAATGGTTTATAAAGTTTTTACCGAAGGGACGGGTGGGCGTTACTTACATGGGGCTAAAGCCGGGTTGCAGATGCCACTCATCATCCTGTGTCCCCTCGCAGCAGTAAAGCTCAGCCCTTTTTGCAGCGTCACAGCCTGGTGCACGGGCTCGCATGCCCGTGCACACGTCATCAGCTACAGCCGGGTAGCGAGCGCGCGCTCTGACTTCCTGCGCTCGGCTGTGGAAGTCAGAGCGCGCGCTCGCTACCCGGCTGTAGCTGATGACGTGTGCACGGGCATGCGAGCCCGTGCACCAGGCTGTGACGCTGCAAAAAGGGCTGAGCTTTACTGCTGCGAGGGGACACAGGATGATGAGTGGCAGCTGCAACCCGGCTTTAGCCCCATGTAAGTAACGCCCACCCGTCCCTTCGGTAAAAACTTTATAAACCATTATCTTTAATTTTAAAAAGCTGTTTTTTTAGCCAAAAACATTGCAGCACATGTATGTGCTGGCATTAGGGAGCCATATTAATAGTCCGGGGGGGTCATTGGGGGTGGTTGGTTCCCTTTAAACATTACATCAACTTCAAAAGCACTAATACTGCTATGCTCTTATTTGCCTATGTAACAGGGTGTATGTGGATAGACAACGCAAGAACTAAGGAAAAGGGCACAGAAACACATTTCGACCACCAACCTTGCACATTTCGACCAGGAGAAAGGTATTAAACTTTCATCTATAGCATCCTATTTCTTAAATGATGACCACAGGAGCCCACGGGGTTTACAATAGGTGGAACTAGATCGTGCTAGATTAAATATTTGTGGTGGAGATATCAAGAAACTACTCCTGCATTTGAAAACTAAATGGATATATCTCCTTAAAGGGAACCAACCACCCCCAATGACCCCCCCGGACTATTAATATGGCTCCCTAATGCCAGCACATACATGGGCTGCAATGTTTTTGGCTAAAAAAACTGCTTTTTAAAATTAAAGATAATGGTTTATAAAGTTTTTACCGAAGGGACGGGTGGGCGTTATTTACATGGGGCTAAAGCCGGGTTGCAGCTGCCACTCATCATCCTGTGTCCTATCGCAGCAGTAAAGCTCAGCCCTTTTTGCAGCGTCACAGCCTGGTGCACGGGCTCGCATGCCCGTGCACACGTCATCAGCTACAGCCGGGTAGCGAGCGCGCGCTCTGACTTCCACAGCCGAGCGCAGGAAGTCAGAGCGCGCGCTCGCTACCCGGCTGTAGCTGATGACGTGTGCACGGGCATGCGAGCCCGTGCACCAGGCTGTGACGCTGCAAAAAGGGCTGAGCTTTACTGCTGCGAGGGGACACAGGATGATGAGTGGCAGCTGCAACCCGGCTTTAGCCCCATGTAAGTAACGCCCACCCGTCCCTTTGGTAAAAACTTTATAAACCATTATCTTTAATTTTAAAAAGCAGTTTTTTTAGCCAAAAACATTGCAGCACATGTATGTGCTGGCATTAGGGAGCCATATTAATAGTCCGGAGGGTCATTGGGGGTGGTTGGTTCCCTTTAATTCAATGTCCCCTACAGGGCTGAATGAGGAATTCCTCTTTACCAGATTTCTCGGATGAGAGCCCAGATTTGTGGATAACAACTTCGATGATGCAACTACGAACCACACAGTGCCGTATTCAGGATGGAGTCTTAAGGTACCTTTACACGCCGCGACGGCAGGCTGGATACATCCCGCTACTTCACGTGCACGAGCACGCTCAAACGGCTACAAACGGTCAACGCACCCTCTTTACACGCCGCCATAAGGTGCGCTACGCCACGCTACATCTATAGCTAGATACATCGCCGGGTGTCTCATGTAGCCAGCTGTAGCTCATTTACACACCGCTATAACCAGCTACTATGGGCGTACCTGGTGCAGCAGGGCCAGCACATAGGCGTGCTACAATTGTGGATTACGAGCCGTCCGTACGCTGATAGGACGAAGCAATAACATCCTGATTGGGCAGGCAACGCAGGAGGCTGAGTAATACAGCACGCTCGAGCAATTGTGTAGTGTGACTCGTCAGCTCCTTTAAATATGCCGCCCTAGGCAGCGACTACCAATCGTCATGCAGGAGCTTCCTCCAATGATCGCTGATGGGGCGCGGTATCCCGGAGCCGGGGTCACGCCTTAGCTACATTGCAGCTACAGCCCCGGGTGTCCAGAGTTCCCTTCCGTTGCTTCTTTACACGCCGATACAGCTCGCTACCATCGGCGTTGTAGCCATCAGTTTTCGAGCAGAGCTAGGAAGCAGATGTATCTGTTGCCGGCTGTAGCGTCACGTCTTCAGACGCCGCTATGACGGGCTATATTGACGCTACAAGCTACATTTGTAGCCTGTAGCGGGATGTATCCAGCCTGCCGTCGCGGCGTGTAAAGGTACCTTTACTCAAACAGATGTTACAACTTTCCATGGACTTACATGACCCTGTGCTTTTGATAAAATTACCTTTTTGGTGCAAGACGCTATACTGGGGACGCAATTTGGAAGCAGGGGCAGTGTGGGTGAGTGGGGAGGCAAAGCAGGGACAGTTTGGGGTGAGTGGGGGTAAGAGCAGGGGCAGTGTGTGTGAGTGGGGGCATGAGCAGGGGCAGTGTGGGTGATTGGGGCTAGCTGGGGGGTGAGAGGGGTAAGCAGGGACAGAGTGGGGGCATGAGTAGGGGCATTGTGGGAGGGCATGTGGGGGGGTAAGAGGGGTGAGCAGGGCAGTGCAGGTGAGTGGGGGGGTAAGCATGGGCAGTGTGGGTGAGTGGGGGCAGTGTCGATGAGTAGGGGGGGTAAGCAGGGGCAGTGTGGGTGAGTGAGGTGGGCTATGCAGGGGCAGTGTGAGTGAGTGGGAGCAGTGTGGGTGAGTAGGGGGGTAAGCAGGGGCAGTGTGGGTGAGTGGGGTGGGCAATGCAGGGGCAGTGTGGGTGAGTGGGGCAGTGTGGGTGAGTAGGAGATAAGCAGGGGCACAGTGTGGGGAGTGAGGGCATACGGGGGGTAAGAGGGGTGAGCAGCGGCAGTGTGGGTGAGTGGGGGGGTAAGCAGGGGCAGTGTGTGTGAGTGGAGGGGTTGAGCAGGGGCAGTGTGGGTGATTGGGGCCAGTTGGGGGGTGAGAGGGGTAAGCAGAGGCAGTGTGAGTGAGTGGGGGGTAAGCAGGAGTAGTGTGGGTGAGTGGGGGTGGTGAGAGGGGTAAGCAGGGACAGAGTGGGGGCATGAGTAGGGGCAGTGTGGGGAGTGAGGGCATGTGGGGGGGAGTAAGAGGGGTGAGCAGGGGCAGTGTCGGTGAGTAGGGGGGTAAGCAGGGGCAGTGTGGGGAGTGAGGACATGGGGGGGGTAAGAGGGGTGAGAAGGGGCAGTGTGGGTGAGAGGGGGGGTAAGCAGGGGCAGTGTGGGTGAGTGGGGGGACAAAGCAGGGGCAGTGTGGGTGAGTGGGGGCAGTGTGGGTGAGTAGGAAGTAAGCAGGGGCAGTGTGGGGAGTGAGGGCATACGGGGGGTAAGAGGGTGAGCAGCGGCAGTGTGGGTGAGTGGGGGGGTAAGCAGGGGCAGTGTGTGTGAGTGGAGGGTTGAGCAGGGGCAGTGTGGGTGATTGGGGCCAGTTGGGGGGTGAGAGGGGTAAGCAGAGGCAGTATGAGTGAGTGGGGGGGTAAGCAGGAGTAGTGTGGGTGAGTGGGGGTGGTGAGAGGGGTAAGCAGGGACAGAGTGGGGGCATGAGTAGGGCAGTGTGGGGAGTGAGGGCATGTGGGGGGGTAAGAGGGGTGAGCAGGGGCAGTGTCGGTGAGTAGGGGGGTAAGCAGGGGCAGTGTGGGTGAGTGAGGTGGGCTATACAGGGCAGTGTGGGTGAGTGGGGGCATTGTGGGTGATTGGGGGGTAAGCAGGGGCAGTGTGGGTGAGTGGGGTGGGCTATGCAGGGGCAGTGTTGGTGTGTGGGGCAGTGTGGGTGAGTAGGGGGTAAGGAGGGGCAGTGTGGGGAGTGAGGACATGGGGGGTAAGAGGGGTGAGAAGGGGCAGTGTGGGTGAGAGGGGGGTAAGCAGGGGCAGTGTGGGTGAGTGGGGGGCTATGCAGGGGCAGTGTGGGTAAGTGGGGACAGTGTGGGGGAGTAGGGGGTAAGGAGGGGCAGTGTGGGGAGTGAGGACATGGGGGGGTAAGCAGGGGCAGTGTGGGTGAGTGGGGGGGGCTAAGCAGGTGCAGTGTAGGTGAGTGGGGCAGTGTGGGTGAGTAGGGGGGTAAGCAGGGGCAGTGTGGGGAGTGAGGGCATACGGGGGTAAGAGGGGTGAGCAGGGGCAGTGTGGGGGTAAGCAGGGGCAGTGTGGGTGAGTGGGGGGGTAAGCAGGGCAGTGTGGTAGAGTGGGGGGTAATGAGGGGCATGAGAATGGCAGTAGGGGTGAGTTGCAGTAGGGTGCATGCTCCAGCTCAGCCCCGCATTATTCTCCTTGCAGCACTGAGGTGGAAAATGGAATGGGCGAGGGAGACGGAGTTAACATAGAGGCGTGATAATGGGCATGACTGAGAGCCACTGCCCTTATGTGGTGGGAGTGTCCTAGGCCACACCCATTATGACATCATTTGTTAACTCCGCCCCCCGCTGTCATGCAATGTCGGAGCTCAATGCAGCAAGGAGGAGAATGGTGGGGTGAGCAGCGGGGGAGCGGGAGCATGGGGCGGGGAAGCAGCGCGTGGACTGGGCAGTGGTGCGGGTTTGGGGGTTTATGTTGTCCGGCCCCATCATCCATTGGCATCTAGTTAGATAATCAGCAGTTTTGCATTTGCGGCCAGGAAGTGGCGGCTCTCGATGGCGCATGCGCGCCATCGCTCGCAGCGCCGCGAAGGATTCTGGAATAGCGGCACAGTGGCCGGAAGCACAAAACTGCTGATTATGTATATAGATTCATGTGTTCAGGCTAGTTTGCAACCTTGAAGCATGGCAGAACCCCATATCTTGGGCCAAACCATCTATTTAGGATGTAATTTGGGAAATATGTGAAACTCACGTGTCTTGACCAGTATTTTCTGGTCCCTAGGTGTTGTCTGGAATGTATAACGCTTGAGAATAACTACCTTCCATGTTCCAGTCCTACTTAATTCCTTTACCATTGATTCTGACGGAATGAGATCTTAGTGTCCCCTCTCTATCACTTTCTTGCACTTGCCAAACTCTCTCTCTATATCTACTATATAATTGCCGTAGGCACTTCCGTGTCGGACCCCGAAAAGACTGTGGCTTTGTCACTCTGTGACGTCACCACGTGCGAGCAATGGCCGCGAAGCGGCCATTGCGAGTCGCTGGCCGAAAATCGAACCAGAGGCTCGGCCACAAAGTTAGCGATTTACCGCTCATGTAGCGCGAGCAATGGCCGCGAGGCCATTGCGAGTCGCTGGCCAAGTTAGCCATTTACCGCTCATGCTGCCGCACCTGCCGCAAGTCCCCCTATACTTTCTATGGGGATTACCGCAACCACGCCGCAAGTGTAACGGTTATGTGGCAAACGCGGCAGATGCGGTTACACTTGCGGCGCGGTTGCGGTAATCCCCATAGAAAGTATAGGGGGACTTGCGGCAGGTGCGGCAAGTGCGGTTTGGCACTTGCGGCAAGTGCGGTCGCGAAAAAACCCGCGCCTGACTGCGCTGTTGCTGGGTGGCGACCCTTTTTGCCTACCAATCACTATACCCCCCCCGCCGCCATTTTAGTGATTAATAATATGTTTAATCCGCCATTTTATAGTGTTTATTTTCACTTTTCCTCACAAATCATTCCTGCCTTGGTGATCCTGTGGGACGGACGTCGGAAAACCAGTGCTGGAACCTCATCCCTACAATATCAGCTAAGATATCTTTTTGGCCAATATAATCGATTATCAATTATTATTAATTATTAATATT